>CM026215.1:21653767-22076267 GCA_014839995.1 Xenentodon cancila | reverse complement strand
CTGCATGGCTTCCACATCCTTCATATTTACATGTATTGACTCCTCACAATGACATTAGACATTTGTATAATGAACCCTCTAGAAAAAAATTAAAATATACCAAAGTAGTTTAAGAACAGAGCTCTTTCTTAGAGCTCCCTTTTGTTGAGGTTCACTCGTAAGGTTGATTGACAGATAACTCATCTAGTAACCTAAAGTATTACTCAGAAGCACCTGCTCTTTTCCAAACTGTCTCTGTGCAGAAATATAACGTAGTGCAGTGCAGCAAACTGCGGGGCGAGTTGTGTTTGTTCACTTGACAACTGACTAAAGGTATGCCACGCGTCTATGCAGATGCTGGAACCAAGACTGGGGTGTCTGGTGACAGTTGAGGACGGTATCACAGGTCGTCGGTAGGTCATTGTTGACTCTCCAGACAGAAGTCCCACCGGCCTCATCTGTGCTTTGTGTCACAGAGGAGGCATGATGGCGTGGTGACATACTAAACTAAGAATATGAAGGTGGTTAGCATCAAACCTGGGAACGCTTCGAGGTTAGAGCAGTTCTGTTTTTTTGGGACAACCCCTCCTTCCAACCGATCGATAACGTACGCCAGCGACTTCATTCACATGACGAGCACAAATTAACCTTTTTTAAACGGTAGCAAACAAAACCACGGTAATGCAAGATTGCATCCCATTGTAGGGGTATTTTTACCACGGAAACGGTCAAAAAGAGTAAATAAGCAGGAGGAGTGCATTCTCTTCTTTTCTTTTCCCTGCTCTTTTTTTTCCAGATTAGAGGTGGAGACAGCAAGGTTGAACAGATGCTCCCCACATTTGGAGCCAATAACGGCAAAAAGGAGCATCAAACACTCCACAAAGACTTAAAGCTTCCCATTTCTTCCTGTCTGTACCCTCGACATTTTCCTTTCTTTTGTTTCCATTTACCTTTCATCTCTCTGTATCCAACTTGTAGCATTTAATTTGACCGTGTTTGTTTTACCGAGGTCTGCTTCTCACGAAATCCTTGAGGACCCATCATCTCCATCTCTGTCTAGTACAAATTAAACTCAGCAGAAAACATTTTCTATCTATCTATCTATCTATCTATCTATCTATCTATCTATCTATCTATCTATCTATCTATCTATCTATCTATCTATCTATCTATCTATCTATCTATCTATCTATCTATCTATCTATCTATCTATCTATCTATCTATCTATCTATCTATCTATCTATCTATCTATCTATCTATCTATCAGTTTTTCTAGTATGTGACTTGAACACATTACAGGTTAAACTATTTCATATGTGACAGGTCTCTGACAGGTTGCTGTGCTCTAAATGAGGAGTTTGAAGTTGTTATCCAGGCTGCTTGGTCACGTAATGCAACCTTTGGACTTAAGTTACTAGTTCTCATAAATACCTTTGTTCTTCATGACAAATCATGACATGTTTTTTAATGTTTTTGCGTTTGAATGTAGGGTGTTAAGAGGAGTCTTTGCAGGAATTGGACCCGTTCTTCTCTTAAATTTAATGTATCGGGAGCTTTGATTTTAAAATCAGTATCTGTTGCCTTTCAAACACCAGATCGGGTCAAGGTTGCACAGATGGTTGCTCTGAATGCATCTCTGTTTGTGTCTGTGTGTGTGTGAGAGAGAGAGGGAGAGAGAGAGAGAGAGAGACAGTGTGTGTGAATGTGTTAACAGCTCCATGAGGAATCAGTTTTCAATGGAATGCAGTTTTCTTTTTCTTTTTTTTTAGAGCCGGTGCCTGTGGCACTGTAAAGGGGGCCTTTAATGAAATCTGTGATGTTTCAAGTTTTCATGTTCTGTTAAGATTCTCCGACTCATCAAGCATTGCATTACACATCCACTTCAGCTGAGTTCTGTCAGGGGTTCTGTTGCCCTGTTGTAAATCATCTCTTTACTCAACCTGCCACGCTGCTTTCTGTAACCAGTATCTGTCACTGCTACATCACACAACACGGGTTTCGTCTGGTTTGAATTAAGTTTCTCTGAAGGGAATTTGTTCTACAGCGAGTTTATTGTCTGGAAGATACAGTGAGTTGATGGTTAGCACCAGAAGGTCATTGGTTAACACCTCAGCTGGTGCCGTTTGGTTTGAAGTGTGCGTGTTTTCCCTGAATCGCGCTTCTCCAGGTGCTCCTGATCTGCCCAACTGTTTAAAGGCATGCAGGTTGAGTAATGTAAATGTACATTTTAAGGCGGATAAGCGATGTCTGCACCAGAAGACGGGAGCACAATGAGATAACGTCATTAGGAGTCTCTAATGTCCATCAGAAAACTGTTTTACATGAAATCTCTTCTCTTTCTCCAAGTAAAAACATACAATCGACTAATCATAGTTCCACGATACCATTTTCACATAAGCAATTAAAGTCATGTTATGAAACAGAACCATGTGTGAAATTTATACACTGGACATGGACTGCTGCTCTTTGAGGCTGGCTTTTTTTTTTTTTTTTTTTTTGTGGATTGTGGTCTGTCTGTTGCCATCGACGTAGCGTCACTGTGGAGATGTTTTCACATTGGCTCAAGGTCTTCCAGCTAATGGTGGGAATGCTGATACTTCCATGTCTGTATGTGTATTACTGCAGGAAATGAGGTTGTTATTGTGTCTTTCTACATTCTTCAGACTTGAACACTCTGCACCTGTTCCTGTCTGTCTGCAACAAGCACACCAACACACACGCGCACACACACACACACACACACACACACACACACACACACACACACACACACATGCATGCACACACAAATCACAGCTTTTCATCACTGGGCTAACAACATGGAAAATATGCCTGCAATGCATATGAGACAAGACTAAATATTTTCAAGAGTATCAACACGAGCTTGAGAGTTTGTCTATGCCTGTGTGCAGGGGTTTCAATTAGTGTGTATTTGTGTTTTTGCACGGGCTTTAGGTCAGTAAATGTGGTTTTATGATCAGAGCGCAAAGTCAGTTCTCAAAGGGAAAGAAAGGGAGGAGGAAGTCATAGGGGGTTTTAGCACAGCCATAACGACATCTGCAGACCCTGTGTGTGTGTGTGTGTGTGTGTGTGTGTGTGTGTGTGTGTGTGTGTGTGTGTGTGTGTGTGTGTGTGTGTGTGTGTGTGTGTGTGTGTGTGTGTCAAGTGTCAAGACAAGACAGATTCGGATTCTAACAATTATGCAAGGTGCATTGTGGGAAGGTAGCAGCCCCTCAGTGCTGATCAGCTTCTTCTAGCGACTTCCATCTGTGTCTTACATCAACTTCCTCTGAACCCTTGTGTATTTGCAAGTTTGTGTAAGTGCGTTAGCACGCTTGGGTGTTTTTTGACCTCAGCGTTTCATTCCCACAGTTCTCAGTGTTCCCAGGCCTTTAGATGTCCTCATTGTCCTGATAGCTTTTATCACTGGGCCGGCACCTTTCATGAACTTGTTTTCAGGACTTAAAGGGAGTTGACAACTCTTCACTAAAACTCACTCACACAGCAGGTGATCATTTGCGAGTATTTGCTCTTTAACTGCAAGTTTTGAGTACTTTGATACCTTGAAAAACAGATTCAGGACATTTGCACACAGCCACAGAGTGCTCTTCCCATGTGTTTTGCTGTTGTTGTTTTCTTTTGGTTTGTTTGTTTGTACATCATTTGCCAAAGTTTTTGAACTTTTGAGAATATGAAAGTATATCTAATGAGGAAAAAGTGACGTTATAAAGTGGTCGTATGAATTGTAAATTGTAAATTAAGAATTTTAAATGTTTTAACTATTCACACAAGAGGTTTTTTTATAGTTTAGTTGGTACGTAAATGATTAAAAATGCATCCCAACATTTCTCAGAGGCCCATCATGAGGCTGTGGAGTTGGAAAAGCGTTTTCCCATCACACACTTGAGGCATGGCTTGTGCACTTTTTCCGGGCTGTTCCGGAGTAAAATCAATGGAAGCCATGTGTGAGATGTTGTGTGAATCGGTTACTGAGTCGGCGTGCATCATAGGAAGCTTTGCTGCCTCATGCTCATTCCCGTGGATATGTTCAAGTATGTGTTTATACGTTTCGAATATCCACTACACAGTGTTAAAATTATTTTAAGCAGCACAAAAGACTCTTTCATGTTAAAATGTGGCATTAAGTTTTAATTGAAGGAATACTTTTAGGAAGAGTCATGCAGTCGTTCCAGTCTCCTGCTCCAGTTGCAGCAACTTTATGGCAGAATGTCACACATCAACAATGAGGAATTGAGCAAATTAATTTAGCGACGCAGGAAAGCAAAGATGGTAAAGAAAAAAACGTGAGAATGCTCAAAGAAAATCAAACAAGGGTAATCCTGGAGAGTCTTGGAAAACTAACCTAACCTACACGTATATATGGGGGGCCCATTGAGCTAAAATAGCGATATTTCCAGTTAGAGGAAATCAGAAATAAAATCAGAAAGCTTCATCAAAGCAACAAGCATGAATGGGAGAGTAGAAAGTGAGACAGCACCTGTCACCAAATGGGTTTTTTGGGGGGTGAGGGGGGGTTAATCTGTCGTTTATTCCTTCTAGTGTGAAATTTGTTTCAATCAATGCTGTGTTGAATTCCTGTGGAAATACTGTGAACTTAAACAAGATCCACATCGTTAGTAAAGAATGGAGGTATGTTGAAGAAAACTCTCCACAGCTACACCCAGTCAGTGAATCTTGAGTCAGTGTTGGACACAGAGGAAGTGAGGGAGTGAGAAAAGCACTTCCTACAGCTGTTCCAGGCTTTGCATCATGCAGCGTGAGCTGGTGTCATGGCTGGCTGTTCGCACGCTATGCAGCCACACACAATAGAGACATGCAGTGGGGACCCCCAGCTGAAGGCAGGGCCAAACTCAGACCCGCTGCTCTCATGCAGCTGCTGAGTCGCTGAGGAGGCTGATAAGCTGCTGACCATGATGCTGCGTGACTGCTGCGTGACTGCTGCGTGACTGCTGCGTGACTGCTGCACGACTGCTGCACGACTGTTGCACGACTGCTGCACGACTGCTGCATGACTGCTGCTCTGAGAGGAGCTGCCTTCGTTGAACAAGCCCTGTTCCACAGGCTGCTGTGGCCCCGGTTAACAACCCTTAGAAAAGGTTTTCTTCTAAGTGTTAATAATGAAATTGATAGGGAGTGCATCCTGCCTTATTTTTGTTGTTAATTTACATAATTGTAAACATAGGAGCATGTTGATTTTACTTACTAAAAGTGTTTATCAAACTTTGAAGCTTGATTTACTTTTGAAAAGAAGAGGGACATTGTTGCACATGTTATTTTAAATATGAGTAGATTTCCTAAAGTCTAATGATTTCTAAGTAAAATCAGTGGTGACATTTTTGAAACTTAAAAAATATGTTTAAAATAAATATGTTTAAAAACCCTGCTGGCGGTAGTCCAAGATGGTATGTGATGAGCAAATGTTTACAAACTATATGAAAAGCTGTTTTGTATGAACATCTGTGTTTGGGTGTTATTTAGAAACTGAAAGGTTTTTTATTTTTTTATTCAATCAAGGAATCCATCAGGAAAGCTTGAAATGCTGTCCAGCTGAAAGCAGGAAGTGCTGATCATCTGTTAAAGCTTGTTGCAAAGACATGAGTCTCCTTCTGAGCATCAAAGAAGGAAAAGAGAAGATGTAAATGCTGATGTGTGGATGACGTCCTGTATTTGTGTGCTGCAGGTGTACGCGCCGTCCGCCAGTACAGCCGACTACAACAGGGACTCGCCGGGTTATCCCACCTCCAAACCTCCCAGTGCTGGCTTTCCAAGTTCGTTCTTTATGCCAGGTACACACACACACACACACACACACACACACACACACACACATATGCAGGAATACTAAAGAAGGTATTCTGTGTTCACGGACAGTAGTGATGTTAACATCACTGATGTGGAAATTAGGAGCATGTCATGTTTATCGTCTGCATTTTCAGAAGGCATGAGTCTACATCAACCTTTCACTTCGACTCAAGTCGTGGGAGTAAATATCAGAGGAAAAATCCCATGTTCCCTAACCCATAACCCTAACCGTCTCCATGCAACAGATTAGGATTAAAAACAGAAAGAAGTTTTCAGATTGAGACTTTTCACTGATTCCATCATTGTCAACAGTTTCATTGAAGCGGTTTAATTACATTTAACGTGTGTAGGAAGCAGAGCTTTAAGGAGCCACTTTGTTATCCCATAAGAATGCTTTCCTCTCAGATATGTACAGCTAGTACGGTAGAAATAGAGTTAAACATTTGAGTAGAACTTTGTGTCTGTTTTGGTCAGTCGTGTGTTTTTAATGTTGCTCAGCTGCTGAATAAGAGAGTTTTGTACGCAGTAACATAAGGGCTCTTGAATGGCTGCAGCAGCCTTTGATGACATCAGAAGCTGTTGTTGCAGGGTTGGATTGACTCATTTGCACAACAGTTTGCATCATTGTGAATGTCTGTTTGAAAAAAACGAAATGAAATAAAAAACAGTTAAAATCGTACGCCATTTTTCCCGTTTTATACTGCGTACCGTTTCCTGCTTTCAAAGAGGCTGTTTTCTTTCTATAATATACATGTAAAGGTGTATAACCTTCCAAAATGATTTGAACTAAATGAAAAAGTGATTTTCAGCTCGTTTGCACGATAGAGATTCAACTGCTTAAGTTTTTCTTTTCTATTCTATTTTTTTATTCCTTTTTACTCTTTTATGTTAACACATTTCATAAACCACACTAAACAATCTCAGCAGACAGACATGGATGCAGTCAAGTTTGTCCTGCAAAGGTCCATTTCAACCATGTTACTCATACATTTCTAGCCTGAAGAATCGTGGTTCATCTGTATTGTAAATGGAAGGCTTGATTACGTCATACTTACCTCTCTTGCTCAGGTGTTTATTTAATTTGATCGGTGAAAATATCTACTTTTTATAACACTATTTTCCAAAAAATATTCAAAAAATAGGGCATTGAGTAAATTGTTTATAGAAACAAAGAGAGAACTTCATATTTCATATAAAAACAGTTTTCCACTTGTGTCTGTTTGATAATGAGCTTTTGCCCAGAGATTTCAGCAGTGTTTCTAGATTAT
The DNA here is from genome assembly GCA_014839995.1 of Xenentodon cancila. Taxonomy (NCBI): domain Eukaryota; kingdom Metazoa; phylum Chordata; class Actinopteri; order Beloniformes; family Belonidae; genus Xenentodon; species Xenentodon cancila. The sequence goes on along the minus strand of CM026215.1, from coordinate 22,069,196 downwards.
GTTGACTTCTGGCTTCTTTGCTTTACCTTCATGTGCGGATGGCATCTGTGTTCTTTGACAATGATTTCCGTAAGCATTTCTGAGCGAATGCAGTACTTTTTCCATTACAAAGACATGTCTGTTACTAATGCAGTGCCACCTGAGGGCCGGAAGATCACAGACATCCAAAATTGTTGTTTGGCTTTGTTTCTTGCACAGAGATTTCTCCACATTCTCTGAATCTTTTGATGATATTTAGTCCTGCTGATGAAGACAAATTCAAAGTCTACGCAATTTTACACCCGGGAACATTATTCTGAAATTCATCAGATGTTAAGATGTCTGCTGTCAGCAATTGATGTGTTCTGTATTCTATTGAGCTATAAAATTTGGATTCATGTGAATTATTGCATGAAGTTTATGGGGTTGCACATGAGGGAAAAATGTGTTTCACTTCTCTGCTCAAAAACACTCGAAAAATGGTTCCAGCAGGTGATAATGACGAGTTTAGGTGCAAAAAAGTTGTAGCAGTCATGTTATGCAGTAGGATGGAAATGGGCCAACTCGAAGCAGATGTGACACAGCTACATGCCACAATGGATCGGAGACAGGACAGATTTCACATTTGAACATTTTGTGGTTGTATTTTCTTACACATTACAGTATATAAACCCTTCAGAAAACATTTGTGACTCAGGTCAGCTGATGTGGCACTTCGGGGGTTAAATACATTTGAAAGACTCAAAATAGAGGTGACTTGACAATCATGGTTAACCTACCAACATTAATGCTACAAATAACATCATTATTTCTGTAGAAGTGCATACTTAACTGCATTGTCTTTATCCACAATCATCATCAATGTTTGTGTACCTTTTTGGAGTTTAAACACTTAGAAACGCAACTATCTGAGTTCAAGTTGTGTCGGATTCTAAAGATTGAGTCAGTAACCTACGTTATGCAAGCATTGCTTTGTTTACATTTGATATGTTATAAAGTAAACTACCGCTGCATTGTCCACTGCAGGACGATGTCTTCTTGTGCAGCTGCAGATTGTACCTGAAAGCTGTCAGACAGAAGACAGCAGGGTTGTTCATCATCTCTGGTTCTTCACGTCTGCACTTTTTATCAGCAGGAATTTCCCTCCAGCAGTAATACTTTGTTCAAACATATTTTTTTTTAAATGTATTTAAAGGAACATTCTGGAGTTGAAACTATACTATGTCATGAACTTTCCTCTTTTGCGTCTGTTGACAGTAGATTGAGCAAGATGAGTAGTCGACATGTGTGGACTTATGACAAGAGAGTGGCCCTACATTTGTTCAAAAAAGTCTTTTTTATTAGCTTTTTTAACACATACACAACTAAAATTACCATGGTTTTCTGTAAACATCTTATCCACACTGTTACTTAATTAAAAATAACATTTTTGAGTGCTGTCACAGGTTTAGGAATAACGTAGGAACATATTTTGGCACAGCTCAATTTTCGTGTGTGCTAACATTAATTGTCAATCAGTTGTTTTAACTTTGCACTATTCTTCTAATATAATACATAGAAGCAGCTATGTAAGTACTGCCTTTTTCTCCTCTGTTTTCCCACCATTGCGCACATGCTACTCTATTACTCCATTTCTCAGATAATGTCGGGAAGACAAAATAAAAAGTCTCAGTAGTATAACTTGTTTTGGAAGTACATTTCGTTAGTAAACATAGTTATTCGGATAATGCTTTGTCCTGAGAGTATTTGGTCTTGAAGACGTGTCACCCAGCGACGACCTCCTAATTCTGCTTTCTGTCTACGTCGTCGTGTTTGTCCATCAGATGGTCACCACAGCAGCGACCCCTGGAGCAGCAGCAGTAGCAGCATGAGCCAGCAAACCTACCACGGCAGCATGCTAGGGGGTGGGAACTCATCTCATGGGTCCGCTCAGAGCTCCTCCTACTGCGGGATTCACCCCCATGAAAGACTGGTGAGATGATCACAATCATAGACCGTATAAACAGAAGTGGACAAACCTGGTGGCGTGATTCTGAAGCCCAAATGTGAGAGCTTTAGGTGTTTACTGGGGCTTTCTCTGCCCAACCCCTAATTAACGCAAAAACGGTCAAATGGGCGTCTTGAATAAGACTGGAACGTTCCCTTGCAGCTATCGCTTCAAAGTAGCACGCCCACAATTATGTACAAAGTTGTGGATTCATTTTTTATCTAATGACGTACGTAAAAATACATCTAAAACTAGCTGCGGCCATCAAACCCACGCTTTGACCAGGTTGTAAGTAGGTTTATTTGTACTTCTGTGGTAAAGCACTAAACCTGCCATTGGTAATTCATAATCTGCAATCCTTCACTTAACTGTTTTCATATTCATCGTGTCTCTTTTCACTTGTAATGTTCCTCTTGGTGCAGTCTTGGTGCAGTCTTCTCTGAATTCACAGTAGGCTCAGTGTTCAAGTTTCATCTCTCTGCAGAGCTACCCTTCACACTCGTCTGCAGATATCAGCTCCAGCCTTCCTCCAATGTCCAGCTTCCACAGAGGGGGAGGCAGCGGAGGCAGCGCCAATCACTACAGCACAGCTTCTTGTACTGCCCCCACCAACGGCACAGACAGCGTCATGGGTAAGACCCCCGCGTGTAGACAGTCTCATGGGCAAATACGAAGCAACAAGGTCACGGTTTGTCGCTGTTGACGTCTCGCAACAACATCAGGTCTTTACTATTATGGTTCCTTGTTGTCAAGACCCAGTTGTTTTCCACGTTTAACTACTCCAGCCTTTGGAGCTCTTTAATTAAGATAAGACAGATGTCATTTTTAAACTTATGGACATTCAAGGACAGGGATAAAGGAAGCTATCAACGCCATCCAAAGATGACGATCCATTAACTCTGCCAGTCAGTTGGCTGGTGTAAGTTTTTATCTGTGGGTGGACAAGGATATTTTGGTTGTGACATATGAGTTACTTGGAATATACTAAAGTAGAATTGAGAAAGACAAAGATAATCTGCCGTCAGTCATCCAGATCTACAAGGATGACTGAGTTTGGTGAATTATCTTTTACAAAATCCTAAACAAAATGGTCTTTTGTAAAACTTGTTGTGAACTTTTTGTTGCGTAACAAAAATAGTTTGATACCTTGACATCATTCTAAAGTCACGTTTATCGCAACTCTGTTGGTCTCAGGACTCAGCGTAATAACTTGGCAGTGCTGTCGATTTCCCGTTCGCCATAGTAGATCCGTTTGTTTGGCGGCATCGACGATAAGATGAACAACAATCACGATGGCATGTGCTAATTATAGCAGCTATAATCCCAAATGCACCATATTCAATATATGAAGCTCTGCAGAACCCATAACTAAATATACACAATACAAATAATACCATAAATACCTGATATGTCAAATCTAAACACTAAAACTAGGTTTTATAATTTCACTCAGCTGTTGGGCTTTACAAGGTTAAATTTAACGAACATATATTTGTTTGATCTGTGATATCAAAGTGTGTCGTCTCTGACGACACACTTTGATCAAATGTTCATGTGAAGATCTTTTTTACTTGATACTTTGTGAACATTTTTGCGTTGATCATTGTTTTCTTTTTTTCTTTTGCTTATTGGTGTTTTAACTTTTGACTTGACACTTGACACTTGACTTGAGACTGGACATGTTGACTTATAACCTTTAAAGGTAAAAACCTGCATCCCCTGCTTGGACTTAGTAAAATCAGACGACTTGAAGGACTTGCAGCTCGACTTGGCGGTTTGGAAGGACCTAAAAGACTTTGACAGTTCACGTGACTTTTTATTTATTTATTTTTTTACTTTTAAAAGCTCTGCTGTGTGTAAAGTTAAATTATGAACATAACTGTCCTTATCCTTTCATCTAACATGTGATGGTTTGGGTACAGTTGCTGTTCTGCGTGTGTTTTAAATCTGTAAAAACTCACAAATGCTAATTTATGGCACGGTAATATTCTTTCATGTTAGGCGTTGGGTTTGTTGGGAGCAGGTGGGGCAGCATATTCTCGTCTAATGCCAGTAAACCTTGGCAGGAGGAGAGGCCACACAACAAGTTGGAGTAACTTAAGGGAATGCAAGCAATTAGATGGTTGAAATATCCTAAGAAGTCCTCAAAGGTCTAATGTTTCCCACCGTCCACTGAAGCCACAACCTTTGGTGGACGTTGATAGTGTACTGCTAAATTGCTAATAAACAGGTTTTTACTATGTTCTTAGTCATCGTAACAAGAATAATCACAACATTACTTTTAATTTTGATTTAATTATTTCTAGTTTTTTTTTTTATGCCCAGAAATTAACAGCAGTATGATTTCTTTATAAAGGAAAATCCACATTTAGGCCCCTGTTATTTTATACATGATGAGGGTAACTTCAGCTGTTACCTTCCTTTATCAAGTGACCATCATTTATTTATGGAAGGATAATAATAGTTTCTGTGATTAAAATCAGATGGTGTAAACCACTTTGAAACAACACCATGTCAGAGACCATCAAAATTAGATGAATACCTGCAGAGGAAAACACACACACACACACACACACACACACACACACACACACATGCTACATGCCATATGGACCCATTCCTTTGAGTTCTGTGGAACAAATAGCATGGCAATAAGAAACACACTGAAAGCTTGTTTTCATGGCAAGACAGCCTGTGATGGACTCCAACAGCCTGTGAAGGACTGGTGACCTGTCCTGCACCCCAGCTTTTTCCTTGAAGAGGGCTGGGAAAGGTTCCAGCAGACCACCGTGACCCTCAGTAGTTAGAAGCAGGTATAGATAATGAATAGATTGATGGATAAATGGATATCTCCACAAAAGCCACATGCGAGCCAAAGCAGATGAGTTTAAAAACAAAATGAGCCCATTGAAGAAAAAGAAAAAGAATATGACACGCATGTACATGCGCACTACAGCACGGGCAGGAGGGTTTAACAATATTTCTTTGTCTCCACATGACTGGGTAAAAATGTCAGAGTCCTTTTTAATCAAATGTATAATCAACTATACTCGGACATATCTAATTAACACTGTTGATGTGAAGCTGAGGTGGCTTTATGTGATAACATTACACTTGTTGTTTTGTCCCCATCATAGTCAGAATAAAGACGAGAACACTCTCTTGGTGGAAGAACTCGACTGTCACCACAACATATTTATTTGCTGCACAAACAGATATTTCTATCCGCCGTACACTGTTATGAGCTGTAGCGTGTTGAATGGGGTTACGACACAGTACAAGAACTGAACATCAAATACCTAAAACATATAATGATTTGATTTTAAGTTCAAATGAGATTTTTCCCTTTGAAGAGGTGATGGATAGAGACAAAAAGAACAAAAACATCAGTTTCATCCTCTGAGTGCTTTACCCTTTTGTGGCTATAAGCTTTCATTTATGAAAAAGATTTTTTTTTTTTGTCCCTGCATGTGTTCTCAATCATGCATCAAGTGTGGATCCCAGTTTGTGTCTTTGTGTGTGTGTGTGTGTGTGTGTGTGTGTGTGTGTGTGTGTGTGTGTGTGTGTGTGTGTGTGTGTGTGTGTGTGTGTGTGTGTGTGTGTGTGTGTGTGTTCAACAGTAATCCCTTGGATGGTTTAGTAAGCCAGTGGTGTGGCATGAGTAAGACATGAGGCTTTAACCCAAAACATATGCTCTTGCTGTCTGTCTCTACCTGCCTGTCTCTCTTCTTTCTAACAGCTTAAAGGAGTACACGACTGCCAATCTCTGTAATGGATTCATTTGCTGTGGAGGGATGTAGTTTTTGTTGTGTTCTGTGTCTGTGTGGATAACGTTGTGTGCGCGAGCGTAAACTTTCCATCTGGGATCTGCTATCTGGAGAGAGATGAGCTGGGAGCATGTCAACGTCTGTGTGTGTGTGTGTGCGTGCGTGTGTGTGTGCGTGTGTGTGTGGGCATTCATCCGTTCCTGTGAGGTCACTTCCTTCCTCTCTGGCCCCAGTGCTCGTCAAGTGTGTGAAACACATTTAGTTGGTTTTAAAGTCCACACAAGCACATGTTGTCAGACTGTAAAAATGTGAGTAGATGTGCATGCTGTCAGTTCTTATGCAAGTCTGTTTTTCATTCTTGTCACATTATCTAAAGCATTTGGTTTTGTCGCCATTTATAACAGCGGATTCATTTGAGAGTGAAACCAGTTTGGAGATTCTTCACCTTCAGCCAAAGAAAACCTCCACAGTTTTAAGAAAGACTCAACTATAGTGAAGTACGACAGGAGAATTTGCTCCACTTGGAAGATGATTTATCTTTCCTGCTCTTTAAAGTCACCCAGTGAAGGATGAAGCTATTATGTTGGCTTTGTCACACTATCCCTTCTTAACCCTTACGTAGAAACTTGAGGAGCTGAGCATGCATTCACAATGCCCCCACTCCTTCTTTTCCAGTAAAAGACGAAAGAATAAAAAGTAAACTACAGAAAAATTATATGGAAAAAAAAAATAATAATTCACACGAGCAAGAAAGCTGGATTTATCTATGTGTGCCAACATCCAGTACTTCCTCTTCCAAAGTAAGGATATCATTTCCAGTTTTAATTAACTCGTTTTGCCAGTTTAGGTGAGGAACCGATGGGCTGAATAATTAAACATGTAGTTAACAACATCTTTTTTTTTTTCATAAGAATACATCCTTCTTTTCCCCTGTGTGTCTCTGTATGTCTTTGTGCATGTGTCACAGCCAATCGAGCACAGAGTGGAGCAGCCAGCAGCTCTCAAACAGGAGACGCCTTGGGGAAAGCGCTTGCATCGGTGAGTATATCAAAGACACGCCCACACGCTCTTCTCCTCAGCTCTTTTTATCTCCACTCTGCTGAAGTCTACTAATTCTACTAACTATTATCTTCAGCACTTTACACTCCTGACTTCTTTTGTCTCCAGATTTATTCTCCAGATCACACAAACAACAGTTTCTCGTCCAATCCCTCCACTCCAGTCGGCTCCCCGCCCTCCCTCACAGGTAAGCACTTGACTTGCATAGTCAAACGAACACACGTGCGCGCACACACACCCAAAAACCTGATATCCTCAGGAGTAAGAAGCAGAGCAGACTGAGGACTCAGGCCCAGTGGGGACTGTGGACTGTCGACTGTGGACTGTGGACAGTGACTTGGACTTGTTAGGAAACACTTGGGACATGACTTTTCTAATGTGATTTGTATTTGACTTGAACTAGTTTCAAATGACGACAAACTTGACTCTAAACCTTCTGAAATGTCTTAACTTGAATGGACTACTTTTTTTTAATGACTTATTTATTTCAATATTATTTTGACTTTGACTTTGAGTTTTAAATGAAATGTATGCTGCTTGGAGGTAGCATGCGTTCATCAGTAAACTTTGTCGATTATCTCAGTCTTGATGCTGCAGAAACACAAGTGAATGCTTTATTCAGTGCTGTAACTTTTGCACCTTTCAAGGCTGTTGGTCCCGTGCTTTTCGCTATAGGAGGACGGCACCAGAGTTGGTCCGTTGATTTGGATTGACACCACTTTTCTTTGGGAGTGTTGGTTGACATCCAAATGTGGTCACTGTGTTCACACCAGAGAAAACAAAGTGCACCAAGTGGGAAAACAAACTCAAGTTCACTCACGGTCACTCTAAGCAGAGGTCTTAAAACACCCTACAGTTATTCTAAATGTTTACTGTTTGCAGTTTAAAGGATTTACAAGGAATTTTAGACTAGATTTTACCTTACTGCAGATGGCCTAAACATTGACTTAAGCGTTTTCACAGTTGACTTAAGGAGCATTTTCATTAGTGGGCTCTGGTGTAGTTTTAACATCGTTGTCTCCCATACCTAGAAAAGCATCACAACAAGAATTTTCAGGATCTTTGAAGGCCAAAACACATCCCTGGGGTGAGTTTGGTACTCAAAGTGGCCGTGCATTGTGGTAAATGTGTTGACTCAGCTCAGATCAGATCAGTGTTGCCAGATATTAAAAACTAAACTATTGTACAGACAGTCTGAAACTATCATATTTTGCATAAAATGATCGTACACTACAATGCTGAATGAGAAACAAGTTTGTGGTGGTGTGGGGCATAGAAGTCGCGTCTGTGAGAGAAAAAATGAGTACAAAATAAATAAAACGTGACTAATAGTAAATAAGAGTCATGAGGAAACACTCACTTTTTGAGAGAGATTGTAAATTATCGTTCACTTCCAACTATTGATTGAACATCATATGGAAGTCACGATTATACAAATACGATTATTATCGTACATCTGGCAACACTGGATAGGATTAGCTGTGGACAGGAGATGACGCTGTGCAGCCGTCTCTATACTTCTATACTTATACTTATATATAGAGCACCAGTTAATCGTCTCATATTCATTACCCCCGTTTGTAGGGTATGCAAACAACAAACAGAAATACAGCAACCAACTTTTCCATTTGTGTGATTGGCAGTTTTCAAACAGCGAAGGTGATATAGTACCACCACCAGGTGGTATGGAGGAGTAGTTCACGAGGTCAGTAGATCTTCCCGAGTCCGTCACAGTAAATGCAGACGTACCGGCTGAAATGTGTGAAGAAGACGTCAACCTGTTGAGGTCCCAGGCCCCTGCTAATGAAAACAGCCTGAACTACAACTCTGAAGAAAAACTATTCTAGTACTTAAAGTTACTAAAAAAGGCTTACAATTTTCTAAACATTTTTGTTAATAAGTATAATTTAATTTATTTTAAACGAGCACAATTACTTTTTGAAAAACGAACCCATAAAAATCACAGTAATAATTGCTGTATGTCTTCGCCACACCCCTCTCCCTCTCCTATTCCCACCAATTAGTCCTCCTCTCTGCAGATGCTGTAAACTCTAGCTGCTCCTTAAAGTGAAAAATACCTTTCCTAATAATAGTTGTCTTGAATTTGTCTGTAATTGTTGCTACTACACACACCATTTGATATTTCTCTACCGCGCCTTGTGACTGATAGCTTTAATTACATGCACCACTTCGACAAATTGTTCACAAACCCACCGGCACTGCAAACACAAGCCCTCCCCCTACCACCCCCACTCCCCCATCATCATCATTATGGCTGCCTAGGATATTGCCCGCATAACCGTAATTGGTGTTTATCATTGTGTCAGAGTTACTCCACTTTTTACAAATTAGAAATGAAGCCTATTAGGGTAAACTACATGCAAATTGATATCTAAAGCAAATTCTTTGAGGGTGTTTTACAGCATTCGACTCGAATAATTTATCCTGTCATTTAATACATATATTTGTATTTGCACATGAATATACCCAGGTGATTATTCATTAATTAGCGTATGGAAATGAGCATGTAATATGAATGAAGGAGAGGGAAAAGAAAAGACTGCAAGACAAAATGGGCAGACAATGTAAAAGAGAATAGCGTGCTAGTGAGATGAGATCCATTACAAGAATGAGATCAGTGATGAGAGCCGAGACTGAGGCTGAGAACGAGGATAAGGAGAGAAAACAAAAGGAGGATGTGAAAACGGGTGGAAAGATGGGTGCACTGTCTGCCTGTGCAGGTTTCAAAATATTAAGTGTACCTCTTAAAGTGAACAAAAACCATAAAAGCAACATAAAGTAGTAAGTTGTACTTGTAAATGAAGTGAGTGAAATGATCAGCTTCATTGATGTTGTGAACTTGACTCTGACTCTGACTAACTGAAAGTTTAGATGTTGAATTTTACATACCCGTGTCTGCGGCGTTAGTGGGAGGTCTGCAGACTCGGCCGTCTGGATTTTCACACAAGTTGCGTCACTTGTGTGACCAAAGACGCTTACCTCCACTTTAATTTGAATGAAGGCGGAGCTGTCTCGAAATCTTGTCAATGCAACAGGGTCTTGACAACAAGAGTGTAAAATGGGCAAGAAGCTTTCTTAGATTATTAGATGAATGGGTCATCATTCATTTCTCCTGGTCCTAATATGAACAACCCATCAAGTTGGTTTGCGTTTGTGCACCTTTGATACAACGCCATTGGATAAAACTGAATTTAGCAGATGAGAAAATGCTTGGTCACGGTAAGCAAGCCAGTGATCTCAGGAAAACTTTATCTATTGTAAGTAACTCGTTAAATGAAATGAGAATTGTATTTTTGAGATTAAAAAGTCAAGGGTGAAAGATTTGAAAAATAAGTTGCTGCAATAGCCACACATATGGACATGTTTGTTGGAATGCTTCCATTAAAAAAAGAAAAATACAAAATGTTCACTGAAATAACTTGAAACTGACAGAAGTAATAAAACATGATTAAATATCTGAGCATTGACTAATGAAAATGAGACTTTGCTTCACAATTGGGGTTCAGCAGCTAAAAACAATGAAACTGGCCTAGAAAAATTAACTGCGACCACTAGAAAACACAAAAAAAATAATTTCACCATAGTGATGCGTTAAAATAAAGTGTATCCTGTAATTGGGATCACGCGTGCTTTTAATCTCGCAGTACATCAGTGTGCCTAGAGCGAACCCCAACATCAGATCACACCATCCATCACTATTTGCACTATTTGCATGTAAACCATCATATCATAAAAAATGCCAGACTGAAACCACAAAACTTCTTTTGGACAGATAAGACAAAACTGGAGTTTACTTTGGCAAGTCACTGCTCTATGTAGAGATGAAAAATGGAGCAGTGAAACAAAGATGCTGCTGTGAAACATAGGAGGCTCAGTTATCTTCTGGGGCTGCTTTGCTGCATGTGCTAGAGGGTCTCTTGAATCGATGTGGAGCACAATGAGCTCTCAAGACCATCAGGGCATTCGGGAGCAAGATGTACTGCCGAGTGTCAGAAAGCTTGGTCTCAGTTTTGCAAGTCACGCCTCCTCCAACAGGACAATGACCCAAAACACACAAGTCAAAGCAATCAATAATGGCTAAGTAAAAAACATTGTACTTTTCTGAAGTGGCCTTCTATGAGCCCTGATCTAAATCCTATCCAACAAAGGTGGAAAAAGCTGAAACATGCAGTTTGGAGAGGAAACTCCTCAAACTCGAGACAGCTGGAGCAGTTGTTTCCAGGTGCAAAAGTCTCGTTGAGAGTTTCAGAAACCGCTTGATTGCAGCGACTGCCTCAAAAGGTTGTGCAACAGTTTCATTAGTTACTTTTTTTTTTTTCAATTATTTCCTAGAACCACAATTCCAAAGTAGAGTCTGATTTTCATTATTCGATGTTGAGCAAATAATTATTTATTATTGCTTTTGTCAGTTTCAAGTAATATCAGTAACTATTGTGACGTTTTTACAAGAAGGATGCCAACAAATATGTGCACACGTCTGCCTGCTGCTGGAGTAAACTGCTTTGCGAGCATGTCAGCAGTCACCTTTCCAACAACCCTTTTTTTAAATAGCCACTTTTCTTATGTTTCCTTCTTCTTACTCATCTGAAACTTGTTAAAAGGACTCTCAGCGCCAGCCTTTCATCTCTCGTATCCTACTTTTAATGTAAATCCAAACAAGTCTCTCCTCTGCCTACCAGCTAATGAGACCTGTCAATTCAGATGCAGCCCTTCAGAGCCACGACCAGCACAAAAGCAGAGACGAACAGACAAAGAGCTTGTTTACTCTGCAGAGGGCCCATGCTAATCAACCACTTGTACCTTTTCAAAGACAAAAGCGTGATATTAGCATTTTTGCGAGATATGGCGTGGTTTGTTTTTGTCTTGTGTTCCTCATCTCTGTGCCTATTATGTGGGAGCACCACAAGTGGATACGGTGAAAATGTCCTCTTGTAAAGACTTTTTGTCTCCTGTTTGGCACAGCACATCGAGTGGCCTCTTTCTTTGACATATAAAAGCAAAGGAGGTATTGGCTTTAATCGAGAGACAGACATCTCACCATTTTCTGCAGGGTCACAACTAAAGTCTGCAGGCCGGAGCGGCTTGCAGGCCACTATCCCAGCATGCACTTCATCTATCAAAGAACACGTGCAGATGAAAGGATGTCAGTTTGAGCTAAACAAAGCAGACAAAGTTTTTAAGGGTCAGCCACATCTCCCACGCATGTCTGCTGCTGGCTGTATCCTCTTGTGCTGCCCTAGCTTTTCATCTGCCTTTAACCTCTCCTTGTTCCCCACATCCTCTGGTGACAACGTCTTCTTTTCTGCTCCCCACTAGCTGCCAGTTCAGCCGTATGGTCGAGGAATGGTGGACAGGGAGCATCATCACCAAACTACGAGGCTCCACTGCACTCTCTGGTAGGCACACAAACATGCTGACTTTTCCCAAAGTGTTAGTTCACCTCGAAGTTTTTATAGTTTAGTTTTTATACTGCTGCCACTGCATGGCCCTCTGTTTATTTTGTTTAAGTCATTACTTTATCCATTTCCTAAAGTGCTGAGGATCATTATCCAGTTTAAGCTTCACTCCACGTACACCTTCAGCTTTCAGACACACAGATTAACTCACTTTATCTCTCGACACTGTTTTCCTAAGAAGCATAATTCATACTTGAATCTGTGACTGCAAACTGCCACCCTGAGGTGGCCAAGCACCCCAAACAATAATGGTTTCACCGCCGTGCCTCACAGTTGGCAAGAGGTTCTTCTCCTGAAAAGCTGTCTTAAGTTGGTGCTGAAAACATGTCTGTGGCAAAACAACTGTGTACTTTCCATCTGTCTAAAAGGACATGATTCTGGACTTAACTTTGTCCTGGCACACCTCCCGTGCAGATCAAATTTCTGCAAACTTCTTCTTGACTCATCGTCAGGTTTCCTTAATGGATGTCAACAGTCAGAGCTGCTGTACTACAGAGGCAACATGCAGCAAGCCTCTTATGTCTGTCACTCACTCTGCAGCAAAGTCGCATCGAGGACCGTCTGGAGCGTTTGGACGATGCTATCCACGTATTGCGGAGCCATGCAGTGGGACCATCGACGGGCATGACCAGCGGTCACGGTGACATGCATGGCCTCATCGGGGCTGCACATACGCACAACGGCGCCATGGGTGCACTGGGCAGCGGGTATGGGACGGGACTCCTATCAGCCAACAGACATTCTCTCATGGTAGGACTTGAGTTTTCTCGTTGAACACACCTTAAAATGAGCCAAAGTAGAAGATGCACAAGTGAAATATTACATACTACTTTTAAGTTTCCAGCTTCACCTGGTTTGTTTGGATGTCGTCCAGCTTTATTAGGTAATCATATGGGCCAAGAAAACATATGGACTTTACTTGTTAAGGAAAACATTTTCACAAATGACTTTACTGCTTGGTCCAGGAAAAACCAAATACTCATTGCCTTGTTATGTGTATCTAACTGGCTGGAGGTGGAAAAAAAGAATAAAGCGAAGTGAAAGATGAGTACTGAAAAATACTGTTTACTTGTGGACTTTTAAAAACACGCTCAGAAGCATAAGAGGCCCCTTGTGCTGTCATTAGGACCAGTGTGTGTGTTTATTCAGGCTCTGGATTATTAGCTGATAGAATAACACACTCATTACTGTAACTCTGAACCCACAGCAGCTCCAGAACAACGCACTCATTCATTTTCAGTTTGTGTGCCTGAGCCTGGTTAATATCATACTGAGGAGACCCAAACCCCCCAAACTATCCTGAAGTTAAGTTAGATTCAGGGGAATTTTGCTTCCATTTCAAGTTTAAAAGTAAGTTTCAGACAACTGAAGACCTTATCTTGTCTTACTGGATGGCCCTCTCACCTACTACCTTCAGTACAGCAGTCAAAGTCTTGTGCTTCAACTAAAACCTGGATTAAAAAGTCAAATGTATAGTTATTATTTGATGATGACGCTGGAACAGCATAGTTGGAAATTAGCACATTTGCAGTGTTCCAAACATTGCCTGTGATTTTGAGTGGGACTTGACTGGTCCTCATCTGGACTACTGCTTCACGGGATGTGTTGGAGCAGTTCCTTCATTGTTTTCCATCCATCCCTTTATGGAGCTTCCGACAACGGAACGATGTCAGATTGCCACTCATCCTCTTGTGTTGATGAGCTACAAAACCTTAATTTATGGGAAGGATGCTGAGACGATTTTCAAATGACAAGTTGGGAACAGGTTCAGTAACCTGTGCAGTTGGAAATAAGTGAAACGAAAGTTTTTACTCTTGAGGACTGTTAAACTTTTTATATTTTAAAATTCTTAAGTGCTACTCTAGGTTGTTGATTTTTCATCAGTTTTGTAAAATCCAAGTGTTTTTTTGTTGATTTTTTTGTTTACCTGGAAATTTAAGGAAAATTCAGTCAGTCAGTCGGTCGGTCGGTCGGTCAGCCAGTCAGCCAGCCAGTCATTTAGTCAGCTAGTCAGCCACCCAGTCATTTAGTCAGTCAGTCAGTCATTTAGTCAGTCAGTCAGTCATTTAGTCAGTCAGTCAGCTAGCCAGCCAGCCAGTCAGTCAGTCAACCAGCCAGTCATTTAGTCAGTCAGTCAGTCAGTCAGTCAGTCAGCCAGCCAGCCAGTCATTTAGCCAGTCAGTCAGCCAGTCAGTCATTTAGTCAGTCAGCCAGTCAGTCAGCCAACCAGTCAGTCAGTCAGTCAGTCAGCCAGCCAGTCATTTAGTCAGCCAGTCTTTGTGGGATTGAAGGCTGATTGTGATCAAAACGTAGTTACAGTTCAGCATCAAAACCAAGCGTTTTAAATGCTGATGGACTTTGTTGCTCACCTTTATGTCATAGTAACAATCCCGTGTAAATGTCACAAAACCATTTTCCAGACAAGCTCCTATATACTCAAAGAATGCAAATGTAAAATGACAGATCATTCAGTTTATTTGTTTAAGTCGACGCGCTGTCGTGGAGCCGGTACAATAGACATGTTTTGATGGTGTCCGCAGTGCTTTGTTGTTCACACACACACACACACACACACACACACACACACACACACGCTCAGTGTGTGTTTACTGCATAAATAGGAAGTTTGAGAGGAAGACTGATGTCATCTTAAAATGACGCCTTTGTTTTTGCTCTAGGACTGTTTTTCAGTTTTTCCACATGTTTGGAGGTACTCTGTTTTCCTACTCTTTTTTCTTGACCTCTTTCTTTCCTTTGTTTCATTTTTTCAAGATTTTTGTTTCTTTCTTCGCTCCCTTTTCAGACCTCTCTGGGTGTCTTTTTTCTTTACTCTCCTCATTTTTCCACCCTTTATTTCTGCTCCATATTTTTTTTTTCCCATTTGCCCTGTTGCAGATGTTCCCACTTTTTCTTCTGTGTTTTGTTTCATTCACACACAGTCTCACACACATGCGCGCACACACACACACACACGCGCGTGTGAGTCTTATTTCACAACATATTTACCAAATTACATATTTGCTGTAATGCCTGTTTTGATCTTCCTGTTTAAATGTGCTTAGTTTCTCCCTCTCTCTTCGTGCACATGCCTCTGCGTACACACAGCTGTCTGTAGTTTGGCCGTGTTAGGCAGAGATGCTTGGAGGCTGAGGTCACAACTTTGGGGAAAACAGGTGGTAGACTGATGTTGGGGAGAAACGTATACACTGCACAGGCATGAGCGGATCATGCATACACATTAAAATATATAAACACAGAAGCAGATGCATATGTTCCAACATTCATCATTCTCAATTCGGTCTGTTGTATATTTATATGGCTGTAAGTAAGTTTGGGCAGATGTCAGTGGTAACTTGACTGCAACAAACTCCTTTACCAACAGCTCCATGTGAACAGTACAGAGTACAGGTGATGTGACATTTAATCAAGTTTGATCTGGTTTTAAACAAATAGAAGTGAAAGAAAACGCTGCGTTCCCCGACGATGTGTAAAAGTGAGGATAGTCGCTTTACTGGGGAAAGGTTAAGACGTGAAAGCCTCCTCCTTCTCACTTCATTAAACAGGGTTTTAGGAAGAAAATGATTCATGATGTGCTTCACTTTGCCGTGAAACAGTCTAAAGCCTTTTAATACAGTGAGTACACTAAAATCACTCCCTTAAGCTGGTGGAAGCTTGCAGCTGATCTTTACTTCACTGCAGGAGAAGCATTCGTTTCAGCGGACATTATGCCGTGTTATTATTAGAACAGCGTCGGGGCGCCAGAAAGCTCACCTGGTTGAGCGAGTGTCCCATGTGTGGAGGCTCCAGTCCTCGAGCAGCCAGTCCAGGTCCGAGTCTCAGACCGTGGCCATTTGCTTCATGTTTTTCTCCCCACTGGTTCCTGTCTGAACTAGACAGAGAACACATGCAACTGTCCACATACCTGTGACAGCCTTCACTGCCTGTGCACCTTTACACTTACAGCACAAAGTGGAAGTGTGCGTCGAGAGTCTGTGGGAGTATTGTCCTTTTATGTGCTTTTGATGTTGTGGCTTCAGTGGTTTAATCTGAAGTAATACGTCACTGCTAATATAAAAGTGTGAAAACTGATCTCTCAGGGTACAGTGTTTTACTAAAATATGGTGCTGTTGTTTTAATTCAATTTTCTGAATATTTATGAGGAAGAGATCATTGCACATTTAGTCACAACCTCTCGTTCATGAAGATTATTAGATAAATAAACCTAAACCCAGACCAAATGAGGTGGATAAACATCTTATTTATAAATGCACATAACACCGCTAATAAGTAAAAAGAGGATATGAATTATAGTTTGAATTAAAGTAGCAATAAATGAAAGTATAAAACTCAGAGATTTGGGTAGATAATGTGCAAGAATGTTATATATGTATATATAAATATATATATATATATATATATATATATATATATATATATATATATATATATATATATATATATATATATATATATATATATATATATATATATATATATATAAATATAACCACCACTATATATATATATATATATATATATATATATATATAGATATATATATATATATATATATATATATATATAGAGAGAGAGAGAGAGAGAGAGAGATATATAACCACCACTATATATATATATATATATATATATATATATATATATAGTGTGGTTATATATATATATATATATATATATATATATATATATATATATATATATATAACCACCACAAATAGTATATTTATATATATTACTATATATATATATATCTATCATATATATATATATATATAGAAATAGAGAGAGAGAGAGAGGAGAGAGAGAGAGAGAAGAGAGAGAGAGAGATAGAGACCAGAAGAGAGAGAGAAGAAAGAAAATCTGTTGCGAGAACGAGAGAACAACAATATTCTTTTTTATGTTGTCTTTTCTCTGTCTTTTTTTCTCCAGTTACATGTAAAAACAAGACAACAAAAAGAGCCTTTTTCCTTACATTTGATCTGCAGCATTTAACTCCACAAAGAGCCGTGAAGGTACATAACCACCACATTGTTGCCTCCCACCAAGACAGACTGTCAATAGAAAGTTATTCTGGTGGTTTGTGAGATCTCATATTCACATTATATTCTGAATTTGAAATGTAAAAGCCTCAGCTTAGACGGCCTTACTCTGTGAACCAACTGGTCACTGAGATATACATGACTCAGGGCTGTAAAAACTAAATAAATTGATAAAAAAACTTCCACATGACATTTCTCCTGTACTCAACATGCATAGCAAATTTATTACTTTCCTGTTTTCAGTTTTCAATTACATGTTACGTGATGGTTGACTCTGCCATGGCACACTCAGCTGTTTATAGGAAAAATACAGAAACACATACATGCATGTCACACCAGAGGAAAATATTGCTGTGTCTCTCCTCCTGTGCAAGCCCAACTTCAACATTAAACTTTGTGTGTGTGTGTGTGTGTGTGTGTGTGTGTGTGTGTGTGTGTGTGTGTGTGTGTGTGTGTGTGTGTGTGTGTGTGTGGTGTGTGTGTGTGTGTGTGTGTGTGTGTGTGTGTGTGTGTTGACGTTGCTGCAGCAGGTGCTTTCTGTCAAGTGTTCACGTTGCACAGAGGAGAGACTGTACCGTGTGAAGAATGTTCCAGTCAGGAAGGTTTACACACTTTATTTACAGTGTGAATCTCAAACGTGCATCGGAGCACGTGAAATGTTCTTCATTAAAACTGAGAGGTTTTCTGAGCATGTTAGTTATTTCCTGATCTTGAGGGGATTTAGCATCTCTTAATGAATAGATTGTAGTTACAAGAACTTGGCTTGATATCCAGAGCTTTGACACATGAATCGTGTAATTAATTGAAACTAACCCTAACTTTGATGAATCCTTCAGCTTTCCTCCGGTGAGATCCATCTAATACTCCGTGGTTCCTGATTTTCTTTTTAGCCCAGTCATCACTTGAGAGGTGGAATTGTCATGACAAAAAAAAAAAAAAAAGAAAACACTTAAAGAAGGAGTACTGGGGCCAACTTGAAGTAACTTAAATGAATTGTAATTGAATTACAAAAATAAAGTCATTATTTTACATGAAAATGTTGTAGCATTATGAGAATATTCAGAAGCTTTTAAGAATAAAGCCATCATTATAAGAGCTAGAAAATACAAAATAACTCACCAGAATTATTTTAGAACAAAAGATTTTCACTGACTTTTTGACTTTAAAATGGAAATAAAAAAGAAATCAATTTCTGTCGTTTCTAACCTGATCTGCCATAAATGAGTCCAACATCACTTACCCCCCCCCAGGAGACATATTTTGATGTGAAATAGTTTTTTTTAATCCACGGATTTTTATTGTATGTTGTTAGTTACCTGTTTTGTTATGTTTGAAACTATAGATAATGCAAATGTTTTTAGCAAAACTTACATTAAAAGAAGAATTTACAGCTTTGGGGTTTTAAATCCACGGAGTCTTTGTGTCGGATTTGAAACTGGACTTCCTGTTTCATTACCTCCTTTCTTCCTGCGCTGCATGCCTTTTTGCCAGTGTGGGTTTTTTTCATCTGCAGCAATAATTGAAAATGACAATTGTAAATTGCAGAAATCCATCTAATTTGGGATGAAACAATGCAATTTACAGAGTTGGTAAATTGACAGAGTGCGTTTTTTTCTTCCCTCAGACATGTTCCTGCAGTTGCAGAGGCAGACTTGTCCCTACTGTTTACAGCTGCATGACAAATTTGTCTGTGCATGCGAGTGTGTGTGTCATCTCTTGACCCAGAAATTCCCTACTTTCTCTTCTCCTTCATCTTCCTTTGTAATCATTGCACTCTCACTCACACACACACATACACACGTATTTCAAATGAACACATATCCCACTGATCGCCGGTATTGCAGATGACAGCTACTCAGCACCTCCTTCCCATTCTCATCTCTTACTCCGACTCTTGTATCATTTCAAGTGACTTCATTGGAATTATGTTTGGGTTTAATCCTGTAGTATCAACAAAAAAATATCATATATTGTAAAGGAATAAAAATGGTTGTGTAAAGGTGGCAAAAATCCTTAAAACATGTATTAAGAGGGCATTAAAATGAAATTAATTGTAATCGTGTCTAAAGGAAGCCAACATCAAAATTGTTGATTTTTTAAAATTCCAACAGAAATGCGTCTCTGTCATAAATTGATGTACTACTGAAACTGAATACTTATATGTACATAATATGTACGTACACACACACAAATATATATATATATATATATATATATATATATATATATATATATATATATATATATATATATATATATATATATATATATATATATATATGGCCAAAAGTATTCCCTCACCTGCCTTGACTCACATATAAACTTAAGTGAACAAGGTTTAGGAGTGTTTATGGGAGTTTTTTACCATTCTTCCAGAAGTACATATGTGAGGTCACACTGATGTTGGACCAGAAGGTTCTGATTCTCAGTCTCCACTCTAATTCATCCCAAAGGTGTTCTGTCGGGTTGAGGTCAGGACTCTGTGCAGGTCAGTCAGGTTCATCCACACCGGACTCTGTCGTCCAGTTCTTTATGGACCTGCTTTGTGCACTTGTGCACAATCATGTTGGAAGAGGAAGGGACCAGCTCCAAACTGTTCCCACAAAGTTGGGAGCTGGAATTGTTCCCAAACACCTCCACGTTCTTTTAATGCAGCTGACAGTTGACTAATTGCCATCTGAAGAAGATGAAGAGTTTTTTTTGTGTTTTTTTTTTTACTAAGCCGTTGCATGAAATCCACATTTAGCATGTTTTATTTGTCATACCGATAGTGAAATCTCACTGTTAAAAGTGCTTTCTGTCCTTCAAAGCAGCCGACAAAACCAGCTGATGGTTGTTAGAGTCTTTTGGCTGAGTTTTTTTATCGATATTTGTAAAAGTCGCATAATTGATGCTTCCACGATGATGGAAGAAATTATAGGCCTCATTTGTTGGTGCATTCAGAAAGCTTTGCATTTGTGCTTAAAAGCTGCCGTGGGGTTGTGTGCTTCAGACAGGGAGTACCCCAGAAACAATGATGGAGCTTGTGGTCGGGTCAGGCTGGGAGACTGTGAGGGTCTCGGTGTTTGAATGGACCACCAGTGTTCTCAGCTGTCCCCGTGTGTACTCAAGGATGTTCTGACATCCACGTTCAGACAGTGGGCTGTTGAACAGTTGCCTTTGGAAATAAGAAAACAACATCCACCTCGTTTTATTAATGTTGTTTCATTTAAATCTGATGCTTTAGAGCAACCAAATAAAAAATCAAAAAATCAAATGGCACATGTCAGGGCATGTTTCATCACAAGCCACAATCATGACCAACCCAAACAAACGTGAACGCTTTGACAAATATCCTCCATTCACAAGGTTTTTCATGGCTTTCGACAACAGCTTTTGGCAGGTCGTGAAAAAAATGAGCTACACAATAAAACCACAATATTTCACTCGTGTTTCTGTTTCGTTGTTGGCTGCTTTGTTACGTTTATCTGTCATCCAGTCAAGTTAAACCTGAGGGACGAGAGAAAGCCGACGTGGCTTTGCCTCATTGTAACGGTACCAGAAAAGCAGATCAGTTTAGGTGTAATTTATTTATATTTTTTTCCTCCATCTGTCTCCTCATCTTCTCTCCTCATTGAACTAAATTAAGGAAGAGAGAAGGAAGGCTTGTTAAAATATAAAAGGCCTCCATTAAAAATGTACACCACCCTGTCTGTTTCTGTCTCTGCTGCCATTTTACATTTGGGAACCCAAGCAGTGATGAAAGGCAGAGGAGAGGAAGAAGAGAGAGAGAGGAGAGACGAACAATAAATAAAGGAGCAAGCAGACGTGTGGTCAAATAGACAGAGGTCATTTAGTGTAAAACGCACGGTCACAGAGACGCACGTCCACAAGCTCGCCGACATTTTGTGATATTTGCTTGAAGCAAGACGGGAGTTTGGCGCGCGGTGGGCTAGATCTGATGGACCTGACAGCTGGATTACCAGTCAGACGGGGATTTGATTTTCAAATCAACTTCATTTACTTTATGGTTTTAATAGAACACGACAAAAAAGTGGAGGTGCGCTGCACAGTTTGGCGTGCATGTATGTGACACTAAAATATGTGTCAGAATATGACACTATATCATCTTAAAGGAACATTAAGTTCTGGTTTCCATCACTGATGGAGCGTGTTACACTACAATGACAGTCGTGTTGGTCGGAGGGTTTGAAGCGCCGTCGTGGCTCAGTCCATGTTTTACGTCCAGTCAAGAGTTAAGTAGGGATGTAAAACATGATGTCCAAGTTGGTTATTGTTTAAAATGGGAAAAACTGTATCCAATTATTAAAATGGGAAAAAAAGACACTTTACATGGAACGTAACCAAGTCCAGAGCAGTTCACTTCTTTTAAATTACAATTTAATTAAACTTGAGTTGAATCAGTTTTATTAGAAGGTATCTGTAGTACAGTTCAGTCTTCTTCACTTAAATATTACAGAGCTGACCTTTCTGTTTGGTGTTGACCCACATTTGTTGCAAACTCGTCAAAAAGCAGGCAGTTTCCTCCAGTTCACGAACGGTTTCCGCTTTAAGAGATGGGTTTCAAACCAGAGCTTTGGATTAGAGCCTCTGTGTTATCCTAAAAAATACTTAATTGTTTTGATTTGTACTGACTAGCTCACGCAGCAGCTGATTATGAGCTTCACACGTCAGACGTCTTCATTCACCGTCTCAACAATTGGGTTTGTGTCACGCGTTAAAAGCCTGAGAAGGAAAAAAGATCTGGTGGTCTTGAGTGTCGCCGTGTGTTTCAGTAGTTCAGTCTTACGTGAGCTGCAGCTCGTAACATCTTTGTGCTGCGTAGTTCACCGACAGAAGGTTCAGTAACGCCCTCAGCACATAGAGCCGTTGAAAAAGGAGAGTAAAAATATGTTAAACTGAACTGTTAAGGAGTGTAGGTGAAAATCTACAAGCACAAAAACATCTATTTTCACTCAAACTTAACAAGATAGAATCAAGGGGACTCACATTAGGATATAAGGATTAAATTGTAAATGTGTGCGAGTTAAGACTGAACCACAGCTGAATACATAAAAAAAAAAAGGAGACAAAGTAGTTCAAATGCTTACTTGCTCAGTGTGGTAAAGATTTATTTCATTTATCCTTAAAAACGTCGCCACTTGTGTTGCAATTGACAATGACATCAGCCAAGTGGACCCATCACTCGCGGCTGATTGTTCAGGGTAAAGCGAGCGTGAACGTTTCAGGCTGAATGGAGGAAGTAAAATAAAATGGTAATTCAGCCTGACGATCACACTGCAAAACACTCCACTTACTGTGTCCACGCTGCCTCTCTGATGCCATTCATATATGACTGGCACTCAGAACCCCGATACAAAATACAAGCTGAGACTTTTGGAGGATACAAATATATCAGTGTGCATATCCATCAACTGACTGCTGTTATGTTTAAATTAAAATAAAGCTCAGGAAAGAGAGGGTGAGCGAAGGAGCGCAAGATGCCTCGAGAAAGCTGGCAACACACATGCGCGCGCACACACACACACACACACACATACACATGACAGCACAACAACTGCAACAACTGACAATTATCTTAATGCCCATATGTTTAATTGTGGGATTTCTAATTCCCAAAGCTCCCAGCAGCTTCCAGCAGGGACTCATAGTTTTGGCACGAGATGGGCTCTTTTTGTGTGTGTGTGTGTGGTAGACAGATGGATAGGATTTAAAATACACACATGCGTATACACACACCTGCAGCCATACTGTATTTCCACGAGAACACAGGAAAAAAACAAGCAGTTAAAAAAAAAAAAAACCTGTAAATGTAAATGCAAGACATGGAGCACACGTAAGAACAGACAGTTCAGAAAACTGAAAGATAAATGGAAAAAGAAAACATTGTGGAGGAGGACGGGTGTGTTGGTGAGAATATGAAAAACTCCTGGAGGTCCTGAGCGTCTTAGAAAGGAAGAGGATGCCCTCATCAGGACAAAGCTGGAACTGCAGGCAGAGCAGACGAAAGAAAGAAAGAAAGAAAGAAAGAAAGAAAGAAAGAAAGAAAGAAAGAAAGAAAGAAAGAAAGAAAGAAAGAAAGAAAGAAAGAAAGAAAGAATGAATTTAGAGGAAAAACACAAATAAATAAAATGAATTAGTAAAAGACTTCATGTAATTTTTAAAAATATTTCACAGAAGATCACTGTCATGAGGTCACGTTAATCACATTTATTTGGCATGAAAATCATAATACATTAATTTGTTGGCACTCAATGTATTTTTTAATTTTTTATTCAATCTATTCATTTGTTTTCATTCATAATTTTAAAGGATGTATCACTGCAAAGTATTCAGGTGATTTTTGGACTCAACTTCCAGCGTACAGATCCTGAGATAAGCTCACAGCCGTCCTTTAGCTGTGCAACACAAACATCATCACTAATAAACAAACTCAACTACAAGAGCTGTCTGCCTCTGTGAATTATTCTTTATAACCTCGTGTTTTTTTGGCTCAAGCAGGCTGCGACTTCATCCGGATGTTGAGTCAGTGCAGACAGACTCTGTGGTGTGGTTTGCTTTCCTTATCCTCCCTCTCTCTCACTCTCCCTGTTCTCCAGGTGGGGTCTCACAGAGAAGACGCCGGCAGCGTGGGCAGTTTGCGTGGAGGACACTCGATGGGGGGCCAGGTGTCGGTGACTCAGCTGCCAGTTCAGTCGGCCACCTCGCCGGATCTCAGCCAGCCTGACCCTTACCGCGGTACGGCCCCTCACACTCATCAACGTCGAGCAAAAACACCATTTCACCGCCTCCCTCAATTTAAACAGCAAGACTCAGCAGACCAAAAAGTGATTAAAGAATGAAAAAAATCGGACATGAAGAGGCAGAAAAGTGGTTATTTATGAAAAAGAAGATGAAAAATGAAAAATAAAATGCTTCAAACTGTGCTGAAAAGAAGATACACATGAAGAAACTACTCCTGAATCTGGTCCAGAAACACTTTGAGGCATAAAAGAAAGAAGAAGAAGAAGAAGAAGAAGAAGCTAATTTAGAGGTTAATAAATATATCGTCTGCTGATATGGGTGTGGAGGAGGAAGAGTGTATGTGAGCTCAGTGTACAGCAAATTAGCCCGGAGCTCGCTGTTAAAGGCTAAAACTGACTCTGCTGGCAGCGAAGTTCAGCCAGCAGCGACCACAGCCAAGTGTGTAATGAGGTGAGAGGGAAAGAAACACACATAGTCTGGCAGAAGAAGAAGAAGCTGTTCCCTTCTCCCGCACCCGCTCCTGACTCGAACACAGGCAGACGTACACGCCGCGCTGACGGCGTGTGCAGGCTGTATATTAACAGTATTTAATTGTTCTTGGCAGCAGATGCAAAATCGTAAATGGTTCGCTCCTGTGCGCCTTTCCCTCAACTTCAAAACAATTATTATTAACATTTTGATTAAACCAACGGTGTAATTAATATTTAAATAATGTTATATCCAATATTTTCTCTCTGTTTGCCTTTCAAACAGGTTTTATATATCGTTTTACATTCATATTTCGTTGTAATATCATACATTAGGCATTTAGTTGCAATTCCGACCAGCTCTAATGCTGTCTTTGCTCAGTGCATTGTGGGGAAAATAAAACTCGCCAATAAGTGAACTTATTTACTCAATTTAGTCGCTTTTCCGCTGTTAATACACTTTAGGCATCAACTCTGCTAGGAGTGAAACACTGGGCCTGGCTCACAGCCTTGGAGAAAGCAACACGGTAAAGAAAGCACAGAGCCCGTGGGGTGAACATCACAGGAAAAAGAAGAGGTAGAGAAGAAGAGAAGAGCTTTATTCAAAACGAGAAGCATCCGGCGATTCTGTGCTGGCCTCTGCCGATGTCAGGTCGTCTGTCTGCTATCAGCCAGACTTCCAGAAGCACAAAGTCTCTTTTCACAGCTTAACGTCTATTTCACTGCCGCTATTTATGCACAAACACACAGTTGATTGTATATAAAGAAACACACGCGCAAACACGCAAAACCAAACACAAGCCGTCACTCAAAGCGGCGCACAAAATGCTTCCAGTCAGGCAGACAGCGATTCAAAATGGCTGACAGTTGGCCGTGTGTGTGTGTGTGTGCACGTGTGTGTGTGTGCACGCACGTGTGCGTGCGTCTGGGAACAGGCTGCTCGAGTGTTTTGTGTTGACTGAAATGTTGGCAGTGTACCAGTGAAGGATCCATACAGATGTCAAATAAAGACTGCACTGTTCAGCGGAGGAGAGGCGGCCGGCGGGTGGAGCGGCGGGAAGCCTGCACCGCCACTCCCCATGCTGCCATCTTGGGGGGTGGCTGGAGAAGAAGATGCTCTCCGCCAGGCCTGTGCATTCACAGCATGTTGGCAGAATGATAAAAAGCAGCAAGCGACAATTTCTGACACTGGTGCATTCGAGCAAGACTTCAGGATTTATTGCACAGATGGTTTTTTTATACTTAAAATTATCAATCACTTATAAGGTGATTTATGCTGCTACGTTGAACCGACAACATATGTGCTCCATATCTGAGGACACCGCGCTGTATCATCCGCCACAGCCTGATATCCACCTCATTAGGATTTCTTTTTTTTTTAATCTTACAAAGAAAGAAAGAAAATCTCAAATCTGCAGATCCTGTGGCACGACGAGGTGTGAGAAATGATCCAGATGCAGCACGGCTCATCTGGGAGACAGTTTTATGTATAAAGGTCAAAGTTAAAATGACCCAGGAATAGAAGAAGACTGCATCAAGAGGCAGGCGGCGCCCCCTCCTTGAACATGCTCACATTCAACAGAAAGACGAGTCAAAGACTGGTCACTTTTTTGTTCATTTTAGGCCACAGAGCTACAGTTCTGTGGTCTTTTTGCTGCAAACTAGATAGTATTACGTCATACTGTAGACTTCATCCGAATCATCTGATCTTCACTCAGACGATAAAGGTGTGTCGTGTATGGCGTCATTAATGTTATTTTCTCTGTATCGTTCCTTCTCCCTCCTGCAGCTCTGTCCGCAGGCCTCCAGGGCCAGAGCACCTCCTCTGTCAGCTCCGAGATCAAGTCTGAGGATGAGGGAGACGAGAACCTGCTGCAGGACGCGAAGCCCCTGGAACCCAAGAAGGAGGACCTTGACAACAAGGAGCTCAAATCTATTGAGAGGTCAAGATCTAGGTAACCCCGCCAAGCGCTCAGACGTTCGCTTCTATCAAAACCCTCAGCTCGGCTGGGATGCACATTTTCCCAAAACACTTCCGTGCTCTTGAGTTTGTCCTACTTCCTCGTGTCATTGATACAAAGACACCTATCCAGGAGAAAAACCTTTCAATAGATAACTGTAAATATCCTGTAAACGAACTTCTGATGAGTCAGCATTATGTTGGTATAGAGCAGGAAGTTCAAAAGTTTAGCATTTTTGGGAAGAAATATAGATGACCTCTTTAAAGTAGAAGAAATGAAGTAAGTTAAAGTAATTTTCTGACACGGAAGAACACGAGGAAGGACTTTGAGCTTTGAGTGTTTTGGGAACCAGCCTCTGAACTTTGATGAAGTGATCAAGTGTGATGAGAAGCAGCTAAATACATCAATCAATACAGAGACATTTTGTCCACATAGTGCCCGTGTCCTCCAAGCATCTTCCTTTTATAACATGACTGCCGGCAACATGAACATGTTTGGAGCCAAGGCGGCACGTTGGGAGAGGAACAGATGTTCTTAGTGGATATGCAGCTCCTGCTTTACGTCATCAGTCTCTCCATGGTCTTGAGCCTGGTTTTAACTGCTTCTCACACAGCAGAGTAGTGCCCACAGTCAGTATTCTCAACGAAGTGCCAGTTAACTGTCTCAGGGCTGGGAAATCAACACCAACAGAAACTGTGGCATCAAGGGTGCTGCTGAAGACAAAGTGTCCTTCGGAAACGTGTGGAAAAGTCACTCACTGTTGTTTAAATGTAAAAAAAAACGGAGAAAGTCGAATTTTAAGTGAATGAAAAATGAGAACTGGTGTTTTTCTTTCCCTCTCTGGACACAGTTAACGTGCCTTCAATCCTCCAATGACAAACAAGCTGTTTTTCATGGTGCATTTTCACCGAGAGGACAACCGGAATTCGAAATATTTGGATCCCAAACCCAGAATTTTGACATGGTGGTGGCGGCCATGATGATGATGATGATGATGATGATGATGATGATGATGATGATGATGATGATGATTCATAGGACACTTGTGAAACATGACATTCCTCATTGTGACTGTGTTAAAGAAGAACTATAGCAGACTTTTGAACAGGAATGCAGCTTCTCTTATATACATGTGGTATACTGTACGCACTGGAAACACGATTATAATCTGATGAGTTAGTGACTGATTCAAAAACGAGAAAACCAGCTGGTCTTAGTGCCAAGTGGGAGGACTGATCCCGTTAGATCTGCAGTATAAAAAGCAGCCTGTGTTTATCAGCAATAGAAGTTGGTCTCGTCACCTGTATCACACCAAATTGATTTATATGGTTTTTTTTTTTTTTTTTTTTTTTTACTTAACGATCGAGGTTGAGATCATGAAATTCATCAAGTATAGTTACAAAAAGAGTTTTGGCTGGATGAGCTGAAACTCAAACATGCAGTCCTGAATTGTTACAAAAATATGACCTGCACCATGATCCTCAGATCCTCCTTCTCCCTCTGCTTTCCCGTCTTCCCTGCCGCCGTCTCTTTTGCTCCCCCTTGTTGCCCACTTTAGTAACAACGATGATGAGGACCTGAGTCCGGAACAAAAGATGGAGAGAGAGAGGGAGCGGAGGATGGCCAACAACGCACGAGAACGCCTGCGTGTCCGTGACATCAACGAGGCGTTCAAGGAGCTGGGCAGGATGGTCCAGCTGCACCTGAAGAGTGACAAACCGCAGACCAAGTTGCTGATCCTGCACCAGGCTGTGGCCGTCATCCTCAGTCTAGAGCAACAAGTTCGAGGTCAGTTGCAAATGCATGAGTCTGTTAAGTAAATCACATTGTTGCATGTGTTTTTATAGATATATATAGGCTATAAAGTAAATCATGAGCTGGTTTCACACTGCAGGAACATTATTACAGTTGTCATAGCTTTTCAAAGAATTTCTCTTTATTTCCGTGTCTGCACCATGGAGACAACATTTGATTGTGGATATAGAGCTGCTTTTATGTTTTCACGTGACGCGACACTCCAATGACTGCTTGATGTGAGATTTCTGTGCTTGATCCAGATCGTGCACATTCACGGTGACTAGTTAAAGGGACGAGTGAACACCGAAACCTTTCCTGACAAATAAACTCGTTAAAATAGTAAAAGTTGGCTATATTTGCAGAAGTATCAGCCTCCAAAACTGTACAGGAAGCACGGCGGAATAGAGTGAGCACGAATTCTGGGATTGATTGCGCTGATACGTGACAAAAGGATTATGATTATGGCTGTGAGGCTGTTTTTGCATTACTCTCTGCACTGCGAAGGCATCCAGGGAAGGATGAACATTTGATGCACTTCAGAGAGTTCCCGAGTCCGCGTCTCCTTCAGACAGCATTGGGAACATTTTGGCCTGAATGGGAGTTTATTTTAAGCCTGGAGACTTACTTACCTGTTAATTTCCTTGTTGTAATGTGGGCAAATCAAATTATAAATCAATGTGTCTTCATTTAATCCTTGAAAAAAAAAAAACAGAAAACAATTTGGAGTGATCATGAGCCCTAATTATGGATTTTCTTTAAAAATATCAAAGGTAGTGTATGAGTGTCAAAGGTTGATTATTGTTAATCTCCCAATAAAAGCAATCAGTGACTCTGGATGTTAACCGCAGCATTGTATTTTATCAAACTTATTAAAGAACCAACTACAAAGTGGAAGTGCCGTGTTACCTAATCTCTTTGTAATATTTCCCGCCTAAGTTGGGAAACCTAGGTTAGATGTTTTCAGAGGATTTGTTGAATAGTTTCAAGGCGGCGCTGACGGAGGGTAGAGCAGACGCCTGAACACGGAGCTTTCCAGCATCTCCAGGAGAGGGCAGCAAGGGCACCTGTTGATTGTGACGGAGGTTTTGGGCTTTTGGGCTGCAGACTCTTTGGTGTTTTACTTACACAACAGAAACCAAATGTCAGTGAGACGCGTGGCCGCAAAACTGAGAAAACACCAGGAACATTAAGGATGCCTCTCATCTTTCTCCTTGTTCAGAGCGAAACCTGAACCCCAAGGCAGCCTGCCTGAAGCGTCGCGAGGAAGAGAAGGTCACCGTGACGTCAGATGGAACTCCGCTGTCACTCGCCGCCGCACACCATGCTGCTGCCGCCATGGGTGATGGCCCGAACCCCATGGGACAAATGTAAAATGCAGCAACATCTCCTCCCCCTGAATGGTCAGAAGATTTCACTTATACACTAATCTGCTGTTGTACCTTTAACCCAAACTCAAGAATCAGTCATTCAAAAGACTGGCCAGAAACCTAAGTGATGACTTTTAGAATTCAAATCCCAAAAAAACTACAAAAAAATTGTCTTCAGTAAACGTCACTAGTGAACACTGAATGCAATTTTCAAATTCTGGCTTTCAATACATTCATTAGAAAATTAAATCGCTTTTCATCATAAAAATATGGTAAAAAAAAAAAATGAGCTTATTCACGTGTTGTCTCTGCATGTTTTAACCATTTGAAATGACAATGTGACTGGATCGTCAGAAATATCACTTTAGCTTATTTCTAAACTGATATCATGTTTTTATTTTCATTTGGGGGGGTGGGCACAACATGGATATAAGAACTCCTGTTTTGGGTCCAACGTCCTGCATAAAAGCACAATGGTAGTAACCTACAGCATGAGCTTATTACTGAGCTGGACCAACTCACCCGTAAACTCGCTGTAGAAGCACTGGGCTGCAGGGTCGCTTTCATGGACATGCACACGCTGTTACGATCAGTTCCAGTTTTATGCAGCATCCATGAATCCAGACTTTTTTTTTTTTTTTTTATTCAGATGGAGATTTATGTTCAGATGACATGAATGAGGCCCTATATTTGTAATATGTCATATAAAAATTCATAATTAGATATTGAAAAAGGTCAACTCATTACATGAGGTTAATTAGAGAATTTCTAATATTCTTTAATGTTCTCCAGCAATTACACTTGTTAAATATATATTTTATTTATTTTTGTCTAATTATCTTTAATCAGTGGCCTTAATCAAGCAAGCAGAATTTTCCTTTTGCTCCACCAGTTGCATTGTTTTATTTCTTAACAACTCGGGAACACAGTTAAAACTTACATAGACAGCACGAAGCTCATGATAAATGTGTCAAAATTTCAATAAATTTATCTGTCAGTTTCTGACAGTTAAAGTCTGGCAGAACTGATGATATTTACTCTGGCTGAAAACTGAGGCTAAGAACATGAGTGTCTGTCTGGTCTGGGTACATTTTAACAACAGATTGGCAGTAAGTGTGATTTTTTTGTGTGACTGTGAGAGTTTGTGACTGCTCTGCACTTGATATGTGTTACTCCTGTTTTTCTCTACAGTGATAGTGCATTTGTGTTTGCATGTTGAATTGTGGAGCTGGTCCAACGTGTCATTGAGCTTATGTCCTTTACATATTAAAGATCTTTCATAAGACAGTTGCCTAAAAGGTAAAAAGAAAGATCATCCTTTTTTTCCTGCTTTGATTGATTATGTTTTGGCTTCTTAGCAGTCAATAACATTGGCGAGTTTAGTTCATCTGTATCTTACTAACTGTGCTACAGATGTGGTATTTATTTTGAGTTGTAATTTTTTAGCATTTAGAGTGTTAAAGAAGGAAATCTGGTCCTTATGGGGCTTTAAAAGTAGGTAAATACAACTTCAGATGAGAATTTACACCATGTCATTTATCAAACAAATGCAGAAGCTTTATGAAAAACCTAAGTGCCTATGAATTACCCGCGCGTCGGACCACCTTCCACAGTACGACCTTTATTTGATTGTTTTCTGTATGTTATTAGTCTCTCACATTATGAAGGAGGAATTTTGACCTGGTCTATTTGACAACATGCCTTCGGTTCATTAAGGTTTGCTAGAATTCACTTCTGCACCGCTCTCACCCCAGCACCACCATGGTAATTCAGTCAGGTTGGAGTCGGGACTTTGACTTGCCTATTGCAATACCTTGATATTGTTCAGTCATTATGTTGTTGATTCATGTGTTTTGATCAGTTTCCATGAACCAATTTCCACCAAGCTTTTGCTCTCAGACAGGTGACCTAACAGGCAATAGAATATTTTAATATACAGAAGAGTTCATGGTCAAGCCACCAAGATCCTTTGGACACAAAACAAGACTAAATTACCATCCCTCCACCACAGTGGAAAATGTGGTGCTGTGCATTACGCCCAGCCATATTTACTGTGGGCTTGTCTCTTTAAAACAATGTTGTTACAGATGTCTTGTGATTTATTTTGCAACCCTAGGAAATGTCATGAAAAAAGAGGTTTTCTCCAAGGTAAACTTTGGATGAAGCCTTGGCTAGGTAGGTTGGGATTCTGGAAAGCACGTTGAAGTACCTAGACAAGAATGGCACTGTGAAGGGGAGTCCATTCCCCATCCAGCTTCCTGAGATGTTCACCTCTGGGAAGATTGGCAACTGTCTGGAATGTTTTTTTTACTTCTCGTTAATAGCTGCTGCTGTAGGATGATAAACTCCAAATAGTTGCCTATTAATCTGCTGAAGCTCAGATTAACGGGCTTAAATGCTCCAGATCAGCAGCTTTTATAGAGGTACTCACATCTGCTGATATGCTCATCATGAGCATCACTTCAGCAGAACCTTTACTCTCCCTCTGGATTCTTATGTATGCAGAAAGGGTGTATATTTACTTTTTATTTGTACTTTTATGTATTCATTTTTTTAATGTTTTTTTTGCCCTTAGGCTTTGTTAAACAAAGTATAGCAGTATGTGGCATGTCACAGGCTTTTGTTTATCCGCGGTTGTATCTTTGCAGTTTTGAGAGATGGTAAGGACCAGATGATTTTCATTTTTATGTTCTGACCTGTAAAAACGTAGAACTATGCACGACTGTATAGTGTTCATCTTTTACCTCCCCATTCGTTCTTTTCCAAATCATGCAGCATTGCAACTGATATGCTGATATGAAAAGGAAAAAAAAAACTTGAAAATATATCTTATTTTCCTGTGTTGCATGTAACCTTCACTCTGAATCCTCCCTTCCAACGATACTGCTATTTCTGTCCAGGTCCAAGGTGCCAGAGTTCATCAAGATGATGAGTGACCACTTCCTCTGACAGCGTTTCCATGACAGCCCGGCAATCGATCAACCCTTTTGTTGCTCAAGGCTGACCAATCACTTACCTGGAATTTCGGCCTGACCAATCAGATCAGTTTCTGTCTCTCCTTTCATCTGTCATCTCTGATCCTGCTCTTCAACATCTTTTCCTTTGTTTGTCGAGAATATGAACTGCAGAGTCGCATTAGTCGCTTTCATCCCTTTGCATCTCCAGCCGAGGTGAACTGGAGGCTTCAAAACAGTGTGGAGACGTCAAAACAGCCGCCATAACACGACTGCTTCAAACTGGCAGCTGTTGACGCAAAGTGATAGCAAACGGACAAAGACCCTTGGAAACACACCATCAGAGACACTCTCCTTCTTGTACACGTTTTTTTTTTTTTTTTCAGCATTCCCAGTTTTAAAGAACAAAAGGTTCAATATAAATATACAGTATATATAGTAAATACATATATATGAAAAAAGAAAAATGTTTAAAAAGTGCAACTTGACGTGGGCAGTGAGCAAGGTTGGAGTTGGGGAGGGATGTTCAGAATGGAACAAAACATATCACAAAGTGTTTAAAGAGATTTTTTAAGCAACATTGCGCAGCTGTAGAGTGCAGCCTCAGCGCATCTCTGACTGAATGGCAATCTAACGCCACACTGTGGATGAAGCTGTGCCTGATCTCGTCTTGGATGCAAAGTCAGACAGATGCACACGGAGAAGCAAAGCAGAGAAAACTAGAAAGGCAACGGGAACATTCTGGGAAGGCCACACTCTCAGACACTCTTTTACAACACTAAGAAGAAAGTGCTATGAAGAAGAGATTAGGAGGCACTGCTTCTCTGAGGTGCTTGAGTGATATGAATAAAAACTTTCCAAATGCTCGACTATCATAGATGTCTAGAGAGAAGCAGGGTTAAACAAGAAAGGATTACTTGCTCTCTTTTTCTAACACATTCCCTGCTAAAGTGCAAATATTTAGATTGTTGGTGTAAAACAAATCTAAACAGTAAAGTTTACGTATTTTATTAGTGCTTCATGGTAATAGCCACATTGCAAACTAGTGCAAACCTATGTCTTTATAGTGTTAACACATGTAATAAAAGCTTGGACATTAGTACCCAAATGGTCTCTGTGTATCTACTGGGAGGAAGCGAGTTCTCAGAGAATCAATCATTGAATCAATAATCAATCAAGCAATGGGTGACTTCAGAGCAACATGGGTGTTTTAAGTAACTGAAGTTGGGGAGAAAACAACTGAAGGCAGGAAGAAAAACTCATGCAATGCTGAAAATGTTTGCATGCAGCAGAAAGGAAAGATATTTTCTTGTCATTTGCATCTGAAAATAGTGAAAATATTGAGCCAGGCAGATCAATGAGAGTATGGATAGATGGCATGAAAGATGAATCAACTGCTATGTGCATTAGAACTGAAGAGAGAAGTGGATTACCTTCCAGGTTCAACCAATGTCCTGAGTCACGCAATTTAAATCAAGTCAAGGTCTGAAAGTCTGAGCTGTCAGTGTTGGTGCAGTCATGGTAAAAGATAGCCGGACTGAAGGGGGTGCAAAACAGAACAAAGAACAAAACTAGAGATGTAATAGAACATGATGCCGGGAAGGGGAACCAAGGGAACAATCATTGGGGTGAGGGGTGTACATTCTCTTCTAGGGGCACCAGGAGTCAACGCACTCCTGTCCTGGATTGTTTAAATCCCTCTTTTCGTCGTGTAGTGTCTGGTTGATCATGACCATAAACCTCCAACTCCAACATCGGACCTTCTCCACAACCGAAATGCTATCACTGGTGAAGAGGGGCTTTCGTTTGACACTTGAGCTGTGTAAAGAATGGACTTTTAGCTATGTTCTCTAATGTTTTCATAGGTTTTTTTCCCCCTTTTTTTTCCCATGTGTTGCATTTTTAACTATCATATTAAGCCGACTTTGCTTTTTTAGTGTGTTTTTAGCGCTTAAACGTTTAGACACTAAGTTCTGTACTGGAATTTCCAAGTTCCAAAGGAAGGGGATCCCTTTATCAGGTGGACCGTCTGACTTGATTCGGCCAGGGAAGTTCACACTAGTAGTGACCAGGATCTGAGAGCAGCAGCAGCACAAAGCTGTGGCGTAGATCCCTGATTGCTTCAACATAAGAGTTGGTGCAGCTGCACCCATGTGCTCAGTATTAGCGTGCTCTCGTTCCCTAATGGGCGTCACAATGATTAAGATTTTGGAGTTACTAGTTTTTGACATTAGTAGCAGTTGGTTGTGCCTGACACATTTCATCCATTGTTGGTCCCAAAATCAGTCCAATGAAACTTGCATCTGAACATGCCTTCCAATGACCACCGCTGGGCTCAACCTACCTGTGTAATTCTGCATGTCAACAGCAGATTTGAGCTGGAACCAGTGGAAAGCTGGTACCCGTGACATCCTGCATCACAATTTAAGATGATGTCCTGTACTGACAGAAATATCTGGTAGGTCTTTTGTACTTTTTTTGGGCCAAAATAAAAGCTTTCACTTCAAAAGGGTACAGGTGGAAAACTGGGAATAAGTAGGTCTGGAAGTAAACTTTGATTATTGCATTGCTGTGAAACAACCTCCCCCCACTGTTATTGGTCAAGTCTGTCTGAAATGTCTGTGAGAACACTTATGAGTTTCTCTTGTCAATCTGGAAGCCCCCTTTCACCGCTGTTTGAACCACTCTCAAGCCAGGTCTACCCCCCACTCCCCCATGCCCACTCCCCATCCCAATACTTTACTTACATTAGCCTTATGCGCCCTGAACCAGAGCCCCAACCCCTCTCCTCAAACTCTTGCCCCACCTAAGCACTCCTGCAGATGCAATTTGAACATTCACACTTCTACCAATGTGCCTTTTTAGAGTTCATATCATTCGAGTTGCCAGAGGAGGACATTTACCTGGTCTTTTAATAGGATGCAAGCTTAGGGAAACCTGTTTTTAGTCGTTAGGTTCTATGCAGTCAGGTTTTTTTACCAGACCTGGGAATTTAAAAAAAGTCAAAAAGAAAAAAAAAAAAAGAAGTATTTTTTGGGAAAAAAAAAAAAGTTAACTGTATTTAATGTACTGTACGCTTATATGTAAGTAGACAGCGTGTTCTGGCTTCGACCCAATGGGAAAGACGCTTGATTTAGCAAAATTAACCCCCACCCCAGTCCTCCATCAATCCCAACCCCATTTTCCTGCTCCAAGTCCTAGCCCTGTTTCGATCATGGACAATGCACCTCTTCTTGTATTATAGCTTATCAGCTTTTTATCAATATTTGATCGGCTTGTCTGTAAGCCAATGTAGTCTTCAGTACTGTGTGTGGTCGTATGTTGTAAAACAAGTTTTCTCCTCCTCCCTCCCCCGTCCCCCTTCTCTTGCTATCTCTTGTTCTCTTTTTTAAAAAAGAATCTTTTCTCTTATTACTTTTTTTTTGTCTGTTCTGGTTTACATGTCTAAAAAAGAAAATGTAAAAAAAAAAAAAAAAAAGAAAGAGAAAAAATTTAATAAAAGAAAACAACACAATTTGCTATCTGACAGCATTGTTCTCTGTCGGTCATCATTTTGACATGGCTAAAACCCCAACCACTCAACAGGAAGGCACGGAAACTGGAAAAGAATCTATTGAATAAATCAATCTATATATAAATGTAGAAAAATATATACAATATATAACAAGGGTGCCATTTCTGTTTTCTTTTTCCTTCTATTATTATTATTATTAGAGTTGCAAAGAAGTGTTTGCTTGGGAAGGAGCTGTTTTGTCAAAGGCTGGACTGACAGACGTTGGAGAGGCCCCTCAGTGTTATAAATTTTCAACTGACTTCGTTGTATTCCCCGTTGTTGACATGTCAACAACCTCTGACTAGTATGGCACACTGCGCAGGACAGAACGGGACCGGAGTTCCATCGGCTCTATTCCCTCATGTCGATCCAAGGCAACA
Organism: Xenentodon cancila; assembly: GCA_014839995.1. Classification (NCBI taxonomy): domain Eukaryota; kingdom Metazoa; phylum Chordata; class Actinopteri; order Beloniformes; family Belonidae; genus Xenentodon; species Xenentodon cancila. The sequence goes on along the minus strand of CM026215.1, from coordinate 22,032,650 downwards.
ACAAACAGACATTTGTAAATTGTATGCAACAAAATGGAAAACTTTACCATTATTTTGAAACTGTGTATGTAAAAGTTATATTTTTACATGTAGACTGTTGTTATTTTGTGTTTTAGAAATATGTTGTATGTTTTTTTTGTTTTGTTAAAAGATGAAAAAGTAAAATTCAGTGTGTGTTGAAGAAAATGTGTCACATTGAAAATGTAGTGAGGTCATAAGTTCTTTTTTTTGTTTTTGTTTTTTTTTTTTTTTTTTGCTTTTTCATTACAATGTTTATATCTCTGGGGGACATTTTTGAGGTTTGATGTTGGAATCAGACATCTTAAAGAGACATGACATATCTTTAATTATCCATGCCTCATAACATTACCATTTTCAGTTCTATGTTTTGCTGACATGTGTGTAAATAGTTACCATCCGTTTCTCAGTGGGGTGAAGATTTGCCAGTGAGACACAATGATCACAATGAAGAACATGTTTGGATTTTTTGTGAGGTTGTCTTTGTCCGGTTACAGTAGCCCGGTGCCAACGTTTAGTTTTGATCAGTGGTGCTCAGTAGTGTTAGTGGTTTTGGTTGCTGGCCACCTGAAGTGTGTAGGTCAAAGTGTTGTCTTAGCTTGCACCAAGCATCGCTCGTATCACAGCCAACGTGAGCCATAATTATGCACCATGGGAAAAATTTGTTACAATTTTGGCCAAAATTTTTTTTTTTTTTTTTTTTAAGGATCACACCCAATTTTGCAATAATACTTTTTGCTACGATATATAGGTTTATGGTGTTAACTTCTGTTGTGGGGTGGTGTCACAAAATTCCTTAACCGTGGTACCCAAAGAGTGTAATTCAGCTTGGCGCCCCCTGGTGGTTGTGAGTCAGCTCGGACTCTTGTGCTGTTAGTTTCTTCACAAAGGAGTGTAAATGTTTAAATTAAAGACGCTCAGCACCTGATTCAAGATTAATATATGAACATTTTGGAAAAGATCAGTGTTTCTATTATAACTGAGTAGGTCGTCTGCAAACAATCTCTTAAGCTATTTCCCCAAAAAGAAGTCAGATCATGTGCTCGGCAGTTTCAGTCATGTTTTTAGTGTTTGCCATCAAAATTGAGCTTTTTGTCAAAAGAAAAAGCTGCTCGGACTTGGACCTAGGTCAAACACTAGGATTGAATCTGTCAGCGGAAGTGCTAAATGTACTTTTTTTTTTTTTAAGTAATATTATTTTTGCAATGTTTCATCTCATATTTTCTTTGTTGTATAATCAAGTCATCTCCCAAATTACAGTATCTTCATTTTTATGTTACCCCTGGTGTTGCTATTAGCCAAATTGTTAACTGCTTTTCTTTTTCCTCCTTGTTGTACATACACACCTCATTTCTCTTTTTCAGTGACTGTGCCATGAGCTTTGTAATCTGTTACTCTGTACCAGTTTAACTGCAATAATGAGTTGAATTCAAAACGGCCACTCCTGTCCCTTTCTTTACCTCCAAGTTAAGTTTTCTAATACCTCCAAACTGTAGTGAGTAATCTGGTGATTCATGGTGAGCACGCACCAGCACCAGCACCAGCATCAGCAGCACAGCAAAGCTGGACGTCAGTACAATGTGTAGGGTTTGTTCCACACAAAAGAAAGGAAAACGATTGGTATAACGATTGTTTCATGCACGGCAGGCATGAAGAAAAAAATATCTCCACATTTGAAACTTGATGAGTATTGCTCATTAGGCAGTGAAACATTCTGTATATATTCATAAATCAGTTTGTCTCCACACAACCATGTTCCACATTCATTAAACCATTTCATTTAACCTCAGGTTTATGCTGATTAAATCACAAAAGCTTTTTTTTGTTGTTTATGTTTTATTTCTCTGAAGTGATGACAAAGGCTTAGTTCGGTTCAGTTCAGGTTAAACATTGTTTATAGGTTTCTGAGCATACTAAGGGGTATGTGAACAGATTTTCAAAGAAAGAAAAGATTCAACGTAAAAAAGAGAGATTTGATCATTTCTGAAACAGTCAAAAGTCTGTTTAAAGAAGTAACGTTTGAGTTTGAATGTCTAATTGATTGAATAAAATCTTAGTTAAAACAATTGACTATATAAAGAAATCCAGTTCTAGCAACAATAAATTAACCATTAAAACATAAGGCAGCCAATACTTTACATATTTAAATCCCACCAGAACTTTACCAACATATTCAATATTAAAGCTGACATTTTGCTTTTTCATTGAGGAGGAATTTTCATTCGATGATGCACCAAATGTTTTTGTGTTGGTGTAAAGTCTGGACACCTGGACTGTTCTCCTGTGAGGCCATGCTGTTGGGATGAATGCAGTTTGTGGTTTAGCATTGTCTTGCTGAAATATGCAAAGGCTTCCCTGAAAGAGATGTCACCTGGATAGGAGCATATGGTTCTCCAAAACCTATTATGTACTTTATAGCATTGACGGTGACTTAATATAGAAAATAGATGCGTAAACTTCCCATTCAGTAGGCACTAAAGCAACCCCATACCATCAGAGATGAAGGATTTCGAACCAAGCACCTATGTAGTCCACAGGACACGACATCCAGAGTTTCCAAAAAGAATTTGAAATTTTGATTCATGTTACCGACTGTTTTAAATGAGCTTTGGTCTATTTATATCTTAGGTGTGTTTCCATTGGCGTGGATTCAGAGTAAACCTGCCCGACAGGAACCTCTAACAGGTCCGAGCTCCTCCTCAGCCCCTTCAGCTGCTCTGTCTCCATTACACTGTATCAAGAACCACTGACCAGACAAACAACACTGCTGGAGCAAAAATTGTGTTCTTTGCTTGCTTTTCTTAACATATACCACACTGGTAGCAGTTGAGAATTTAGTTGGCCAATCTGAGTACCTCTCCTACTACGGGAACATTTTTCACCCTGTAAAGATTTCTGAAGACCATTTTTACAGGACTGTTCCTGGTAATCGAGACACGCCTCAATGATCCGGCCCTGGAAAAACTACCCAGAACCCCCCACTAGTGGAAAAGCACTTTTGAGATGTGTTGTTGCCATCAAATTCAAAATGCATTAAAATTTTCCATGTAATGACAAAATGTCTTAGTTTCAGTATCTGATATGGTGTTTATGTTCTAGTGGGAATACAATACAGGTTTGCAAATCATTGCATTTTTGTTTTTTTTTTACAACAGGTCACAACGTTTTTTGGAATTGGGGTGTAGAAAGGAATTCAGATCAATATCATAACTGCGTTAATCTAGTTTCAATCATTAAACAATCAAAGCTCATTTTAAATATTCCAGGCAAAGCAGCAGTGGCCCATCCTCATGCACAACACAGCTCGCGTATCTTCAGGAGTTTGAGGCCACAAGCATCAATTTAATAGTTGCACGTAAACCTTCACTGAAACACCTTAATAGTGGCTGAAACCACTTGCTGTTTTCAGTAGTGCAAACGACACTACTGGTACATACTGAGTTTGCCAAAGTGTATCCACAACAACTGCATGATGAATGGCAAAACGGTGATAGTTGTGGAAAACATTCCAGTGACCACTCTACTACAATGTCTGCATCCCATAATGCAGTGGTGTCCAATGCAGAGACCACAATATACTAACCATGACAACCAAACCTGTATGTGGTATATACTGAATACTACGTTAACAATGAGGTTTAGAAAACAACTACATAGCAGGCGGCAGTATTGGAAATAATTCACCCAGTTTGTTTTGGGAAAGCTGTCTAATGGTCCTGAATGCGAGGAACACACGGAAAGGTAAGCAGATGGTTTAGCTGGAATCAAGTGCTTTGTAATAACTATCATGGCAAAAGGAAACAAAAAAACAACAAATAAACAAAGAAATGTCCTCTTTTTTTATAGTGCTTTTCTCATGAAGTATTATTCAATCTCACCACAGATTAAGCTTTGTACAACTGTTTCAGCCACTGGTGGCTCTGGTGACGTTAGTTTAATTCACAGAGTATATTTTGTTATAAACTGACACAAATGTAGTGTGTTTACAGGTTTGCAGAACACTAACAGTTTCCCGTAAGAAGCCCAATAAGACATTACCTGGCGTCATGACTTTAAGGGAACTGGTTTTTCCGTTAAATCTTCCTGAGCTGATGATTCCTGAGCAATAAACTGTCTCTTGACTCATAGTCACAGTTTTATCTGTTTGTGCCCACAAGCGACAGAGTCTGACGTTAGATTACCTAATGCTGAACGCAATATTGTTCACATAGTTCTGATGTTGACAACCCAGAGACATCTTCATTCCATTAAATCAAGAAAAGCTCAGATTGGTCACTCAAGTACCTTGAAACTGGCAAAAGTAAAAATAAATAATCATTTACTGATCGTTGACTAATAACAGATCAAATAAATAAACTAATGTCTCTTTCTCTCTGTAAGTTTAAAATTATTAAGGTATTTTTTTCTCTATAATATGCAAGCAAAAAAAAAAACAACTTTCAATTAAAGAACAGTTTGAAAGTGAAACTGTACAATGTGTAATTAGTCTTTTCTTTTCTCTGGTGTTTATGATCGTACCAGCTGCCTTGATCAACAGCAGATTCTAAACAACCGTAACATGGACCCTGCACTTAGTAAAGATGTGATATGTAAAGTAGCAGGAAATAATACGTGAAACCCTTTGAATTAAATGGTTAAATGCATAATTTTAGCATGATGAGGAACCATCATGGACCATCATGGACAGAGAAGCTTTTGCATTTACGATGCTGCCAGGAAAAACACACGTGGAACAACACAACCAGGTAGCGGGTATAGTGTACGTGAAGTCTTAGAAGTCCCCAAAGCATGGAGGGATATACCTCCACGGGTGGTGGACAATAAAAGAGCAAAGATCCGGTGGGACTTCCAGATCCAGACGGATAAACTGGTGATTTCTACCTAACTGGACATAGTGGTGCTTGATAAACTCCAGAGAAGAGCAGTGGGGACTGACATGGCAATCCCAAGGGACAACAATATCAAGAAGAAGGAACATGAGTAGTAGTAGAGAAGTACCAGGGGTTGAAGGAGGAGATGGAGAAGATCTGGAAGATGAAAGCAGCAGTGGTGCCAGTAGTTTGATGTAGCACTTGTAGCTGCGTCCTCCAGGCTGGGAGAGTGGCTCCAGTCGATCCCAAGAACAACATCAGAGATCTCGGTCCAGAAGAGCAAAAATACTGCAGAGCACCCCTCAAGATCCCAGGTTCTCTGGTACAGAACCCTCAAACTTAAAGAGGGCACCTCCCCACTGAGGAACAAGAGTGGAATTTGTTTTTCTATATACAGCCTGCGGTCCACTACTAACACTTCCCCCAACAGTAGAGTGAACTGAGTATTCCTGGAGACGACAGGACTCGTGGGTTGTTCTGATAGTTTCAGGTGTTTCTTCAGTAAATAGTGTACAAGACATAGTGATGGTAGTGTTAGCAGCAACATTCAACATAAACCAAATCCCTCTGCATATGCGAACTAACAGTGAATTATTTTGGTTAAACAGGAAAATGTAATAAAAAATGAAAAAAGGGAATAACACAGATTTATAGTTCAGACTCATAACTGAAAGAGCACATCGTGTCTTAGGGGAATTGTTGCAATAATGTGAGGTATCACGATGTGAGTAAAGGTTGTCTCACTGGAACACTCCCCTGTACAGCATGTTTCTTTGAACAGCAGTCACACCCTGAACAACCAGAGGATATAATGTGTATGTTGTACTCTGCTGGGTTAAAAAAAAAGCACAACTGATATGTCATATGGTGATAAAATGAATCTTAACATAATCTTATCATCGTCCCTTTTATGTCTCTTCATGCCATGTTTTTCTCCTTATATAACTTTCGTTCATACTAATCATTTTGCTTTCATGTAAACGGAAGTCTTGAAGTCAGTGTGGTGTTCAGAGCACGTTTTCACACAAAACAAGATGACTTAAACGTGGTCCCTGTTCTACAAATCACATTTTGTCAACAAAACACTCTTTTCTATTGTCTAACACTGGTCTCAGAAAATAAACAAATGGTGTGTATGATTTGTTCAGGACATGAACAAAATAAAAAAAAGAAAGAAAGAAAAGACGAAGGTCATTGGTAAAAGCTGGACGGCTCCGTGGGTGAGAACAGTGGTTGCCTGAGCTCTAAGGATTCAACTCTGTCAGGTTGACAGATGACTGGAAGTTGTTGGGATGAGCTGATATGCAGACAAAGCTCACTAATGCTAAAACACCACAAGAAACATGAAAAATAAAATAAAATGAAAAAAGATGAAATACCCGTGAAGAGTTAAACTCCATGAAAGTACGTTACAAACCCATGAATGGGATCAAATCTAACTTAAAACTTACAAGACAATAAAAAATAAGATCAAATAAAATATTAGTGCTGAAGCACTTGTGGTAAGTCAGGAGTAATATCATTGAATAAATGAACAAACATCCGATCTCTGTTTAAAGGTGTTCTGTGTTCTGCACTCGGACAGCTTGAGGGTTTGTCATGTTCTGGAATCTGGTTGTTCTTGTCTTAATGCTCCCAGTCCTTTCTTAAGAGGGAAGAAGGTTTAAAAGGCAGTTACTTGGGTGGTAACAGTCCTGTAAAATCCGAAGGCCTTTTTTTCCCTGACGTGTCGCCTTGTAGAGTTCAGTAAGCAGTAGGAACTTACTTCTTACCATTTCTAAAGCGGTGTGCACCGCCTGGTTTAGTTGCCTCGCGTCTCTTCCCCTTCCGCATTTCAGACTGTTTTGACAAAGGAACACGCTGCACGGCTGCAAGACACAACTGCAGCAGCCCTTTGGAGACCCTGACACACTGACACAACTGTTTTGAACAGAGTTGTCTCTGGTGAGCTTCAATTAAAAATATTTTTGGTGTTGCTATTCCATTTCAAGGTGAATGTAATAGTAGCTTCCAGAAAAATGAAGCTGCACTTTCGTATCGTTGATGAAGAAGGGTTGGAGGTTCTCATGTCTCCTATGGCTTGTGCGAGTCCACTAAAGATAAGACTTGTTCTTAGCCAGGGCCCAGTGGCATCACATGTCCGTGTACCAGGTATAATTTGGAGTATTTCAAACATTTTGAAACCAGTGTAATTTAAACCGAGGAGTGCCAGTTGTGTGGTCAGTGCTTGGATCTCCAGACCTGCAACATGTTGAAGTATTCTTGTGAACCCCCTGCCCTTTTTCCACTCCTGTCACACCTACCATCCAAGGAAAGCAATCTCAATTCATAGAGAAACCAACCCAGGATCCACAGAATGTATCCCTCACATCCCCAGCACCAGTAGACAGATGTTCTGTAGTCTGTTCAGCAGTCTTTGCAGTTAGGGCAAAGCAATATTATTGGAGGGGGTGAAAGAATATAACTAATAAAACTTCATCAACTGTGCTGAAACAAGAAAGAAAACTCTCAATCTTATATGCAAGTGTGTGTGCTGCTTTGTGTAAAACCTTTTTGTGCTACCGTGAGTCTTATCGGCCAACGGTAGAAAACGGCGACTTGAAGATAAACACAACATTGTCTTTGAAAATATTTTCACTGGAAGTTGCAGCAGCCTGGTTTTAGACAAAGAAAACTCATGAAAACTAATTTACTCACTGACATCTGAATTCATGTGAACATCTGAAGATGCGAGACTTCATGGTATAACCTGCTGATGGGTGTGTTTTCAGCTCCAGCTTAGAGGAATGTGAGGCAAGGTTGGCAAAGTCTGGCAACTCCCAACGGCACAGTTTGACACCTAAAACAGCCGGTATCTGTTTAACCAAGTCCTCTCATCCACACAGGTAAGTCCTTGGTTTGTATGCAGCTGTACTGATGTACAGCAACGCTCAGAACACTTTCTTCAATGTTACTGGATAACAATCAAAGCTCACAGTTATTAAAACCTAGGGTGAACGGAAGGATCGTCACAAATTGGACGTAAACAAGTGAGATTTCATTTTTTAAATTAATTTCAAATTGCTGAACAACAGTAATTTGACTGATTGTTAACTTAACTGTTAACTGCATATTTGTCACTGTAACTATGGCAACAAATATCCTGTATTTTAAGCCTAAGTCTAGTTTTACCAGTGTGCATGTTATTCATTTATTTTTAAGCAGTGTTCTTCTCTCCTTCACCTGCTTACATGTTTCTATTTTCTTTTTTAATGGGACACAGCACTTGGCTGAAACCTTTATGAAATAGGCAGGTTTTAATAATTAATATTTGGACAGTGCAATGAGCCCGCCTGCGTGGCTCTGAGTGGTTGTAAAGATCACTAAAGCCTACACAAGATTCAATGACGAATAAGGATATTATTGATCGTTATCGATGGTCAGACAGATGTGTAAATACAAATCTCCTGTAATATGAGAGATCATAGTGCGGAAAATGCCTGCAGTGCAATGGACATTCCAGAAGTACTTTCATGATGGAGAGACTCACTGCATTTCCAAAAATGGTGCCGCATAGAGAAAGACCGTGAGAGAGGGAGTTCACATGCCTCTGAAAACGTCTTCATGGAATTCAGATAAAGAATGCGACTTTAAACTCTCATTCTGTTGCATAACGCGCCACTCCTCCCTCCTCAGGCAACGTGACAGCCACTCTTCCTGCGTCAGATGCGTCGTAGGCGCGCTCATTACGCACGGCTCCGGTGCGCTGCAGGTGTATTGGACCCACCCACAAGGGATACTACAGCTTGACAGTCGGCAGCTGTGCACCGCCGAGAGGAAGCGTGATAAGGTAAGCGGCTGATGATTTACCTGAGCACTTGTTGGATGCCTGCTGCGGCACTTTTCACTGCTGGTGTTTACACTGAATCCGGATCAAAAACGCGCATGTTAACCATCTCTAGAAATCACAGCAGTCTTTCCTGAGGAAAGTCACTTTATTCTTGCTGAAACGTGTTTATAACGACAGGAACTGACCACCTGCTGCCGCTCAACAGGCAAAACGCAGAAACTACATTATAACTACCAAAAGTGAGAGTCAAATTGCTCACGTCCTTGGAACTTTTAAAACTGTTAAGTTCCTCTTATTAATAACCTTTCAGACAATACTATGAAATAGATGTTATTCAAGTTGAAGATTGAAGATAACTGAAATGAAATAGTATCACGTTACTTGCTGTAGACTAGTACGTGAACATTTGGTTCAAACAATTCAGTTTACAGTGAACACAGTTCTGCTTGAAGTACAAATAAATAGTTTTCAGTATGCACCGTTTTCAAGTCAGTCAGGACAAAGTTGAACTGCCACCTCAGATAAGATCATTAACACAATGGATCTGAAGAATTTGTGGAATGTGTGAACCAATAATGTAAACGAACTAGGAATCTTTAAGAAAAAATGGAGCGATTTGATTTTCAGAATGACTGTCGTAGCCTGAATCCACGTATTTATGACATTGTAGACTAATTCCACAAACTAATTTTTGGTGAAATTTTAGGACTGTCATGAGAAGGATAAAACATTGATGTGTTGTTATAAATGCCATAAAAACTAAAAGATGCAAAAAGACACAGAATTATGTATGAAATATTCATCGAAGCCTCTGCAACACCAAACGTGTCGCTACCAGCAACAAAGATGTTGATAAACTAAGCTGTTTTGTGCTTTTTCAGAGGGTGAATTTGACTGCATTCTGCAGTCTGATAAGAGAGCAGCAGAATAAAGGTGTTATCTTTATTTCAGCTGGGTGGAGGCTGCCAATACCACTCATATTATTTCCACGTGGATCCACTAAGACACCCATTAGTTAATTAATGACAGTCATAACCATTACACCTGACCACACCTCGATGTCTGATGTTTGTACAGCTTGCATAGTCTGCAAAGCAAGATAAAAAAAAAAAAAAAAAAGTACAGCAAATATGTTATGAAAAGAGGGCAAGTTAGTTCAGTCAGATAACTGTAGCAACAGTTTGTGCCTCCTACATAGTTTATTCCAGTTACACCCACAAAGTTCATTAGTGTATTCAAAGGGGCAAAACTGTGCTAATTGAACCCTGACCCTGAATTGGAGCAAGAGGGAGATGATGGATGTACATATGAATACACAAAGCTACGTGTTTCAGCTACAGTACAAGTAGGAAATTCAGTGTTCATCTGAATCCAGTGGAGGGCTTTAGAGGGTGATCTCAAGCGGGTAGATCTGTGTATGACATGTGTCTGGGCCCGTCTATGTGTCCTCGTCTCGTAGGTAACCTGTGCTACCTGGAAGGAGGTTGGACTACCAGTCATTAACCCAACATTACTTTCTATACTCATTCGCTTTTACATTCATTTTTTCCAGCATCTTCCTAGTCTTTTCATTTCCTCTCTGACTCTGTTCACTTTCCCCTTATTCACTTTCACATACTTACTCTTAATTTCCTCATAGCTTTTCTCATCTTGTACTCATTCTTCTGTATCTGCTTGTCCCAGTTCTGCCCTGTTTTTTTTTTTTGTTTGTTTTTTCTTCAAAAAGTGGTGGATGAAGAGTTTGTTTTAATTGCCAACAGGTCTAAATATTACCGCGGCGGATCATGCATAACAATTTAAACCTGTTCATGTCTGTAGAGCCCGCTACTCTTATTCCCACACACACAAACGATCACAAACCCCATCCCCTTCTGTTTGTCTCTTTAATGAATTTTAATGGGACTACATTCTTTCCTTTCACTTTATCTCAGGAAGTTAACCAACCAGATCAACGAGAAAACATAACTGTTCTCTCTCACAGTTTTGCTCAGCACACACCCACTCATGCTCTCCATTTCTGTTTTTCCCTTTTTTCCTTTTTTTTTGTTTTGTCTGGGCCTCCCTTGCCTCCTCAGCATTTCACACGCGAGATCAAAAATAGCAACAAAAAAAAAAAGACTTTTTAAAAATAACCCACCCATGTTTGCTGCTCTACTGATCTTTCATTGGCTATGTGATAATAAAGGACCATGGTTTCTACACTCACATCTTTCCATGCCAGTGCTTTAGTAACCTATTGTTAATAAATAAATCCAGTTTATTAAAGAGAGAGAGAGAAAAAAGTCCCTCAAGGCTTTTGCGATCACATGGACTCCAGAGAACTGAATGACTGAAGCCAACAAAATAACCGCCAACGCACTGATGACCTATGTGGTTTCTGCACAAAACTCACGCAAACACACTTCAACGCCTTCAAGTTTTGGAGTTTGTACCTGCATAAAGTCTTATTGAAGCTGTGCTCTGTCTTTGTGTGGAACATATTTGTGTTGGTTTCTCTGGTGTCCATGTCTCCAGCGTCCTGTTTTGGGGGTTATGCTGTGGGTTAAGGTTAAGAATTGAATTCAGGTTGAGCTTTGGTGTAGATCAGACTTGTTGTTACATGATTGTAAATTATATGATGGTTTGACGAGGCATCACTTTCCAAACACGTGAATATATGACAAGAGTTTTACATGCACGTTTTCTTTTTTTCTGCTTCCAGCTGAGTCAGAGCTGGGCATCCTTCTCGGGTCCGAGTGAATGTTTTAAGATTTTAGCCATTAAATGTAAAGAACACTTAGTGACATTTCACTTTGGCTACATTCATAAATGCGCAGTGTGCGCATCCACGTGGTCGTGTATTTCTGTACCTACATGGAAGGTATGATATCATAGTTTTCATAAGATTTGATTGCTATCTAACAGATGCCTGCGTGTGTGTCTAACAGGTGGGGATTCACATATACCGAAACCTCAATTGCCTTAGTATTCAGCTATGTCATAAAAGTAAAAAGATGATCTCAGTGTACACACATTTGATGCCAAAACAGTGGTGACGGGTTGCAACATCTCATCAATGAGGAATGGATACATATGCATGTTTAAACTCAGACTGCCATACAGTTCAATTCAGTTTTATTTATATAGCGTCTTTTACAATACAAGTTGTCTGCAGGTGCTTTCCAGAGGCCCAGAACATGACCCCGAGCAATTATTACATAAACAAAGGCAGGTAAAAACTCCCACAGTGGGAGAAAAACCTTTACAGAGGCATGAAAATATATATCCTCAAGTCTGTCAGCGAAACTATTTATCATTACAATAACTAAGAGTGTAAAATACAGCCATACGTTTCCACATGAACACGAGTGCTGAGTGATTACTCTGCTGCAGTGGAATCTCATGGCTGTGTAAGACGTTTTTGTTCTGGGTGTTGTCAGTCAGGGGTCAGGGTGTTTTTTAAAGGTGAGAAGTATGTCTGTGTTTGCTGCCAGTCTTCATTAAGTTTCTCCTCTGTTCTTTTCATGTTTGCAGAAGTGATTTACATGTCCTGCAGCATTCCTGAGGCAAACTGTTACTATCCTGTCTTTCAAAACCATTAGCTCTGCTGTTGGTGAAGATCAGCCTATTTTTCAAGGTGGTGGTGGTTCGATTCCCAGAAGTTGAAAATTGACGCAAAGCCACTCACTCGCACACATCCCCACATTGACCCTGATATGTTTGAGTTATGATTTTTCAAAACAAAGTGCGAATAAGAGTCACTGGGTGAATAAGAAACATGTGTTAAAAGTGCTGCATGACTGCAAATCATACAGACTGTCGACAGTTTTTAATAAACCTTTAGTAGTCAAAAAGCTGTTTTATCACTTATAATATGTTTGTACTTAAATGCTAAGGAGTTCAGAAGCAAAAAAATATGTAAACTACAATACTAAACATAGACAACGTCATCGGTAACTGTTTACCACCTTTGGTTATGGGTGTGGTTTTTGGGGTGGGTGGAGCATTCTTCACTCTTCACTAGTATTTTTGTGTCTCAGTTGGATGATTTTAGTCGCAACAACAGCAAAGGTTTTAAGCCTCTGCTTAATGCTATTGAACAATGAGCAGTCTGTGATCATCAAACATGCAGTTTTCTGGTATGAGCAACGCCTTCAAATGGCATTTGGTGCCTTTCAGTCACTGGCACAAAGGAATTTATATGTTCAAGAAGAGCAACTTCTCAAACCTTTTAAAAGGCTTCTCCGTGCTCCTCATTATTCATGTGGTCAGGGGGGCGAACTGATTCAAGATCTGGATTTATACATCTAGATCATCTGTTATAGTTCACATTTTGGTTCTTAGTAAATGGTATTTTTGATATAAAATTCAGCTCAACAATACAGTGGGAAAGTGAAAACAAGGAGTGTGCAAGTCTGAAGGCGGGTATTTAAGAAATGAGGAAGAGGACTTTGAAGGACAGATGGAGGAACACACACACACACACACACACACACACACACACACACTTCAAAACACGTTTCCATTTTTAATATTAGTGTCTCTACTCTGAGATGTTTCTTTCAGTCTTCATCGTATTGTGGCATTACGTTGGTGAAATATCAGTTTTGTAGTACAGATTAGTTAGTTTTTGTAGTTTTAAACGGAGGATGCTATTATGTATTTATTTCAAAATATAATAAAGAGACTCACCTCTCGTCAGTATCACTCCTACATTTCTTATTCTTTGATGTCATACCTGTTGTTTCTTTAAAAAAATCACTCTGGTTGAGCTGTTTCACAATATAAGCTTTATTGTGATATAGAGATTATTATTAAAATCTTCTGCAGACTTGATAGAATCAAATGGATTGAACGGAGTTAAAAGAAGTAGCTACTGAAAATAGATGCATGAATTTAAAAAAAAAGTGCCCCCCCTCCCCCCCCAAAAAAAATAGTGTCTTGACATTTCAATTAGGAGTGTGTTATTTTATTTATTTCAGTGTAGTTGTAATCTATACTGTGGTCTTTTTGTACATTCCTATTAAATACGTATCACAGAGACATGGCTGACATTTTCACATATCCCCTTGAATATATTGGGGGTGTTTTTGTTGCCTGGCAACAAATTAGCTGATGATGTCGGCAGATGACAACGGTGAGTTATGCCAGTAGACAACATAAAATTATTTCGCATATTCCACCAAATTCCACCAAAAAAGTGCCAGACTTATTCCACCAAAGTAGGTCCAGGACTGGTTCAAAGTCAGGATCAAACTTAGAACCAGTATTTTGTTTTTCAGCTGGTACGAAAGTGCAAGCCAAGATAGCTGCAATTACTCAGACCCCAAAGGTCTGGACTGGACTGGGTGCAAGAACTGGTTATGTTTGGCACTCGGGACGGGATTATCATGATCAACCAAAACATTGTGACCACCATTGTTAAAACGCCTGTGTTGATGTAGTAGAGAAGAAAGAATGAATGCAGAAATCTAGAGAGGGTGCTCCGTGGAGGAACTACCTCTTTGTACTGTGGTCGTTGACCAAGTTCAGATCAAATTTGATAGTGTTACAAGATAACTAACAGTCCAAGTCTGATATTGTTTTAGCATCTCTTACTGGTATTTATGGGTCCTGATCAAAACAGCAGGTATATATTTTCATTTTAGCTGTGCTCAACTGTTGCCAGCTGTCTGAATTCATAAAAGCAGATGGGAAGTATTAGGGCTGTGTCCTTTGTGCACCGTGGCCCTCCACAGAAATTCTCTCTTGGTTCTGTTGGGGCTCTTTGTATATAGAAAATCAAAACATGGGTCGATTCCCATCAATGCCGATTTTCTTTTCTTTCTTTTTTTTTTGTCTTCATCAGCGCTCAAAGCTCTTCTGTTTTCATGTACAGATGATCTCAAATTCTTTACTAAAATTTTGAGAAGAAATGTCCCATATATCCTTAGTCTGCACCTAGTTTTACTCCTGCCCCACTTTCTTGATGTTTCCTCTTCAATCTATCTGGATTTGGGGTATTACTTGGGCTTTGGAAACTTGGCGTCTCCCATATATGTAAATCTCCTTCCCGTTGTCACGGTTACTCATCACAACAGATGGTCAAAAGTGCCAGACTTATCAGCAGAAATCCTTTAAGCTACATGGCACAATCAGGTGCCTTTAAACGTCTGCAGAAGAAAAATCTAATCAGATTTAGACTAATTAGAGTACAAATTTCAGCTTTCTTTTGTGAGTAACGTGTCACAGGAAAAACACTCCTGCTCTCATTTTTTTTTCCCATTTCATCACTTTCTCGAAACCATAATCTCCTAGATTTAAAATGTCATGACTGTGTTTTAACCCCGTATTCCACATGTTGTAATTTCTCTTGCTAATGGACTCTTAAGAGTCTAATTATTCATCTGTTTAATTGAGAAACTGCGATGGAGCTTCTGCTAGAATCCATCTTAGTTCATTTTTGTATTTTATAACTCCTGTAGTTTTTTGTTTTTTTTTCCAACTTTTAATGAGTGTTGTTTTGCATTTTGCAGTACCTCCAGGCTTCAATTTGGCATCTGGGAAGTTTGGCTGTACTCCAAAACTATGGTCACCCAGTGCTTATTACTCATTAAGCCTTGTCGGAGGGCTAAGTGGGTGCTGGCTGGGAATTGCAGTGCTTTGAGAGTTAATGTTGTTGTTTGGTCAGTGTTCTACTTTTGAAAGAGAACTTAATGTTGAGAAAATATAGGATGCTCATCCTTCTGCTCAGCTGCATGTGTGCAAAAACCCCTGTTTTAGTTCATGTTGTTGCATTTATTATAATGACCAGTGCTTTTCCTTCTCCAGTAAATTATTAATCCTCATTGTGGTTAAAATACTGGATTGTTTTTTTTTTGTTTTTTGTTTTTGTTTTACCTTTTTATTTTAGCAACCTCTCAAACTATCCCCTCTCAAAGGGGAGTTTTTACCTGCTGTTGTTTATGTAATCATTGCTCGGGGGTCATGCTCTGGGTCTCTTGGAATAACACACCCTGCGCATGAGTAACACACCCTGGATTACTGCTGAGATGAACAAGCACCAGACCTTGGAGGTGAGAAGGTTCCACACCTACTGAGAGAACAATAGTTACCAGTGTGGTTGGACCCAAAAGTCAATGCAAAGTGAGTGCAATTCAATGCAATTTCCCTGATGGGAAGTTATATAAATATATATTATTTTGGGCAGAGCTGCAGTGAGTAAGAGCAGAGAATCATTGCAATGACTGACTTTTCACCTGGTAAAGTTACAGTTCCATCAGACATGCCCTGCTGCACATTCAGGCGAACTGACTCACCAGTTCACCCAAGAACCTGCACTGGTGACACTGTTACGATGCTAAATCTCTTTTCCTTTTAAAGAAATTCTGTTTTTTATGCCGTTCTGAGGTCTGTTGATCATTGTCTTTAGCAGACAAAATCCCAGTGTCACAGACCTGGAAACTGCAGATTTTATCATGACTTATAAATAATTCGTAAGTTTAGAAACTTTTAATCATTCATGTATAGCTGAATCAATCTTTTTTTTTCTGATGTGACAAACTTGTAGTGGATATTCACTTGCTTTATTCAGACAATAATATCCAAATTTAACAGCTGACTTAGTTAACATTTTGATAGCTTTTCACACCTAAATCCACCTCCTCATGGTTGAATCATTAAAGAGAAAAAACCCCATCAAACTTTGACCTGCATCACATTGGCTGTATGACATACAGCCAAGTTTTATGGCACGTCAATGTTAAACGGGACTGATATCGAAGCATTTATATCCCTAAATTGGGGTTTAATTAGCATCATTAGGTGAGCCAATCTGGATAACGCATCGGATAAGTTGTAGCTGTCTTGAAAGATGATAAACTGACGCTTGTGTTTGTAAGAGACAGTTTTTGATAAGGCCTTGACTCATAGCCTGTATCGTTATCAAAGACAATCACATGATCAGTGCCCGATGGAGGCTCGGTCTGGATGCGGAGATCGTTTTGTCTTGTGACTCACTCGCAGGTTTTCCTTGACTGATTAAGATTTTGCTTCTTCATTTATTTCTTTTTTTCCAAAATAATTTTTAAAAATATATAATGAGGTTCAACTGAAAAGGATGTAAGTAAAAGAACCGGATATTTATATAAAATGGAGAAACATTTTGGTCACTTTTATATTTATTTGTAGTCCTGATCCAACCAAAACTGAAACGGATTTGTGAGCACTTGAATGACGCATCATATATTCAAAAGAAATTAGAAAGTAAATAGAATTTAAATTCTTAACACTAGTCCACAATAAATTATGCATATGCAGTGTAGTGCACCATTTCTTAAAAGTCAGAGCTAATCAGCAGTTTACACTGCTGAGCATTTGAAGCCTTGAGAAATGAACTATTTGTTAACACAACTGGATGAAAAGCTTTGCAGCTCCGAGAAGCTTCATTAGACCTTCACTGCTCTTTAGATCCTTTACACATCAAAGAGAATATCTTTCTGACTGCCAAAGGCTAAACATCACCCCATAGCTATGAAAATTCCTTGATATCATTGTTTTATAGCTAAAGGTGCTCTTGCTGCAGTAAATTCTTAGCACATAATACCAATAAAATAAACATAATACTGTCTTTTTTTGTATTTTATTTTATTGACAAATGATCACAAATACTTTTCTCGTAGAATTCACAATCACCAAAACGAACCAGGATCTTCTGAGCACATGCATTACACTGACTACAATGATTACATGACATTAAGCGGGAAAAACCTACATTAAACAAAGGAGGGAATGGTTAAGGAGGAGCTTTCCTAAACTATGGATTTAACGAACGAACGTTAATGCACTCATCTTCTGCAAAATTATAACCGACCTCACAGTCTCACCTTTCTCTGAAGCATGGGATCACTCTCAGATCACCTGTGATTACTTCATCTGCAGACTTTTGACTTAGAGCTGCTGTCTCTTTGCAATCCATGCATCACTTATACATCTTAATCTTGTAGGTTTTACCCTGTGGTGGTTGCATAAAAACAGTTTCATTTGATAATCGTAAAAACGGTTTTTCAGAAATGTTGAAAGAAGCTTTTAAGTATGAAGCTTTGCAGAATCTACTTTCATAATGATACAGCAGCATAACAGTTTTATTGCTGCCTAATAGGGTTTTAAGACCATAAAATGGTTTCGATCAGGCAGACGAGTATGTGGACTATGTCACTTCCACTAAATCAACAATGCTGCTTTCAGTACGATACAAGTAACCGCGTAACAAAAGTCTACCTGCCATGTCTGTGTTATTCTACCTGTCTAGCAACTGAGAGCTCAGAAACATTTTAATCGTTTCTTCTGGGTGAATTTTGTTTGGGTGGAGCGTATTGTCAGCAGGTTGTAAACACATCCTTGCGCGCCCATTTTTTACATGCATGTACTTGGGAGGTGGTGTTTTCTGAACTCTGACTCTGAGCCTATGGCAGTAACTTCACTCTGCAAATATATTTCAGGTGCACGAGGGAGGAAGAATCAGTGTTATGATAATGTTTGGGTTTTTTTTGTTTTAAGTAATTGGGGGTGATCTGCCAGGCTTTCTAATGCTGCTAAGCTCTCATACTTTTGACATGGAGATATTGACATTTATTTTATAATCAAAGTTTCTTATTCTGGGTGTGATCCACATTTAGATTGCAAGTGGATTTTCTTTTTTTTTTACCAACCCTTTTTACACGTGCGTGCGTGTGCATGCGCGCCAATACTTTCTGAGAAACAGGTGCTTTGTTCTGTTTGACATGGGAAATGTTAGTATGGGGAGACATCTGTTCTAAAACTTGTGTAATTGTTAAATACAAAAAAAAAACTAGTTAAGCTCTGGAGACGTAACGAGGTAGAAGGCAAATACAGGTGGTGGTATGTTGCTTTTACACTTCATAGGTGCAGAAAAACTGGTTCTTATGTTCATTTGTGTCGGTGTGTTCATCCAGAGTGTAATGTGGCTTTGGCTGTAGTTTAACTTATCCAGACAACAGTAAACGGTGGGTTCATTTCTACACAATCATAACACTTTTCAGCACCTATATGAAGCTCTACCACTCAGCAGTGGGAATCTTCTTTTATCCAGACGGACTAAACTCTCAGATGTGGACAGGCATTCCCATATACTCCTGTGCTGTTTATTGTTTTGCTGGTTCTCATTTTAAAAAATATCCTTGGGAAGTAATTTATTTAAAAATGTGTGTTTGTGACACTAATTTGCTTTTTCAGTGTTAAAAAGACCTGGAGTGCAAAGTTAGTCACATAAAGAAATTGTTAAATGGTAAACAAATTTCACCATACATTTCTGAACATAATTAATACATTAGTAATGTATGTTGGACTTTAATGAAAGTTTATTTTCCTGAGATTTTAGTCAATGTGTCAATACTCAATATACTCAAATTAAAGTTCTGAGAGGTCTGTTGTGAGGGGCAAGTGAGCAGAGGGGCAAGTGAGCAGAGGGGCAAGTGAACAGAACTGGAACAACAACAAATTCCAAGTCCAAGTTATGTTTTTCTTCCAACAACTATAAACATCCACAGTGAAACTTTGATCCAGACATAATATATAATATTTCAGACCAACTTCCTTGGGTTGTCCTCCACTGTAAATACATCCTTCGTTCCAGCGGGTTCCAGCGGGTTCCTGGTCTCTCCAACCCCCACCCCCCTTCATGCACACTGGGCCTTCAGTCATCCAGACCAGCTGTAATCGGGTGGCTAAAATAGCTACACCTGTCAGTGTTGCGGTGATCTCTGCGAAATGCAGTCTTTGGTTGGTGCCCATTTTGAACAGCAGCAGCAGCCGAAACCAAAAACCAAGTCTTGTCCCTGTTGAGCCGAGTCAAGTCAAGTCTGATCCAAATGACAGGTTGATTGGTTTTTAAACACATACAGTCTTTCAAACACATTTTCAGCATTTCTAAACATACATATTGTTAAGTTATGTGAAGAGCAGTCTTTTATCCAAATTGACTTGAAGCAAAATAAAGGAAATAAAAATGAGCAGTTTAACTGAGAGGACAACTGCACGACTTGACAGTGGCTAGTGCGTAGTGACACACTGTCTCTGCTGTTGGCTTTTATAAGAAGAGCTGGACAACACCCCACCCCACCCCACCCGGGAGGTGAGCCATAGGTTTTCTGAGAGTACTTTTGGAGTTCCTTTTCCTCTTACTGTGCAGCACCACTGTGAGGAAAATACATCAAATATTAGATATGATGTGGTTATCTAAGTCTTCGTGACCTGACAGAGAATTGGGCATTATCAGTTTGCAGACTTCAGCCTGTGAGGAGACGAGCTGTTTCCAAGGCCATGTTTTGCATCAAACAGATATTGCTGCGTCCTTGTTGTCTTTTCCAAAAACATCTAATGTCAAACTCTTAAGGCATCTGAATGCACATATCAGTTTGTCACAAGGTCTGATTCCAATAATTCTGCTCTTGGCTCTGCAGTCGGCAGTGCGACTCTGCTCGCAGTGCAATCGCCCACCTAATTTCAGTCACAATTAGCTATTTGGCTTGACTGACTTATCATATACTAATCTATGATGCTAATTAATATCATGTTATATTCATTCTGGTGTACTCCTACTGAAATTACATCTGAAGTGAGTCTTGCCAGAGCTAAAATGAGGACCAGCAGAGGGCTGCTTTGACCCCTCGCCCCTCGCTCAGCCTGCCACTGCTGGGGTTAAACTGCAGTCAGACAACTCTATTGACATCAGCCTGTTAATCCAGCAGAATTCCACTTAAAAGCGTCCTAAAATGAGCCGCTGTGGCCCCTGGGTCCCTCAGCGAAGACACGCCGGAGAAGCTGCGGCGCTGTGTTCAGTGGTTTCTGAGGCGACCTCAGAAACGACCGCTGCATTTAGCCAACCACGGTTGGCACAAGGTGCCAGCTGCGTGGTTGACCCTGGTCCTCGGACCCCTCCAGGCCAACCCACAGCCACGTGTGGCGGTCTTTTACTACAACTGACCTCACACAAAAACGTATTATTGTATTTTAGAATATGAATGGCTGTGTTTTGTTAGGTCTTTAGTCCCAGCTCTGAAGTTCTGCTCAGAGGTCCACACAGTGCAAAGTGCTTGGTAGTAAAAATGTTGACTACTACACATTGGCTATGCTCCCCACCAATTGAGACCACACCCCAAAGTATGCATAAATGTGCTGCTACCTGATGTGGCCCCAAAAAAACTCACATCCCTTTTAGTATTCAGGGATGTGCAATCTATCAACGGAGGCTTGACATGTGTGGTTGTTGTTTTTTTTTTTTTTTTTTTTTTTTTTAAGCCATGCTGTAAATGTTCATTTTTGCTGCAACATTGGACATTTTGACACTGGGGAGTTTGTAACCAGCTCTTAGTGGTCACTTGAGCAACTGCAGCCTTTCTTGGCTTTAGTTTCCCCCCTGATGATGGAATATTGACAGTCTGCGCCAACGTTATAAAATTGGCCCATTTTCACAGTTTTTTCAGTTGCAGCTGCAGCTCTAGCAGCCTAGAAGAAGTCAAGGCAGGTAGGTTTGAACTCTCACAGCGTCATCTCAGACAGAGTTTACTCTAACACTTTACCCTCACCGTGAACTGGGCACGAAAGATTATTGCAGCACTTACTTCTCTGGGGAAGTTCTTGCTCTGTAGCGGTTTAAAATGGTAGTTGTGGTAGAACATTTAGCAGTGTACTTTTAGGCACTAGACAAGTTATCGGGAAAAGCAAAGCGGACAATCCTAGGAACATCTTCTCCCGGCATTTTGGCGCCATTAGTTTGCTCCTAAACATGACACGAATGACATCATTTTGACGCAAAACTAATTAGGAACTAAATGTTTATATTATCTTATACCAAATCATTCAGGCAGGAAAAATAAAATAAAGTAAAATCTGAGGATTATTGTCTGATTTACAGGTCTGAGTGCAGTTAACGTACGAGCCCAAGTCCTTGGTCAATAGTCAATGAAAGTAGGGCTGGAGCTGGACTGAAGTCCACGTCCCGGAGTCGAGTAGTACAAGCCTGCTGGTGACACAAGTCCACAAGTTAAGAATGCATCAGAATGGCATAATTAACAACCTCTTTGAGTTAGTAACACATGGCAAAGTGAAATATTAAACCACAGGCATTTCTTAGTAAACCAAGGTCACAATAATTGGTGTCCGCTTTGTTGTATATTACGTGTAAATTGTACCATGCATAGGACGTTTTTCACCCATGAAACATGGGGAACTTTTGTTATTTTAATCTGATCATTTTATTTTAATCTGAGATTCTTGCAGTCCCCTGCAGTTAAACATTGATATCACTGGTAAACAACAGTTTGGGCTGTCTGACCTCGTCACTGTGTTTGTATATGCTGTGCAGCCTCTTAGGGGCGCTAGTTTAGATGGTGCCTCAGTGGGCACTATTTCAGGTTATCAGCAATCTCTGATGTCTGGATTTGAGGATTTGTCTAATGTCCTTCAACCCTGAATGGGAATGGATTTGATCAAAACCCACTTTGTAGAAAGTCTGAAACAAGAGAAGAGGAGTAGAATATACCCATGACAACAAAACAACAGAACAGAACTCGTCCCAAAACCAACTGAACTGAATGTTGTGGTATCTATTTGTGTTTTGATGCTTTGGGTGAAACAAGAATGCACCTTACAGGTCATTTTCATTTGTAAATGTCATTTTAGATGCATCAAACTACAGTAAATATATATCTGGATTCAATAAATGTGAGCTCTACCAGTGAATGATATTTTTCTTCTTCAGATTGGTAATAAACTTTGACAAGTAGTTCAAAAGTTGTTTCCATCATGAGGAAACACTCCTGATCAATAAATAAGCCTGCGGGATGTCTCCTGCTGTTCACTCCCACTTTAAAGCTTCTGCTGGTTCAAAGTGCATCAGCACATTAGCTGACATGCCAGGGCTGTGAGTCACGAGCGAGGTGTGCAGGGCAGAGGAGCACTTCCACACAGACTGAGCTGTTTGCTGACTAATAACATACCTGTTATCCTGACAGTGGATGTCCACGGATCTCTGACCTTCTTATCTGCTTCACATTGTAACTATATCGGAGGTAAATTACAGATAAAAAGATTTAAGATTTAGCTCCACCCTTGGAACAATTCTTAATTTTACTTTCCGCGTGAAGAAGACAACAAAATGTTTTACACGGCGCATTTGAAAAGGCAAAACTGCAGTTTAAACACAGACTTTTAAAATAACAAAGTTAATAATATGTTATTAATAACTTTCTGTGTGTAAAGAACCAACGTCACATGACTAAATAATATTATTTGTCCAAACAAGGAGTCACTCGTGTGTCATCTAGAAAGAATGAGGCACTCCTTCAGATGTTTTAAGAGAGGAAAAGTAACACTCTTATCACTGGAATTTTACTCTTGTCTGTGCTGTTTTTTATTCAGCTCTTGGAGGAGTTGCCTTAAAGTTCCTTCATAATTGGGATGTTTTAGGGTCAAAAGCTGATTACTGCTTTGAAGAGTAGCACTGCGCTGCGCTCATTAGTGGGGCTCTGCTGAGATTTTCCTTTTGAATGTCACCTGAGAAAAACTCCAATATAACTTCACTGTACCAGGAAAGCAGGCGGGTCGTACTGTGGGTCTGGTCGGTTTGAAAGTCCCCTGTTTTCTGAGGTTTGTCCAGGTGCTCTGGTTTCCTGTTACAGGCCAGATACATCATCGAATCGTTTGTTGTCTACGTGTGTTGTCCTTGTGCTGAACTGGAAATCTCCTCAGTGACCTTGGACAGTGGCTAGAAAAAAAGAAAAAATAGACTGACAGGTAAAAGGTGTAGCTCAGTCTTACACAAAAGGTGTTCAACAACGATGAAACCCACCACCCATGGTAAATAACATCCGGGTTTTGGGCTAAATTATGGACCTTTACAACATATTTAGTTTATAGTTGTTGCTTCAATATAGGATAACATTTATTTTTATGATTATTACATTAGTAAAGAAATGCAAAAATGACCACAAGAGACAGATAATAGATAAATGATGATGATAATGATGATGATAATAATGATGATAATGTGATATGATATGATTCAGAGACCCCGCACAATGAATGTTTCAAATTTTAAGTCACACTATGAATTTGAGGTAAATTACGCATTATACTGTGACTCATGCAAAGGTTTCACTATGATGTTTAGTTCCAGCATGTTTCTTCTCAAAAGTTTTATGAATGTGACGGCATCTGGCATGGGAATGAACTATTCATGGTGTTGCATAAAGTCTTCCTTGGTACCTGGGTTTATCTCAAAGTCAACAGGAATGCAGAGGGAACTTCAGGTGTGCAGGGCGGCTCCACACTCATTTTACGCCTCCTTGTGAAGGAGTGTCTGATCTGGAGACCTGCCAAAGTCATCAAGCCCCGCCAAGACACACCCTGATGTGGGAATCGGGAGTCCTCCCGCTTGGTGTGAGGAAGAAATCTGTCAACAAACCCTACATCATGTTTGGTATTAGTTGTTTTTTTTGTCATACATAGCAGTGCTTGGGCCATGGCAGAATTCTTTTTCATTTTCTTTTCTTTTTTTTCTGCTGGTCTGACTTTGTCTCTTTTGTTCATGCTAAATTGGTTATTAAATAGCTTGTTTGTGTAGTTTTATGTTTTTGTGCTCCGTATTTCACTTCTCTTGTTGACGATCCCAGGACTGCTGACTGTATACTCAAGCTTTCCTGCACTCAATCATAAATTACTTCCCCTTCAACCAAGTCTGTCTGGATGAATGTCGCCTACCTCACTCCTGGCTGAACTGGGTTTTAGCAGTAAGACGCAAAACATGTTGGAGAGATGTCACTCAAATCGGGCTGCAGGAACACGCAGTCAGACAAAAAAATAAAGGCAAAGTCATGGTATCCTCATGGTATTTATTTATTTCAATTAAGGATGCAGAAAGTTACATGACATTAATATTTATTCATATCGTACAAATGTGAGTGAAGTTGGTACGTTGGTAAAGTTCAGGGGAGCTTTTCAAACAGAACAAACCGCTTTCTTTTGTAGTTCAAGTTTCTCTCTCCACACACACACACACACACACACACATACAAACAAGAGCTTGAGTGAGCAGATCAATCAGGCGCACAATCCCTGACAAGCTCTGGCCACAGCGGTGGATATTAACCGGCCAGCTCACATTCCCTCCCCCTCGGCCCGTTTCTGCCTGGACGAGGTTGTAGTTAGGGTCGTCTCCATGTACACAGCAGAGCAGCCCACCCACTACCACACATACAAGTACAAACACAAAAACACCCTGTGGTCTAAACTCGGCCAGGATATTAGTTCAGAGTCTGTCTGTCGTCATGAACGCTTCAGACCCTCCAAGTCCTGCAGTGAGTATCTTTAAAAACATTTTACAGATACATTTTTCATGTAAAGCTGTGCTGAAACTCTAGGAAAGTCATCGTTTATCTTCTAGTGTTCTTTAAAGTCTTTGTGCTGAAATCTTGAATTAAGCAAATTAATTTCATACGCATTAGTTGACCTGATTTTTGTTTTGCCAACAAGAAATGTATAAGAAATATAAATCTTTGATGCTGTAACTTTACCAATAAAAGGTTGGTTTACTGTGGTTAACGAGAAGCTGAGAATTAGACTGAATTTAAATTTTATTTAGCTTTATTTATTTATAAATGTTTTAGCATTATCCTACAACATTTTCATTAGATCTGGTTTTTATTGAATTATTATATATATTATTATACTTGTGAGTTGACCCGTCATTTTGGTGTCTGTGTAGTTTCTTAATCTAATTATGGCCACGTGTGTGCTTGACATGAGTTTGTCTGAGAAAGTTATTCCCTCACTAAATAATAATAAAAACAATATTCAACAGTTATAAAGACTTTGTCAAAGAGAATCCAAAATTGGTCAGTTTCTGTGAAAATAAAGAAATGGGAGCATTTTGAGTTTTGTTTGACTCTGCGTTTATGCAGCTCGGTGGTTTCCAGAGGTTGTACATTACCTTCCTTTAAGTAGTTTTAGGAAACAGTTTGGCTGACGTCTGTGTTTTTTTTTTTTTTTTTTTAATTGTCTCATTCACTCTTGGCTAACTAACCACCAGTGAGCCTTTTTAAATACCAAAGCAGGCCGAGTTGCTTTAAAGACCAATTGCCAGGAGAGTTATTTTTGATCCCTGAGTAGTGTTGTTTACATTTGTTCTTTAAACTGCATTTAGAAAACTCGATGATACAGTTTGCACTTAACATTGATATGTAATTTCATTAGAAACCGTAGTTAACGTGAGGCCGCGTCATTTTGACAGAAGAGCCCAGTCTCTTGGAAATTGCATTTCTGTAGCTCTAATTTGTTTCACCAGTTATGTTTTTGCTTAGAAACATAATTAGGAAAACAAATTAGCAGTATAGAAACATAATTTCTAGGAGACAGGATTGGGCAGTAATGAGGAGAGAATTATAGCATCCTAGATTCTTTAGAGTTTATTTTACTTTATAATTACCTTTTATGAAAAGAAAAGGACTTTGATGGGTCACCTGAAAACCACACTGTACTTAAATAATATACGTTCCAACTTTTTCTTGTCTTATTTCCATCATCTTGGAACAATTGTTCTCCTCTCTCTAAAGCTCCTGTTTCTGCACCTGCTGAGGGATTAAAACAAAATAGATTTGATTGTGTTTAATTAAACAGCAAAGACTTACTATTTTGTTAACACCCTTCCCACTCATGTTATAGACGCATTAACTCATATGGCAGAAGGAAGTGAATTCCCCACTTTCCATCTGTAGTCCTTATATATGCATGAGATTGATTTTGTCTTTTAAGAAAAAAAAAATAGACATGATGTGTCAACCAGCTTTGCTGCTTTAGGTCAGTCTGGCAGTGTCCCTCTGAAATCTAATCTGAAATAGCGCTGTGGATACCGACGCATACAATTTAAAATGTTCTTTAAAACAATATGTAACATAGCTGAAGTTGCACTCAAATCGCCTACACGTGTAGTTCCACAAACGTCTTCAAAATGTTTAGAAGCTCTCTAGTTTGCTTTAACAGGATCTTTTCTTTTCTTTCTTTCCTTTTTCATGGAAATAATGTTATTTTGTACTGGACATTTGATAGTTTGTGGCTCTGCTGCCAAACATCCGGCTGCAGAAACCCCAGCAGTAATCCAGCACAAACACTAGCAGAAGGTCAAGCACTTGACATGCTGGCATTAGAAGAAATTAAAGTCTTCTGCGGGACACTATTCCTTTTAAAGGATATAACCTAAATGTATGTGTATTGTGTGTATACACTTAAGTTTGGTACGGGCTGGCTTCTGGACTGCACACCAGTACATACAAAGTTGGGTATAAATATGCTATATTCACAATGCATTTTAAAGGATGACACTTGCAATCAAAAAGCTTTTCTCTCTTCCTGAGATCTTGCATGCCTACATTACTCATAGATGAAAAAATTTGCAGATAAATCAGGAGCATGTTTAAGCAATTGCTTTTTGCACAACAACTCCAGTTGTACAGCGCAAATGTTGCAAAGCATTGCAAAGTTGCAGAATTTATCTTGGCGTGCAGAATAGAGATGTGGACATGTTGCATTTCATAAACGCACTCGGCAGACGTTCGACAAGTAAAGAAACATGCCCTGTCAGTAACTCGGACTTTCAGGAGTACTTGACTGTTACAGGAGCTGTCTGCTGTAAAACTTGAAGCAGATTTATTACGTAACGTTTGCTGTGATGACGGTTGATGAAATACTCTCCATTTTTCTTTCTGTTTCCAGAAGTCTCCAGATTTCCTGGGAAATAAAGAAGATCTTCCCGGCTTGTTGGACAAGCTACGGCAGCTCATAGAAGAGAAGGATTACTTCTTACAGTTACCCATCGCTGAGGAACAGTTGGTAAAAAGCAGGGAAAAAACAACTTTCTTACGTCTAACACGTCTGTTTTCTTTTCTTCCGCAGTCAATTAATGTAATTAAATATATAGATGAGACATAAATGAAGCATTTAGATGACTGCAATAATACCTCAATCACAAGTTCTGCTGCAGAGGCATCGATGTTATGATATCAGCTGAAGTATATGAATAGAGATGTGAAGCACTGAGGGATTATGAACTGTAGCAGGGGCTGCGTAACGTGACCTGAGCAGTTTTACTGGACTCGACCACGGTGTGTCTGGTTTAAAAGAAAAGAGAAAACATAACAGACTGCCGTTTAGTCTTTACCAATGTTGGGATAAACAGTTTTTTAGGTTTATATTTGTATTTTAATTTTAGCTCACGGCTACAGGGATAATTGCTCGACGTTGCCTTAATTACATTCCTCCGAGCAGTCTGAACGGGTTTTTATCAAAACTTTCTGTACCAGTGGCAAGATCTTTTTTTTTTTTTTTTTTCTTATTTATGAGTATTTTTTTTTTCTTTTCGCTTTTCTTTCATTTTCTTTCCATCTTTGTTGATCTCTCCTGAGGCCATGTTCAGACAGGCAGCTTAGATCCTATTTATTTTCCGAACTCATAAGTCTTAAAGAACGAGAAAATTAAAATTGAAATGCTAGTAAATGGGCTTGTAGGTCATTGCAACATTTAACAATCACGAAGGCTGAAAATGCAAATGTCCTCAGAATAAAACGGTCTTGCCAGGAATGTGCAATCTTGTAATCGCAAGGATTAAGCCATATATAATAGATTTACATTGTATATGTGTTTTTTAGTTTTTTTTTTACATAGTAAAGGAATCCTGTTAATCTGATCCTCCTTTTACATGGAGCTTTTGTCATTTTTCAAAGACATGTCACAATAATCCCCTAAATGATTACGATGAAATACTTAAATACTTGTGAGTTTCAATGTGGCCGGTGAAGATAAAGAAAAGATTATTCTTGAAGAAAACCTCATACTTGGCTGCTGTAGGACTATCGTGCCAATTTGTCTCGTGGACTGAGTCACATGGGCACAGACAGACAGATGAAGGGTTGGATTAGGTTGATCTTCATGTTCTGCCAGTGTGACTCAGCCGGTCTGTTGTCTTTCAGCCCACATCACCTCGGCGAGGGACTCATGTTACCTTAACAAGTTCAGACTCAACCAGAATAATGTAACCTCTTTCAACTCCATCTTAATGCGTTATGTGCTCAGGGCTTTCTGTTTTGTTTTCATCCCAGTCCATCCGTGTCTGATCAACCAGGCTTCATGTGATTTATCATTAGCTATTGTAGTAATGGCGTCTTATTATTGGTAATACAAGAGTCTACAGCCACGCTACAGCAACTGCTCTGGATGACGTGGTGCATTGAGGGAAATCATAATGGCAATATATCAACAGAAGGATGTTTTTATGTGTCGCACAAGTATTGGGCTCGCTGTGTTAATATGTTGGCATTATGGTGTGTGTCATCACTGTACCTTAACACAGATGTTTAACTGTTAATCCCACAGAAATCACGGACAAGGATCCTCTGTTTGTTGATCTGGTTCTAGTCGGTGTTAACATATCTTTAAACAACTAACTTGTTAACGCTCATTTGCCAACTTTCGTGTTAACATAATGACATTCTGTGAAGTTAGAGCTCTTAAAATGTCGTCCAAGCCCGATGCTTTAAGCATCCCGCTTTATCGATCGGACTCAGACTAAGGAAATGAAATGCTGAGTTGTGATGGCTTGTTAATGCATTTTTAAAACTCCTCCATCTAAGGGTTCGCTGTGTGAGGAGAACGCAGGAGGAGAAGAACTGAGGAAGTTTGCCGTTGTGAGTCAGGAGCTGACCTTTCACCTCCAGCAGCTACGGAGGCAGACGGAGCAGGAGCTCAGCAACATACAAGCACAGTGAGTTAAAAACTGTTTATCTGTCTGGAGCGGGAACGCATTCGCGGTATAGACTGACGTCTTTAACCTGGTCCGCTGCTCTAGATATGTTTTTGTTTTTTAGTATCTGTCACCAATATATCCCCAAACCAAATCTGCGGTGATGTTTTGTAATTCTTAAAAGTAAGTTTTTCAAACTTCTAAAAATATACTGTTCTTGTGTTCAGGGATTACGCAGTAAAGAAACACTGGAAAAGTTGTCCGAATTGATCATGTATGGGGGATGTTAACCAATGAAGCCCTTTATCTTCAGAGTGTGACTTTAATAGTCTTTTCTCAAGTCTCCAGTCTGCTCGATAGTCGTGGTTCTTTTCATTAAAAAGTTTGATACTCAGTGTTTTCTGAGTCCCTCTAAAGACAAATCCGTTTTGAAACTGGACTGTCCTCTTCGTATAATTAGGCCTCTGCCGTGCGGCGTTTGAGCGTGTGAGTGAGCGCGAGGCAGCTCAGTGTTGGTTTGTGGGATTTTGTCACAGAGCTGAAACATGACTGTGGGAGTTTCACTGTATCTCATAACAGCAGCAGGTCCTGCTTCACTGGAAAAAACAACAGGATCCAGCCTTCCTGTACGTGTGTGAGAGTGAGAAAAGCATAAAAAGAGAAAGCAAATCTGAATGGTTATTTCATCATTCATTTCATTTGTGGTGTGTGTGTGTGCATGCTTCTGTTAATCTACCTCTGTGAGGACCAAAGCTTACATGTTTTCATTACAAATGGCCAGATTGTCTACTGTGTCTTTTTTTTTTTTTTTTTTTTCTTCAGTTTTCTATTTTATTATTTTATATCCTGGCTGGTTGCTTCATTGTGATTCAGTTCCTTCAAAACTGGAATTTTGCTTGGATCATCAATTCGTTACTTTGGCCCGTAGTTTCGGTCCACATGGCCAGCAGCAAGTTGTCGTGAACTAAACGCCGTCATAGCTGCATCCCTTTTGTTACGGATTCTGTTCAAATCTGAGACGATGCTCTCGGTAAGAGACGGGTGACATGCCCTGTCCAGAGTGAGACGGTGAGTAGGGGAAGAATGGAGCAAGAAAACTGGAAGATCAGTGTGGCAACGGCAGGAAAATTGACTTCAAAGTTCAGTTCTGAAGGTTTAGGGCAAAGCTCCCTGTTCCTGCCCTCGACTGTGATCACAAATTGAAATGAGTTTACTCCACAGGATAGGTGGGCACTCCAGTTTGAGGCGTTCACCATAGAAACTTGGTCGGTCTTAGTTTTTTGAGGCACTGTCCATTTCTGCACATTTTTTTTTAAAGCAAGGTGGCTTCTACTTGACCCTCTTTCCTTCCTCTCTCTGTACTCATGACATAAACTGATTTTTTTTTTCTTCTGTGTTGTTAATCAGATGAAACAAGCTAAAACACATCTCAGGGTTCAAGGTGTGGCAGCAGACACACACCCACCTGCACCTACTTTGATCATATTCCAGCAAATCTCTGATTTCTCAGCAATGCTTGATGTCTGTGCCAGTGCTGATGGGTTCTCGTTACACTCCAGAACAAAGGTTTTATGAGAACGGATAAATAGCTGCTTAAAAAAAAAACTGCTGACTGTTTTTATGATGCTGCCCGGGCATTTCTCAAATCTACATTTTACTGGGGTCACATCAACTCTTATTTTTGGTAGAAGTTTTGTTCCTTTTGAAGAACCCTGCTTTTACCATGAATTACAGCTATTTAAAATTCATTTGAATTGTATTGATAGTATTACAGAATATATATTCAAAAAGTGGTGTCAGTCCTCTGCAGCTGTGTCTATGAGATACGGTGAGTTTGTGTTTATATGTTTGATTAATAAGATGTAGTTATTTAGTTATTACACGTTTGCAGCTAAAGAAACGTATAGGGAACCGAATCAAGCAGAGAGAATGCCTGAGTGTTGTACAACTGATTTCAAATCTTTTTCTTATTATAAACATTTGCATAAATTCACGGATGATCCACAGATACTCTAATATGTTTCCACTTAGTTTGTCAAGCGTAAGTTTGACAACCCCCCCCCCCCCCCCGCTTTAAAAAGAATTAAGAGAGTACATAACATCCAAATTCTGCTAATGAAATACTGGAGTCATCCATCATCAGCACCTGAAAGCACGTCTGCCAAAGCTGGTGTTTTGGCGGTCTGCTGCTTGGAACGTTCAGGTGTGTTGAAACGGAGTCACAGCGGAGATACATCAGCGACAATATCAGAGTTTTTTATTACCCTTCATTTTGGTTAACAGTTATGATAAAATAACTAAACAAGTGCCAGTTGTCTCAGGACTGGAGCTCCCAGCAGAAAGTTGGTTTCTGCAATAAGAATTAGATAGAATTAGTTAGAATACGACTGATTAAGTATTTGTTTTTTACAAGGGCGTCATGGGAAAGCTTCTGGCTCTCGCTTGAGCATGACAGCGCAGCTGAAGTTCTACCTGAGCATACCAAAGAGGCAGAAGCACGTTCTTTTGACCGACCAGACCACGGTGGAGATGTTTGGTGGAAACCAAACGCCTCATGTCTACACAAGGACCACCTACCAACTGTATGGTTGTAGATGTGTAGAGGTCTGAGGATTTGGGCTCGTTATGCAGTCGCATGACGGCAAAACACTGGAGTATTTGCATTCAGAGGCTTCCATGAACTTGGTACAACAGTGTATTGTAGAGTTAAGTATTTCGCTGTCTGACAGCTGAAGCTTGACCAAAACTGGCTCAAGCAACAGGACGATAATCCCACGCACGCCAGGAAATCCTCAACAAGGAGCTGGCAAATTCTACATGCAGGCAAATTCTGGTGTGCTTCCTTTAGAAACGACAGTCAAATGAAAATATATCATATGAATGATGCATTAAAAAACAAAAGGTGACTCAAACAACTAACAAATCAGTATGGACTCAGAGGAACAGATGCAGCTTCATTGCCATGGTTGTATGTGATATTAAATTCATGTCTTCATCTGTATTTTCCCAGACAGGGTGATGCATAGTTTTCAGTCTGGTTACGCAACAAGACTTCAGCTTGTTGCCATGACTAACGGACAGACTGGTGGTTTGGAAATCTCCCAGCTGAACTCTCCTGGCCAACTCTGCCAACTTTCCTCGTCTCATCTTCGTCTGTTTATTCTGCTTTCTCATATAATCAACTATTTATTTATATTAATCAGAAATTTGATGAACAGGATGGAAGACCTCAGAAGCTCAATTTAAACAAATACGAATGCAAACCTGGCTGTTTTCCAACATAAATGTCAGAGATCACAATGACCAAGGAGTGAGGATAACTCTAAATCGACGGGCGTTATCGTCTGGAGGTGTGCGCTGCTGGATTTTCACTTTCAATACATTTGACAAGGCAACAAGTTTATCACCCCGAGCAACACACTGAAACTGAAGCAGCTTCTCAGTGGCTCCAGCGGCACATAAAGCTTACATTTGAAGTGATGTACTTTCACCGTGTTTTAGTATTTGAGTAGTAGTGGGTAGATTCATTAGACCTCACTTCATCAACAGACGGTCAGTTCTGTTATGAATTGACACCTTCAGGGCTGAACATTGTTCTGCAGTTTCATTTATTTATTTTTATACATGTTTGTTTATTGGTATCATCTTTCAGTTTGTATGTTTTGTTATGTTTATAATGTCTTTCCTTTGTTAAATCTTGCTTTTCGTTTTTACTTTCTTTATTTCATTAAACAAGACCGAACATGATTTTTCTCTTCATTAGTTCTTTCTTTACCAGTGTCTTTCACCACCGTCTTTTACTTTAATTTTATCCTTTAATCCGTCTTCTCTGTGTTTCCTCACCTTTTCAAGGCATTGGTCCTGTTTTTCTTCCGTTTCGTCTCTGCTTTGTATTATTTTACATGTGTTTCTCTGTCTCATAGCAGTTTATAATTGAGAGCCTTTACCCTCTTTCTTAATTTTATTCACTCAGTTTCCTCCAAAGACAAACCCTGATTGATGGGTGATTGTGAATAGGTTTTAACTGTAACTGTGAGCTTAACTTATTTCCTAGTCCCTCTTTGATGCAGTGATGCCGTATCCAGAGTGGATGCAGCATGACGATGGTTTGTTGTTCTCCTCAACATCACTTATTGAAATTCTTGCTGTCTATTTGATGGTGAGAAATCGCACTGGATTGCCTGTGAAATAACATAAATATTGATAGTTATTTAAATGCAGCTTGACAGCATCACCTTTGTCCATGATAGAAATACTTTTGAAATATATTTTATTTTGTAAGAATGAATACAGACAGAGTAAAGCCAACTCAGTAAGAATTATATGTGACAGGCTGCACATCCTGAGATACATTAATGTAAGAAAAAATAAATAACACCCACACATTTTTTTGCTTACAATTATGGAGTGAAATGTGTTTGTCACATAGATTCACATAATTATGGAACCCTATTCACGTTTTTCTGTACGCAAGTACTTAATCAGAACACACGGACAGGTGTGTGTGTGTGTGTGTGTGTGTGTGTGTGTGTGTGTGTGTGTGTGTGTGTGTGTGTGTGTGTGTCAGACACACATTGCCATGTAGAGAAATATACATGATCGTGTGCAAAATATGTGATTGGCTCTTTTCACTGTAATGGATGATGTCACATCATTTCATGAAGTAATTTGATTGGTTAAGACCAGTTCGCTAGACAGGCGGTAGAAAGGGTTATTTGCATGAACCACTGTAACTAAAGATTGTTTCTAATTTTTGAACTGAAATATTTGAAATGATCTGTTTTTTGACAAAAGTCAGCATATACTTACTTCCAACTAGTCCGATACTCGCACTAGTTCTCAGTTACATTTCACCACATGGGCTCTCCTTCAGTGTTGTTTTTTCATGCCAAAGTGCTTGTGTGTACCTGCGTCTTTTGAGCAAAGATCCACGTTTAGAGGCTATAAAAATGTTGTAGTAGGACGTCAGAGAATTTAAAACTGCAAAGACTCAACTTTGAGTCCTTCGACTGGACTAAAGGGTGATAAAAGTAACACTCAAACTTGGCATCTCTGTTGAAGCAAGTTGGACATTACAGATAGGCCGAAGCCAATTTCAGAAAAATCAAATAAAAATAATTGATCCGTTCATACACAACAGCTACATTTTACTAACCAGATTAATACATCCTCACCAGCACACACTTTACCGTACTGCCCTCTTCCCTGTGTCTTGTAGAGATGTGCACAAAGAAAACAGATGAGGGAGGAAATAGGGATTTAAGTTGATCGCTGTGTTCCAACAGTCCTCGTAACCATGCACTGTCAGCAGAGGACTGTGTCTCTACTGAGAAATACACCACCACAAACCTCAAGAGGGCTCAAGCTGATTTTTTTTTTTCTTTGTCTCTTCACTTTTAGTTGCCATTTGGTTAAATTCAAGCAAAACATCTTCACTAAGTTTGATTAAAATATCCTGGTTTGTGGTTTAAAAAGAAAAAAGAGAAAACTCTTGTGTGTTAATCACACATAAAGCAGAACAATTATCACTTGTGCCGCGTGCTTCTCGTCTGTTTTCTGGGTTTCCACAGCGATGTGTCCCACTGCAGCGGCAGCAAGAAGAGGACTCTTGGCTGCAGACTCGTGCATCTATTTCACATCTTGAAGTCCGCTGGGCTACTCTGCACATTGGTTTATCATTGTAAATGGAAACCCTGTGTGTTGAAGTCAGACTCCAAAGAGTCCTGAATGGGCATCCGTATGTGACGGGCTGAAAGTGAAAACAGGTTGTAAGAACTGGAAATCTTCCCACGCTCGAGTAGCACAGAGCCACGGTGATCTGCGTTTGCTATGGTGCTGCTGTCTCGATGCATGGGAATCACAATCCAAACTAATATATCCGATGTTGTTGTCGGGGTTTGTTTTTTTTTAGCTACACAAATACCATATCAAGTTGCATTGCTGTACTTTTGCCCTAAACACAGACATGTACAGAATGGAGTCAATAGAGCTACTTTAAAACTTAAACAAACAGAATTTTTATTCCTCGGATTTATCATCTTCTACATGTTGACAGTTTCCTATTTTTTACCAAAGGCTTTTAAGATGATCTTCCTCTTGCATCTTCTCAACAAAACGTCTTTTATATCCTGTTCTTTTGACACTATTACAGAGGTTTAGCGCCTCCCAGTGGGCCGATGAGATAATGACAGCAACTCTGTGAAAGCTCATAAGACATAACATAATAACATAATCTTAATGGATCTTTTATTTCAGAATTCCCTCTGTTTTTCCCTCCAGTATTACTGCTTTGACTACATGTTTGACTAATACTGCCATGATGAACATTGCTTTTGGTTTTTCAGACGCTGGTCTGGTTTCTGCACTTTTACTGCTGCACATATGACTGATGCTGATGTTTTCTACATTTAGTATTGATGTTGCCGTTACTGCTACATTTAAATTACTATCAGAAAACAAGACCAAAGTTCGGACTCCTGTTGCATTCACAGTCACATGAGTGCTTCTCCAGCTGAGGGTGTTTTTGTTTATCAGCTGACTTTAACAGTGAGCAATAATCCTTTTTGTACTTTTGTCAGCTGTTAAACACAGTTTGTCTCTGTGAATCCATCCTATGTTCGTTGACAGAAAAAACTGCTTGTTGAGAAGGTTGGTGTTTCTTTAAAAAAAAAAAAAACTTTCTGGCTGTCAGGACCACAAAGTGAAAAGATCAGGAGAGGTTTGATGGTTTAACGTATACACGTTTATTTAATTACTTAACTGTGCGATAATTGGTGTCTTCTTTCATTGTTTTTTGGGCATATCTGTGCAATAAAACAAAGGGAGAACTAAATAGTGTTTCTACCAGTTCATCTTCAGTAAGACATTGCCTCAAGGGCAATAAAGAAGTAAAAAAGGAATGCTCTATCTGTCAAACTGAATTCTACTTTAGGACTTCAGTTGGGAGGAGACATACATTAAGTAAACCAAATTTATCTCTATTTTTTGGGTTGTCAGACTCTCTCAGATCAAAGGCCGCCAGCAGCAGCTGAGCACTGAGCTGTCTGGTCTTCAGGAGAAGAAGACACGGGCAGAAGAACAGCTGAACAGAAGCTCCTACCAGACATCCACTGTAAGTGACCACAGTGGGAAGATGATGTGCACTTTGAGCTGAACTAAAAGGCTTTCCAGAAGGCATACCAGCTACTTACAGGGATGCTGTATGAGTGATGTGATCAATATTAAACGTTATCTATCAGCTAAGATAGGTCATTTTTACATGTAGTGCTTTCTCAGAAAATGATACGTACATTGTTTGTCACATAGTGAAACAGTTGAACTGAAAACACTGCAACGTATTGCACCAAAGTCACAGTTTCATTTAAAGGCTTCCTTAATGAATGTGCTCGTCTTATTTGATTTGAGTCGCGTGAAAAAGTGCAAAGTGTGCTGCTCAGTTTAAATGTTTAGTGTGAAAAAAGCTCACTTAACGTTTCTAAGTGTGAAAACACGATGGAATACAGATGAATGTTTGTGGTTTCTCAGAGCAGAGCAGCTTCCCTTCAGACAGTTAAAAAAAAAAGTTTTTCATTTTCGTCTGTTTCAGTTTCAGCTGCATATCTATCCGGAGCTTCAGCCCCTTATCGCAGAGCGTTTAGGCCAATCTGAGAGGCTGCTGTTCCAGGAGCAGGCGCTGACCGCTCTCCACAACCTACTTACCCAAGACCTGCAGAGGTACCAGGAGGAGACAAAACAACTCACCTGCTTCACTCACAAAATACTCCAAATACCCCAAAGGTACTCAGCCCCACCTTCTGCTTGAAAATACCTGAGATCAGTGTCCAAATGATAAAAACTCTCCCACCTTGATGTTCTTAAATATGCAATTTTACATGTTTCTAACAGATCGGACAACGATATGCAGGGAAAGAACGAGACGGAACAGGAGAACAACATGGTACAGTCCAACTCGACACCTGAACCCACCTCCTCACCTTCTTTTAACCTGACGTTAGAACATTCAGGTTTATTGCATAATCAAACGCTCTTAAGAATGTTTCACCTATTAGTTCTGGTCTGGTGATGGCTTTTGGGGTGTGTTAGTGGTCAGCGGTCTAACAAAACACGTGACAAGGTCTTGCTCTTTATATGTTATAAAAGTCACACAAAGACACAAAATCACTGTGACTAAAGTGGTGATGATTTGTTTTTTTTTTTCCTTTAACCCCATTTTACATCAATAAGCAGATGTCTAGATCAAAATACATTGTCCTAGAAACCAGTCTATGGCCTGATTTCTGAAATTAAAATCTGGTTGATCAGGGTTTTGCCGATAATCCTGCATTGAATCTGTGCAAGATGTCGGCATTGTTGGAGTAAAACATAGCAGCGGGTCCACAACGGGGATGAAGGGGATGTTGTGCAGTATTTAAAGAGTGAGTCAGTCAACCCACCCACCGGATAGCCCCCTCAAATCGGTCAAAACAACAAGTCCTCCCACACCTTACTCATCATTTTAGGGCATTAATGAAAAAACAAACAAACAAAAAACATCCTGTAACCAAAGCTTCCATGGTTTACAATCCCCCATAAAATCTGATTCCTGGAAATTAGCCGGATTGTAAAAAGAATGGGAATTGGGAATTGGGAACTATATTCTTAGTTATACCGTAAGAGCTGAATCAGTAGTGTAGTTACAACCGGTGCATGTTGTAGCGAACATTGTATTTGTACTGCATTTAACAAAATAATAATAATAATAATAATAATATTTGAAGCTTGTTGTTCTTCAGCGATAAAGATTGCTTACAGGGGTTTTTAGTGTTTGTGCTATTACATGCTACTGTATGTACGTGTTTTTAGAGCGGCCCAAAGGAGCTCCTGCAGTCTTTCAACTCACACACGGAGTTCAAAGCGCGTTTTGCTCTTGTTCCGTTTCTTGCTCTGCAAGCGTCTTGTTTCCTCACTTTTATCTCGAGTCTGTGCGTTGCTTCTCCTGCGATGTCCACTGTAGCTCTGTGATCTAGGTTTATTCTTGTTTACGTGTCTAAGCGCCGTAAAGGTGATGCGCTGCTGTCGCAAGGTGACCGGGACAAGAGCCCAAAGTTCACTCCCACAGTAGGAAAAGGCGACCGCGAGAGCCCTGAGTGGTGCTCAGTGGTGCTTTATTGTTGGTCATCATGTTAATCAATCGGTTCCTTTAATTAAGATGGTTTATATGTGGGGGTTTTTAGCAGTTTTTCAGTTGGCTCATTAAAGGACTTTAATTATTAAACCTGTATTGAATTGGACATGTTTTGAATAAATTTAATTTCCCTGCATGCAGTGTCATAGCGCTGCATGCTTTAACTGAACTAAACTGAACTGAACTGAGGCTCAAACATAAACGTGGTTTTTAAATTGATCCTATTAATCGAGTCTGAATCCAAAAATGTGTTTAAAAACAAAAAGACAACAAAACTTTAACATTAATTTAACCTCACAAAGCTCCATTTGAATACTTGTTTCTGAAGTATAGTTAGTAAGTAACTGCAATAAAAACAAATCTCATTGCAGTCTGAAGAAAAATACCAACAAACCACTGTGTGTGTACCTGTGTGCGTCCATGCGTTTGTGCCCGTGCGTGTGTGTGTGTGTGTGTGTGTGTGTGTGTGTGTGTGTGTGTGTGTGTGTGTGTGTGTGTGTGTGTCTGGCATTGGTCCAGCTGTTGTCAGGCTTTCTCAGACAGTCGGAGTAGAGACAGTGGAAACATCTGCCTGCTCATCTGGCTCTGACACACACACACACACACACACACACACACACACACACACACACACACACACACACACAGATGTATAGCTACTTACACACACACACACACATACACACACTACCCTAAAAATCAACCCATAATAAACTGACAGAGTTGTGACAGGAAACGATGAGGGAAGAAACTTGGTTTGGAGTCTTATTATAACAGGAAACCTGTCAAAGTGTCACCACTGTTTAACTCGTGAAGCTTAAACACAAACAGCAGACAGGCCGGCTGCCAACGTGCTGCCGCTCCTCCACCAAAATACAACAAGAATTGTGCTCCCTGTTTATAATCATTCTGTCTTGTGAAAACTATCCCCTTTTTCTTTAACTGCCCCAGAAAATCTACAGCATGTCATATCGTCTGCTGCGACGTGGTGCTCTTAATGACAAGCACATGGGACAAAACATCTGTCCATTAACAAACGTTGTCAGTCAACCATACACATCATATAGTAACACCGTTGTAGTTCATTAATAGTTCCTTTTTAATGAGTTTGTCAACGAGAAAACTGACAAATGAGTTTTCTGTCATCGCCTGGGGAAAGAGCTCCTTCCTGAGTTTATGGAGAAAGCGTTGAGACTTTTGGCTCTGCAAGCATTTGTGTCGATAGTGAGTGAACATCTCTTTAGTTCCCAGCAAACGGTTTCAAAAGATAACGCAGCAGACACATGGGATAACATTGTTTTTAGTCCTACAATCGACTTGTTTGTGGATGCAGACAACGGATTTCCATTTGCAGGGTCTCAAAGTCTGCTGTTTTGTCTGCTGTTTTGTCTGCTGTGGTGTCTGCGCTGTGACACGCTGGGCCCGGCAACATCTGACACTGGGAGCAAACGCTCACGAAGGGTGTGTTAGAAAAGCTCGCTCGTCCCTGTGTTTGTGCTGGATTAATGTCACAGTGACACTAATTGCCATCTGTCCTGATATTAACAGGACACTGTCATGTGACGCCCTGTGTAGTTATTTATGTTGTTTTTTTGAAAGCCTTATTTTTTTTAAACTAACACTAATTAGTCATTACCGTGCCCGAACAGAGCACAGAAACATCATACTTTCTATTTTTTTGTGGCACTAGTTATTTGTGCCAAGCTGTGATCTGGAATGGTTTGCCAAAAATACACTCCTGTCACCTTGGGACTTCTCTCACGGAGTTGAGGGAAGTCATTTGTAATCCTGATTTAAAGGGAAATAGGTCAGATATCAAAACTGGATTTTACACAGACTAACAGATGTTACTGAATTTGGCTTGTAGCATTTATTTATTTATTTATTTTTTTTAAACCCTGGTGCCCAAAATAATGAATTCATGAAACAAGAAGCAAAGTTTGTGCGGTAGATGTCAGTGGACCGGGAGCGCGAGTGGAGTTTAGACCATCAGGATCTTTAGCCTGTGGTCCTGCGCCTGCCCCTCTAATCTCTGAACTCTGCCCTGCCAGAGGCTCAGTGACATTTTCATCAGATTATTTGTGGTTAGTCTGACATGAAATTGAGTTGTATAATCACACATCATTTTGATTAGATATTAATTTAATAGGTTTGGACTGGATTGAATAAAAGGGATTAATGGATACAATGATCCAGAATTCTGATTTGATTTTTGATCTCTGTGAACCACACACACACACACACACACACACACACACACACACACACGCACAAGCACACACATGCACAAGCACACACACACGCACACGCACAAGCACAAGCACACACACTCACACACACACACGCACAAGCGCACATGCACAAGCACACACACACACACACACACACACACACACACACACACACACACACACACACACACACACGCACACGCACAGGCACAAGCACACACACTCACACACACACACGCACAAGCGCACATGCACAAGCACACACACACACACACACACACACACACACACACACACACACACACACACACACACACACACACACACACACACACACACACACACACACACGCGCGCACAAGCACACACATGCACAAGCACACGCACACGCACAGGCACAAGCACACACACTCACACACACACACGCACAAGCGCACATGCACAAGCACACACACACACACGCACAAGCACGCACACGCACAAGCGCACATGCACACACACACACACACACACACACACACACACACACACACACACACACACACACACGCGCGCACAAGCACACACATGCACAAGCACACGCACACACGCACACGCACACGCACACGCACATGCACACGCACACGCACAAGCACACGCACAAGCACACGCACAAGCGCACATGCACAAGCACACACACACACGCGCACACGCACACACACATGCACAAGCACACACACACGTCAACAGAGCCACTGTGGGAACTGTTCTAATTGTCAGTTTGATGATGCGATTTCCAAATTTATTAAAAATTAATGTTTTTTTTTTTTTTTTTTAAGCTTTGTCAACTGTGACACCATCCAGTTAAAAAAACAACACAAAACAGGAAGGTCGTCACAAGAAGCAGGAAATAGAAGAAATACAGTCATATGGAGCTACAAAAGCTTTAAAACAAAGTGCTGTTCAGTTTAACAGACTTGTCCAGGGTTAGTGATTTTGGACCGACTCATCTTTGACCTTGAGATAGCATTAAATACAATAATTATCACAAGATTGAAATGCTTTGAGCTCAGAGGATGACAAAGGTTAGTTAAATGTATATTTCCAGCTGGAATTGTTGTTGTGTTTGTCTGATGCGCAGATGGCCTCAATGTTAATCTGTGTGTGATCTCTGGGTAAACCGGCCCGTGCAGCAGAGAAAGCCACCTTACGAACATTTCTAACACCTCCTGCTCCAAATTACATGTAGAAGGAAATGCAGCAGAGCAGTAAAAGAACTCCCCACTGATTGATAGCAGCTGATGGTCACGAGTGGTGGCTCCCTCTGCAGAGGCTTTGTCAATTTTGAGAAAGCGACCGTGAGGCTGTTGTTGCACCGTCACCAGGCAGGTTCTCTGTTTTCAGTTTTTTGGGGGGTTTTTTCCACTCTCAAAAATGTAGTGTTATGAACATTTTTAAATAAATCACATAAATAAGCAGGACTGTTTCTAAAATCAAAGTCAGGGTTGTTCTTCTTTCATGGTCAAATGAGTAATTGTTTTTTTCTTTAGTACATATTGATCATGTAATTGCATGAGTGGAG
This sequence comes from Xenentodon cancila, assembly GCA_014839995.1. Lineage (NCBI taxonomy): Eukaryota > Metazoa > Chordata > Actinopteri > Beloniformes > Belonidae > Xenentodon > Xenentodon cancila. The sequence goes on along the minus strand of CM026215.1, from coordinate 21,990,210 downwards.
CATTTTCAAAGCAACGTTGAGACTTTGTCAACTGGAATTCATTTTCATTTTTTAATGCTGAAGAAAATGTTGATGTTACAAAAATTAGTACATTTTTATGCTGCAGACAGGCCTGTTACTTTGACCATTCTGATCTTTCTTTGGTCGTCTGGTTTATATATTGATATGATCAGTTGAGAAACATCTTTAATATTTCATCCTTTAATGAGTTTTATGAGCTTTGATACGTGTTCTTATACCTCATATGACCTGGATTAAAATGAATCAGGTAAATTTTGGATTTCAGGGTTTTAATCATCAATCTAACGATCCAGTGTTCAGTATGTGAGGACAGAGACGCAGAAACAACTGCTATGTTACTGTACTCGCACGCCATTGGGCTCAAAAAACCCACAATGAGCATGCTAAGCTCTCAGGGCAAAAATAATAACATTAAAAATTATCGGCTCGGAGCTAATCCCTCCATGACCCGTAAACATTTTAATGCCATGGTGATTAGCAACGATCCTGGATCCCAGACACCCTCCCTCCCGGTCAGCTCTCCCAGGCTCGGGCTCCCCTCCCACCCCAGCCTGAGCTCACCGTCCCTGGGGGAGACGGCCAGGCGAGTCCCTGGATTAAGGCCACTCGGTGCTTTGGACCCTCAAGCCTCCAAAGTTAAACCCCTGGACCTTCGCCACTTCATTTTCAAAGTGGCATCAGACCTCTTGTCATGATTGTTAATTAAAGTTGGATTTAGTCAAGAGGCTTGTTGGCAAACCTGAAAAATGCTGACATTTTCAGTTATTTTTGTATTTTTTTTTTTTTTTAAATGTGTGAATTAATTGGATTTTTAAATTGCATAGTTTTGTTGTCTGTCTTGTTTATCAGTCTTTTATTTCTGTGTGAGAAAAAAGGGATGGTGTGTTTTGGAGGGGTGTGGGGCTATTTTCATATGAACAGATGCTGCAGTTTCTCAAGAGGGATTTATGCCAGGATAGGGACACACACACACACACACACACACATGAAAACACACGTGGTTTCGTGTCATTATAAATGCATTTCATTAGTTAACAGCATTAACATACTCTAGACAGAGATGGAGGGAAAAACCAAAAGTGGTAACATAGCACAACACTGTGGCCACTCTTTTGCAAGAATAGGCATATTTGAACTGATATGGCTAATGTGAACTCCAAAAATTTGATTTGATCAATGTTTATGTGTTTTTTTTTATACATTTTTTTTAAAAATGTGATAGTAGACCAACGGTCCTGCTGCTGGGAGCACCCCACAACCTCTCTTTCTCAGATTCTTCTCATAGTCCCCACGCTCTAATGATTCGTCCCTCGTCAAAGTCTAAAAAGATCTTTATACCATTTCTATGGCAGTTGTGTGTGTCATATGAGCCACTATTAAACTGGTATATCTGTAGTCCAAACCCCCTCTTTAACAGTGTTTTGGGGGATCTGTTATTGTGTTCACCTCTTTCAGCACACGCCTGATTCCTCTACGACCCAGTCACCACTTAGTCCTCCGACTGCTAATGAAGAGGAGGCAGAGCAGCTCTGGAGAGCCACTTATAAGAAACCAACTGTAGGCCTGTCCCGTGGTTCAAACCTGCAACGAGCTGGCAGCGTCAAAGACCTGATCAGCAAATTCTCTGGTTCAGATTATATTGTGTCTTCTGGCTCGAACAAGAGTCATTCTTCTGGACCCAACATAGTCCCGAAGTCTGCTTCGATGGAGGCTCTCAGCTCCTCAAAGTCAAGTCAATCCACACCAAGCAGTGCAGGACAAGATGGGAGCTCAGTTCCCAGCATTTTAGTGACTCCATACAGAGATACCGATCATGATGGGGTTGAATCCACTCAAAGAAGCACCAGAGATAGTAAGATAACTGCAAGAATCGATTGTCCAGTAGAGGGCAGCACTCAGATGAAAGAGTCGGAACCAAGGCGTAAACCACAAACTCCAGCGTCTGGTAGAGACTCGGTGGCTGACTCTGGGATGGGATCGGTAAGAAATAAGAGTTAAAAAAAAAAAAAAAAAAAAAAACAACCGACCACTTACTTTGATGTCATTGCATGAACCAAAGAAACTTTGCAACCTCTTTGTCAGCATGGCATCACATTTTCATGCATTTCTTTGCATGATTTATTCCACATCCGTGCATGACGGCTTAAAAGCATGAAGCCACAGGGCGGTTTTAAAGCACATTTTTATTAAATTATACTAATCAAATGGTCTCATTCACTAACCCTTCTAACTAATCTTATTTTCTCATGGCCTGCCTTTCCCTGTCAGACACTTTTGTTTTATTCAGTAACAGTTTCTTTCTTCATATGATTATGTTGATTTGTACGCCATGAAAAGAGACCGACACTGTTGGAAAAGATGATCCCTTTTACATCTTATCTGTTTCCTCTTTTACAGCTTCTTCTGATAAAGAGAAGAACACGCTGCACTAAGGCAGATTGCAATACAAATTTGGATTAAATCAGAGCACCTTCGTAAAATGATTATTTATTTGCCGTACCTTCATGTAAATTATTAGAAAAAGAAAAGACATTAATTGCATCTATCTATTACAACAAGTTACCTCCTGAAGTGATCACGATATCAGCGGCATGAAGTTAGGAAAGTCGGTCAAATAATTTATTCATGTATTTATATATACTTTTTTCTATTTGTAACTGTAGCTCTTTTTTTTTTTTTTAAAGTTTGTATTTTAACTTGCTGTCTCTTGCTTTCTCTTTAAACTTTCCACGACCTGATTATGCAATATATCCCTATTTTCTGTGTTTTGAATGATTGACAACAATGACACATATTCAGTTAAATGAATTCTTCGCTCATATGTCTTATGTTGCTTCGACTACGTCTCCTTGTGTATTCGTCTTTGTGTGCAGTTTAATCCTCCAGCTGAAGCTTTTTTACGTTTTGTCCAGTTATATATTATCACCTTCCCCCCAGGAGTCAGAATTGGACTCGAGCAAGCACCCAGACAGCCCATCAGAAGAGGATCCCACCACACCCAAAGCTGTGATGACGAGTCAGAACCCAAAATATCAGCTGTGCTTGAACAACGGACTGAGAACCAATGGGTTAAGTAGCAGGGATGTGAATGGACCGGGAGGCAGTGGGTCCGCCTGGGAGAGCAGCCCCAGGCTGTCCAGATGGGAAACCACCCGGGTGGGAGCGAACAACTACCGCGGGTCCCTGGAGTCTCTGACATCCCGGGACTGGGACACAGGTTCTGACAGGGTGGGTGAGGCAGACGCCGACTCTGAGTACATGTGTCATCAAAATCTGATTCAAATAATTAGATTCTGCTTCATGTGTGAAAGTCCGGGGAAGACAGCAGGTATTAAACATCGCCACATCCTGGACAAAAATAAAAAATAAAAACAGATTTTAGTTCAGTGCAGAAAATTTGACTTGTCAGAACCTGTAATGTCTTCTTCCCTGGATTGTGCAAAACAAGTCTGGCAGCGCATTTGAGTTTAAAGTGACATTTTATTAGGTTTAGTTTCAATTTCCGGTTAAAAATCTAGATACTCGGCCCTAGAAAATTGCAAAAGCAGTTTTTATTTAATAAACATTTGACTTTAGGCCTGCGTTGTGCCCACTTCTACAAAATATTGGATTTTTCGCTCTTCCGCGTTTGACTCTTGTTTTAAAAATGTATGCATTCTTTCTTATTTTATTTTTAGTACATTTTTTACAAGTCATTATTTTGATTTTAATTTAAAGGTGAATAGAGAAAATGTAAATAAACTGGGTTAAATAATCTGTTTACAAGCAAGGCATGATGAAAATAAAAATCAGTGCATCTGCATCCGCACATTTAACAATCACTACACTCACTTCTCAAAAATGCATCACATATGAATTTGAATAGGCTTCAGCCTCTTGAGTCAAGGGTCTTAAACATCTTCCACAAGATTAACATCATACATTCTTTGTCCCCTTTTTTTAGTTTTTGAGAAGCACCATCACCTGGATAAAACAGAGATTTAAGGTTTCTAAGTTGCCGCCCTGCCGCTCTGACTCTTATCTCAGCCTCAACGGGTCATTACCCTGCAGCAATCATCTCAAATCTACTTCACACTTTAATTTAAGAATAAACGAATGAAACGGTTGACTTCTGATACCAAAACTCACTATCATCTATGCACAAAGATTCACTTGATGATTTTTATTGTGTTTAATTTACACTTGATAATGCTGCCATCCTGTTAAAGTAATAAATGTCCTATATGTGATATTTTAGTGTCGAGTTGGTAGAAGGACATTTCCCACTTTCTTTCTCGGAGTCTCGGTGACACAGCTCACTTCTTCACATGATGGTTTAAAGCATTTAAGTTTGAATCACTTGTGTGTAAAACTAAAACAAAACCACACACAGTTTAGAAAACGTACATATATACATCCGTGTGAATTTTATTACATTAACAGAATGGTTAAAAAAAAAAAAAAAAACTGCTTTTGGCTGCAACTTGCAACTTGCCTCTTTATAAATTCATGCAAAATGACGGTCATGCAGATTTTCCTTCAGTTCGCCATGAGATTGTTGGCTTTTTTTTTTTTTTTTTTTTTTGTCTCCACATTTGTTGTAAGTTAGACGTGTAATACTGGTGTGGTGGTGTTTGTGTTTACAGGTGGCCGTTGTTGACAGCCCTCCCAGGGTGTTTAACAGTCCGTACGCCACGGCCTCTATGGATTACAACCCCACGCACCGCATGTCCGACTTTAAGGTCTGCAGTGTTGTAAATGATCCTATCACGAGTTTTTAAAGAAGCCTGTGTTTCTCGTCAGAGAAGGCCAATGAGTCTCCTGTGTCTCCAGGTTCAGGGCGGATTGTCGCCTGCCACCTCAGAGATGAACTTGTACAGCTTCAACAGTCGCAGCACCAGTCCAGTGGGAGTACCTACACCCAGCGCCGCCTCTCACCGCCACCGTTTCTCCGCATATGACACGCTTCTGAAGAGGAGGACCGAGGTCAACAACATGGTACGTTTATTAGCGTATAGACATAAAAAAAACACTTTATATATCATCTCGTATGTCACTTCCACGCCGTTTAACTGTTAATATTCTCTCTCCAGGTGGCACCCACCCATTACAGCATGCGTTCTGCTACGCTGGGAGCACCCAATAAAAGAGACTACGTAGAGGAACTGACCAAACAGCTGGACACCAGCCAGAAGGTAGGCTTCATCTAGATCAGTCGTAGTTTTGTTGCGGGTGTCTTACATTACCCTGATTCTTCTGAAACGTTCCTCGTTTTGTGAACTTTACCACCGACATCCGTGAGTTCCCGAGCGCCAGCACAAATACATCAGCCGGTACCTGTTGAATACACGGCTCCATAGGTCTTGATCTGAATAGAGGTGGTGTGTGTGTGTGTGTGTTCTCTGCAGAGGAATCAGTTCCTGGAGGCAGAAAGTGTGGTGATGGAGAAGGAAAGGAACCAGATCAGGTCAGTCATGGTGCACGATGATAAGCTTGGTGTAGATAAAGATGTAAAGGCTGGATACTTCTACTCTGTGGTGTCACTTCACCTTACAAATCTGTAATGGCTCACTGGATAAGGTGTGTTCACACCTAAGCTTCCCCACACAGTGATAAGGTTGTGTTATATCAGAATTTTGAGTTGCAAGTCAATCATTAACTGCAGAAAAGTGTCCCCCTTTAAAGATAAGTAAATGTGGTTGTCCGTGTAGGCACACCAAATGATGTTGCTGACCTCTCGATGATGAGACTACCACTTTAATGCTGCATGTTTTTAAGTACATTTTCCACCTCTTTTGTTGTTTTCTTCACCGTCTGTGTGAAAATCCGTAAAGTCTGACACACAGAGTAAAAGCCTGATTGCATTTCTTCTGTGAAGGTTCGAGATGCGCGCCCTGCTGGTGAACAATGAGGACCTCCTGAGGACTAACTCTCAGCTGACCAACGAGATGAAGAGGATGAGAGAGCAGATGATAGAGATAGACAAAGAGAGCCAGGCCATGAGGGAGAAATACCGAGAGATGGAGGTGTGGTGTGCAAATGAATGGACAGGGATATTGATAATGATTGTTGAGTTAAACATTTGTTTTTACATGATTACATGACATCCTACACTGCATCTAGATTGAGGTGAAGGAAGCCCGAGAAATGATGGTGGAGGCCAACAATCAAGAGTACGCCTTCAACTTCCTCCAGCAGTCTCTCAAAAACAAGATCCAGGATGCTGAAGTATGTCAACATACACTGGAGCAGCTACAATAAAAAAAACATTATAAAACTATTTTACAGTCATTTCACTTTAAATTGATCGCAGACTTCGAAAATGTTTAGCACTAATGAACCAACTAGTAAAATAGCCCACAGTTTATAGCAACTTCTAGGTTCTACAGAGCTCTGTGTCTCCTTTAACCATAGACGCTCACAAACACACTGTCCCATCATGCAAGATGATACGAGCCATCAAGAGCAATTTAAGGAGCCGTATGTAGCAGAGCTGACCTAAAAGAGAGGACTGTCTTCGTTATTAGGTTTCCCAGCAGCAGCATACACAGAAGCTCAACTGTGAACTGTGTTTTTGTGTATTCTGTTCAGGAAAACCTAGAGAAGCAGACGCAGCATGCGAAGGAACAGGCTGAGAAGCTGTGGCTGGCAGAGAGACGGCTGGAGGAGCTGGAGATCGACAAAGACACCAAGGGCAAGAAGACGTCTGAGCTCAACGGCACCATTCTCCGACTGGAGGCCGAGGTACTGACATGGACACATACAAGTTATTATATAAGCTTGATACAGCTGCTAAATGTCAGCTAATCCTTGGATGACACGGCGTTCAGTGGTAGTGAGCGTGCTTTTGTGTGGACCGATGTACATTCTTAAAGTCTCTGTGTGTTTCAGCTGAGCGAAGCCTTGCAGACATCCTTGCAGGCTACCGCAGAGCTGAACCTGCAGCAGAAACTGCGTGAAGATGCCCAGCTGAGGCTGGAGGAGCTGGAGGAGTCTCTGTTGGAGAAGGACCAGGAAATGATGAGGCTGCAAGCCCTTGTCAGCAGACTCCAAGGAGAGGTATTACAGCCTGTCGAACAGAGTGCCAAACGAAACGCTGACCCGTTGGCAGTCCAATTGTAAACATCAGTTTTAACATCTTTTTTTTTTGTTTGTTTTGTTTTCATTTATGTCTTCAGGTGTCCGGAAAGTTGATTGATAAGGAGCGGTCACTGGAGGAGGAGATCCAGCTGAGAGAGAGGCTGCAGCTGCAGTGTAAGCAGGCGGAAAGGATGGTGGATGATCTCACCATGGAGCTGCAGAGCACCAACCAGGCCAAAGATGACCTGGCCAAACAACTCAAACAGGCTCAGGTATAAAATGAATCATTGATTAAATCTGAATGTGAAACAGAAAGTCGGTTAGTTTAAAAGGAGGAGTAAGGAAGGGTTTTGAATTCCAGTTCGTCCTGCTAGTACGAGTCAATACATATAAATACTGAACTTCAGACTTTAGAGACACAGTTTAAGTAGGTTACTTTCACTTTTTTCCCAAAGTACGGTAGATGCCAGTTCCTATTTCCATCCTCGCATCAGGCAGCATCCACAGTGTCTTTGTGCACATAACCCAACGATTTCAACAAAGATGTCCACTTGAATTAATCAGTCATGCAAACCATCAGAGTTTGGGGTTAATGGGGTATTAATTATGCAAATCCTGTTTAGCAATCAGCACTCTAATTCCATAATCCCAAATATACATAATGTTGCCATTTCTGAGGAAACTTAATCTGTCCCATTTCTAAATAATAGAAGTGACAAACGGTTGACACCATGGAGGGAGTGACCTCAAATGAGAAGCTGTTTGAAAAGTTCAGGTGTGTTTATGATATGGTATATTTTTTTTTTTAAACCTTTGTCCAAATCTACATTTCAGGAGAAGATGATTGACCTGGAGAACGATCTGGAGGAGCTGCAAGACAGCGAGCAGAGGTGGGCCGCCAAGCACAAGAGGGCTATCGAGCAGGTAACGTGCCAGAAGCAGGAATGGGTTTCCTCAAAACTCTCCGCATCAGTGGTGGTTGACGCATTTATGGTTGACGCATTCTTGTTTGCTGTCAGACTGAGCAACTGCAGATGAAGCTGATTCAGGAGAAAGATCTGAATGACACGCTGGAGATTGAGAAGGCTGCCATCGAGAGACAGGTAATCTTTAGTGCATAACCCCGCACCTTTTAACAGCCTTGTAACTAGAGTGTACTTATAAGTGTGTCTGCGTTGTATTCTTACGTGTGTAGTTGCGTGAGCTGCGTCTGGAGGTGGACGACCTCCGGAGCTCCAGAGTGCAGGAAGACGTTATTTCCAGGACGGAAAGCAGAGTCAAGGAGCTGGAAAATGTGCTGAGGGTAGAGGAGAGGTGCGTCCCAGAGCAACACTCGTGGTCAAAGCAAAGAAACGATCAAAACATGAGGCCGCCATGACTTCCTTTCGTTTCTTTTTTCTTTTTCGCCTGTAGTTTTGATTGAACAATTCCTCATCAAGGAAAAGAGATGCACGTCATTTTCAAACCAACTCGTGAAAAAAAAGTTTGGTATTACAAATCGTAGGACGCAGAGGAACCTCGCGTTTGAGTAGTAGTCTGTCCCGAGCTTAACTCGAATGTTCGAGTTGAGGCTGGTCACTGCGTGTTATTTGAGCTTTGTCAGGCTGGAATTTTGGTAATAAATGTCGCTAAAACCAATTATAAGTAACAAAGGATGATAAAAGCAAGAAACTAAAAGTCGTCGATGCCGTTAATGACTTTGATGGCATGAATTTGATCAAAGATCAATTTGTAGTTCCCAAATCTGAAAATTCTCCACTTCAGCCGGGACTGACTGACTCCACCAGCCGAAACTTTACAAATGTGTGAAGTTCTGGTTGAAAAGTCTTTTTGTGTCACGTGTGGCGTTTTGACGGAAACATATAACCAACTCTTTCAATAACACCTCTGCAGGTTGGGTCAGATTTCTGTTGGAAAAATGCCTAAAATTCCACTTGATGAAGGTGAATTTGATCAACTTCAGGTTCAGGGTCACATGTCAGAGTTTAAATTGCTAAAGACTGGAGAAGTTTCTGACCCAACCAGAAATATCATGCTGAGTTTGTCACATTATGTTGTTAAATATACAATGATTACAGCAATTGTCAATCATATAAAATAATCTCAAAATATGACAAAACAAGTAGTGTGTTCTCTATCTGTAACATTGTGGTGGTAACATTTCCAAAAATACTGCCCTGCTGCATGATGGGGCCTTAAACTCCAACCCTAAAAACAGCTTTTCACAGAAAATCTTTAAAACCCAGCTGCCGTTACATGTATGGTTCCTAAATGGGACATTACATTATTTATTTATTTATATATATATATATATATATATATATATATATATATATATATATATATATATATATATATGCAGTGATGGATCTTATTTTTTTCATACATCGCTTCCTTTAGCCATCTGAAGAGCAGAAAATCACTTTTTAATCCACACAAAACTCACACTCTGCCTCATTTGCGGTACTAACCCATCAAATCAGATGCCAGTTTGAAGCGAACAGAAACTCCTTTCCTGTTCAGTCGGTACTGGTCTGACAACTTTCATGTCAGCCCAAAAGAACCGCGACAAATAAGCCAAATGCTCTGGAAAGAAATTCCCCCGTACGCAGCTGTATCCCAGTATCCAGCTGTTCACACACGGGTGTGAACAGCTGGATACTGGTGAGAAAACACGATGGCATTAACTGAGGTCATCCAGTCACTTCTGGCTTCATCTCATCAGTTCGAAGTTTAAAGGACAGTGCCATATCAATGTGTTTGCAGGATCTTTTACATTGATTTTGATCACTTGAAGAGGATTTTTTTTTTTTTCAATTCAGTTCAAATGGATGATGCTTCAGTTAGGAATCATTGTGCTTTAGGGTGAGCATCAGACTAATGTGCGCATGTGTTTTGCACAGGAACAAAGCGACTCTGACAAACACCATCAGTAAACTGGAGAGGAGGATCAATGAGCTGAGTGATCAGATGGAGGAGGAGCATCGGATAGCTACTGAACAGAAGGACTTGGTAACGCATGCATGCCCTGTGTTTTAACTTTACAGAGTGTGTTTGCTGCTTCTACAGGAGGGCAACAGGGGGCAGCGGGCAAAAGAAAAGAAGTCAGTTCACTAAAGAAAAAGAATCAGCTGCAGTTATCTTTAACGCTATATAAGATGTTTGTAATAAAAACACTTGTTAAACAGCTCAGCTGGTAAACGATGTACAATATAGTTTAGTCTAAAGTGTACGTGGATATGTTTTATGTTGTGACACTTTGTGTCATAAAAATAAAAGGAAATGCTGAGAATTTATAGGAAAGCAAGACACGCCGGTTTTCTGTTTTTACCACCCAAACTAAGCGAAGCTTTGTGACCGGTTCTGCAGATGACCCAGAGGATCCGCTCCTTGAAGCGCCAGCTGAACGAGGCCGAAGAGGACGCGAGCAGGAAAGAGGCGCAGCACCGCCACACCCAGAGAGAGCTGGCTGAGGAGCGGGAGACCAGCAGCCGCCTGCAGAGGCAGCTGCTGGACCAGCACCTGCAGAACAAGTACAGACGACACACGTGCGCCACAAAGATCACATTATCACCATGGTGGTGAAACATCGAACATATTTTCTTGTTTAAATCTGTTAGCTGTTATTAATTACATTACTTCCATTATTTTAACAGCATATAATAAAAAAATAAGTAAATGAAGCATCATCTCTGTCTCATAGGCGCAAGGAGAACCTGACCATCCGCCAGACTCTGGATAACCTGAGGCTGGACCTGAGCGTGGACGACGGAGACGATGATCAGCTGCTGTATCATCAACCAAATGTGACCAAAGTTTAAAACCCTTAGACTTCACGATCTCTCAGTAGAAAATGGGTCTATATTTGTATATCCTCTCTAAAAACACAGAACATATCCTTAATTCTGCCACCAGCAGCTTTCTACACTGAGAGGAAAAGAAAGGACCAGTGGGTTAGATTAAAAAAAGTTTCATTTTGGCTCTTGGTGTTAATTTTTTTTTTTTAAATACAGCCTACAATACAAGTTCAAATGAAGAGACCAAGTAGAAGATTATTAAATTTGGTGCTCTGAAAATAGGAACATTTGCTAAATATTAATCACTAATGAATCATTGCATTTATCATGCATGCTGAATGATGTGTACAAATTTTAACTTTTTAGTTGTTTTCTCTTTAACAAGAAACTCCAATATTGTAATCTTGAAACGTGCTTAGGACGAAATTATACCGCTGAGTTTGTCTCCCTCCTGTGGTGAACAGGAGGAACTGCAGATTTCAGTATCGCTGTACAAAGCACTGCAAAAATAAGTTCCTGGTTCCTCTCTGCTCCCTGTTCAGTTGAATCAGGATCTTCTTGAAAGAAAAAATCTGGTGCAGAGATGTGGTGAAATATGGAGGGATATTCTACTGACAATTATGATTTAGTATTTTACAAGGGTGCCTTGGACATTTTAAATCTGCTGCATCAGAATACAGAACTGCTTTAGCGTGAGCTTTAAACAGGTATAGTTTCAATATTTTACATCTCTTTAGTTGCAAAAGTGTGCTGTCTCAGTGGAAAGAGGTGGACTTCTGACTTGCTGGTACATGAAATTCAAGCCTTAAACCATTTGTTTCATAATCAGATTGAGTCTTTACCAATGTTTTGTTTTTAGAGACTTTCTGTGTTGGAACACATCAATCTGCAGTATTTGGTTGTGGATATATTACAGGGTAATAAAACGCAACAAATTGTAACTGTGGGATAACTTAGGGATCTTCTGTAAGAGATTATTTATATTATATTGTTTCATGTGTATTTTTGTTTTCTTTTTGTGATCTGACAACTATTTTGTTTTTTAGTGTTTTCAGTAGCTTATGGGACATCCTTTTTTATTTTCAGAACTGGTTTTTAGAATGAAATGTTAAATAACTGTCAGTTTTATGTATTTAAGATGGTTTGCTGCTGTTTAAGTGAATCTCACTGTGCCGACCGCAAAGAGTATCTGCATATGGTTTAGAGATTAGATTTGTTACGAATAGCGGAAGAGGAAGAAAATCCAAAATTACACTGAATTTGAGTGAGGTAGGGGTCACAATAGAAGCTATAAGTGTATGATATCAGCTGCTTTGTCAAAGCTGTTTTTAAAGGAAACACAATGTGGACAGAACTGGGTCATTAACTTCAACTCCGAACAAACCGAGGCTTATTTCAATTTTATATAATGGTCATAATCTTAACAAGAAAAAAATCCATTAGTGCTTTAACCTGAAGGTAAACCAGCTTGTTTGAGTCAATTGAACCGAGTCCCTTTTTTGTCCAACCGTCTCCCACGTTTGCTCGAAGGAAACTGTTGGCATAATGTCAAACCGATGGTCACAATGCAGTTTGAATGAGTTTTCATGTTTACATTTGTTGCTGTTCTTTTCTCTCTCTCTCTCTTTGAAACAAGATCTCAAACCACTTCTGTGTGAAAGGATGTTGTAGCTCAACTTTAAATGATGCTTGGCCTCACTTGTGTATGATGGATTATATTTTCTCTGTGTAGTGAAGTTTAAAAAACAAAAAACTTCACTGGCATATTTTTGTAACTAAGTTCATGTCATCCTGGCACTGCTATACCTGGGTATTTATTTTTCACAACAAAATACAAATAAATACTTTTCCTATGTGAATCTGAAGTGAGATGTTGTATACATATATACTCCGTTGTATAGGGCTAAAATACCCTGCAGTACTAAAAAGGTAATAAACCTTTGGAAGTGCAGATAGAAAACATTTATGGTGACTTGTCCGGGGCGTACCAGGACGTACCCCGTGTTAGAACCAGACTTAAATTTGATTCTTTTTTAATTTTACAGACAAAAGGAAAGAGGATTTTCTAAACTTTCAGTGACCAACTTTATTGTATTGTGAAGTTTACTGTTGAATTAAATGTCCTTTTTATTAGTTTTTAATCATTTGGGAACAAAGAATCCTCCTTGCTGCAGTTTTGCAGGAGGAATCTGTTTTCATTTCTGCTAAAAAAAACAAAAACAAAACACAAATTGAGCTGCTCAACATCCTGTGGCTTTTGTTTGGATGCCAGTCGAACACATTCTCCGTGTCTGTGAAGCTCTTGGTGCTATGTGGTGATGCAGATTGAGGTCTGGAATTCTTGGTGAAATAAACGGAGCACCTGGGAAACGCTTGGCCTAGATGAAAGTATTTGGCGTCTTCACATACAAGTAAGTCACTGCAGCCATGAGCAGTATTGCCCCCCCCCCCCCTCAGGATTTCAGATGTCATGTCGTGGAGAAGTGGACTTTGCTGAGTCCCACTGATCGTCTAAGGATCTCCTGAGCCCCTTGTGGCTGTATCGATCATGATGGCATGGCGGTTTATTTTGCAGTGCCACCTGAGGGCTCCAAGGTCACACGCATTCAAGGACTGTTTCCTGATTTGGCCTTTTTTCTACAAATCTAATTTCACATTAAGAAAAACAAACAAACATGGTGAGTGGTGAGCGGCGAAGCCTTTGGTGGCTGCTGGTTTTACACTCCGTATCGAGTCCCTCCGGCCACAGATTCATCCAGCTCCACAATCCTCCTGAACAGCGTTTCCTGCATTTATTATCCACTTTTCTGACTTCTCTCCCAACTTTACTGTGTTGCTGGCAACAAATTTCAACTTTCTTTGTTTTCAAAACATAATGAAATTAAGGAAAGAAAACAAACATTTCAAAGTTTTTGTTGAACTTCAATAAAATACTTCCCAAATTTTCTACGAAGGTGATACGTAAATGTGTATGTCTTGATTAACTTTTGGGCTTAATTACAGAGAAACTTTATTACTATTACTGTCCCAAAACACAGACTATTAAACTGGAGATGGCTCACGTTTAACTGATAAAAAGGGCTAAAAAGATGAATAAAATAAAAACATTGGCATAAACCAAAAGAATTTTATTTGCAGTTCTGGCATCAGAAACACTGAACGCATCATGGATCATTTCATTCTCAGTGTTTCAAACATGCTGACGGTGCAACAAACACACACAGGCATCGATACACAGTGAAAACCTAATAAACGAGTACAAACTGCAGGCATCAGAGAGAATTCAGACAAAGAGGATTACCAAAAATAAAAGTTTTTCGAGGTACTTTGATATATCTGGCACAAAAACAACACCAGGATGTCTGTTTTCTTTTGCCTCTGCTCAGTTTTCTAAATGATCCAGAAAAATATCCAGCAGCCCACAAACGTGACAGAGGAGTTTTAACAGGCACAACATGAATCAAACAGTGTAAACGTTCAATATAAATTCAAAAGGCAAGTTTAAGACTAAGAGTTTATGGGTAATATGCCAAAAAAAAAAACATAATTTAAACAGCAAAAGAAATGGATGTAGAATGTAAGTGAAAGACATCTGAAGACAAACGTATTTTCTAGAATTAAAGATGTAAAACATAACCAACAAAACAGAAGCCAACAGTTTGTTTTAGAAAATCAAAAAGCACTGATTTGCTAAAATGGTTGTTAATCTGGAAGTAATGTGCACGCGTCTCGTACAAGAGGAAAAACGATCATCTGAGCTGCTTCTGAGCGTTTTGATTTTGCGTTTGAAGTTTATTTCTTTGACCCCAGTTAAAATTATGTTTCACTACGTTTATCTGAAACCGTTGCCATCATTTTACCCAAATTTACCCAATCATCTGGCTGAAGGATGGGTTTGTTTTTTTGTTGGTTTTTTTAGGTACTGAAAATGGAAACAAAAAGCTCCGTCTTGGAGGCCTCAATGAAGTCTTCACTGTTGTTGATAATCTTACAGACATATGGTACTTTAAAGCTTGGACAGCTGACGTGACCGTGTTGTGAAAATGTACACCCGAACCGAGTATAAAAGTTTGAACTTTGCTGCATGTTTCTTCTCAAACTCGGCCCTGGTGCGCTCATCAACTTCCTCAACGCGGGTAAACGGGTAAATAATGCTTTTGATAAACTGCTGAGTAAGCCACTTTTAAAGGGAATTATTTTATCCAATATTTTAAATTCAAACTGTAACTATTACCAAAGTCCTGTTTAATTATCCACACGTTAATATTCCTTAACTTTACTGTCGACTCATTTCAGAAGAACTGGTTAGTGTAATTAAAGCAGCTATACTAATGTATTAACTGCAACTACGGCGAAACTCCTCCCAGCTGGTTAAAGGAGGCGCTAAACACACATTTATCTACTGTCCAGGTGTAAAAGTCACAGGACAGACAGGTAAGTTCTAACGGAGGAAGTTCCCAGATGTTTAATCTGATAGATCTGGACAGGTTCAGTCAGGAAAAATGGGACACGAGAGCCTGAGGTTTTGATTTCTGATATAATAAAATTAAACTGAATCTAGTTTGGTGACACAAAAGACAAGAAGTTTGCTTAAAGTAGTAATCTATTTCAAAGCAAAGAAAGGTTTGGTTATTACGCGACTTCATAATTCGCAATAATGTTAGAGTATGAGTATATCACAAAATAATTATTTTTCGACAGATGTTAAAAATAAAACAGAAAACAAACTGACAGAATAATATTATAAGAATGGAACATTGAAACATAAATATGAATTAAGTTAAAAAAAAAAGCCATTTCATTTAGTATAAATAATTTGTCAGTGTATTTTATAACATTAGTCATGTACAGCCATATTTGATACAGATAAACTGCTGAAAGCAGAAGGAGGTCAACATTTGGCCTCCAGCAATTTCTCCTGTTTTGGAAAGTTCTGGTTTCATTATGTTCATGAATTTAAAAAAAAAAAAAAATATTCAAAGGACTTTAAAGACCGTAAACTTTTTCAAATTCAGATCATCTTTTTTCTCCTTAACTACGTAAGAAAGGAAAGGCATTTCTCAGCTTTGAAAGCAGAACACTGCTTTAGCCATCCTAAAGTCTGCTCCACGGCAGTGGAGGAAGGTTTTCAAAGTCAAGCCTGTAGATCAGTTTTGGATACTCACATACAAAATCTACATTTTTATTTATTTTTTCAAAGCACATGTGTCGTACTGTTGCCAAACAACCCCATGTGTAATCAAGTACATGGTAATTCTTTGCAAACGGGGGGGGGGGGGGGACGTGCAGCAGGCCAGGTTGTGTTACCTTGGGTTTTTTTAAGACACTTCTGATGTGGAATGAAGAAGATACACAAATCAATTGGTCAAGCTCTGCAGAACACATTAAATCATACACAAAGCAACAACTGTGAAGATAAAAAAAAAAGAAGAAAAAAATAGTTTGGAACCCTCAAAAGACAGTTCCTCTCCCCAACTGAACACGTTTATCTCGATTAAATCATTACTGGAATACTGTAAACTGCTTCCACAGAAAATCATGAGCTGCTGCTGCTTTATGAGCATCCAACCGATGAGCACTGATGCTACATTAGATAATGAGTGTTAAAAAAAACAACATCTCCTGATCAAATAAAAGTCAACAATCAAACGCTGAAATTTTCTTTGTGGACAAAAAGCAGTGCATGTGCATGTGCATGTGCATTGTTTTCTGATACCCGCACGGCTCGACAGCAGTTTCACACGTTGCGTTGTGGATAACTGGAAGTAGCAGGGATCTCATACTTCTTTTCCAGCGTCCCCAGCGTTTTGGATAAATAGGTAGGAATCTGAATGTTTGGCCTCATAATGACTGTGCAACTTGCTGCGGCTCAAGCTGTCATTACATATCCTGAAATTAGCTGAGGAAGCTATCGAACATTCATTGACAAAACAAAATACTTCAGTCTGACTCGGAAACAGAGCTCACAGACGGGTTTTATGTCTAGGAACACTGCTGCAGCTGCCGGGCCCGGCGTCAAAGACCTCCAACAGTCATACAAACACAGTTTGGCACATGTTCAGCAAACCTCCAGATAAAACTTGTCGGAGCATCAAACATTGTCCTCAAGTACCTAATCCCGGTCCAGTTTAGAACAGAGCAAAAAATAATAATAATAATAATAATAATAATAATAATAAAACCCCCAAAGAACGCATTGGTCTTAAGATTCTTCACCAGAATCCGAGGGGAAACCCTTCAGGAGAACAAGACTTCATTTACATGGCCTGATTTTAAGCTCTTCATGGTCCTCCTTTTCCCTGTTGTAAAGTAATGAACAGGTGTATAGTTAAGAGTTTAAGCTTCATCATCTCTTTTTAAGTGTTTTTGTCCTTTTAAATCATTCAAATCACTTGACAACAGAGAAAAAAAGAGAAGGTGCAGAGCATTTCATGTTAAAGGCTGCATGTCTTCAATGAGGCACATAACGTTCCTAACAGTGATGAAACTTTAGTCTTCTGTTTTGAAATTCCTTTTCATGGCCAACAGACTGCATTACCTTGAATGTCCAATAGAGGGAGAAAGAGTCATTTCATTGTGTAGCAGAGGTTTGGGGAGAACATAAGGAGGAAAAGTTTTTTTTTTTTTTTACTTTTTTATGATTGAAAAGCAAAGTGGATGTGAAAATGAAAAACATGCTATCAAAACTGACAGAGAAGTAAAAGTAAAAGAAGGAATGTTACAAGAAGAACGACACTGGAGGAGAGTGGACTGCTTGTTTTGAATCTCCTCCTGATTTAACATGCACACTTCTTCTCACTGGGCTGTGCATCTCCAAGCTTTGTAGCCCCGTTCCCATTGGCTGAATCTGCAGGTGGCTTGTCGACACACTGCTCCATCCTCTTCATGACCAGATCCAGCAGCGTTATCACCGCCTTGTCCACCTCCGCCCCTGTTGCTGCACTGGTCTCAAAGTATGGGATCCTGTGAGGGATTTGGGTTTTAAAATAGCTCATATAAGGCTTCAGCGGTAGTTTTTAGTACAGTAGAAATAGATGGATGTTAACTCAAATGCTATTGTGATAACACGACGGCTGTAAAATCGGTTTCTCCGTGACAGGTCAGTGGGACATTACTGAGCTAGAAGCAGCAAGGTTTAGGTTTCCTCACTGTAAAAAGTTTTGTTTCTCTTGACGGGTTGAGTAACTAGGAAATAACCTGTAGCTAGTGAAAGAGGAAGTCAAATGGTGTCAGACGGTGGGAAGGGATTAGACACCAACATGATCCACTGAGTGGAGGCCCTCACCTCCTCTGTTTCTCTGTCCCTTCTTCAGCTCATATCTCATAAGCATAATTGTGCTCCATTGTTCTTGTATATATGCACATAAAACTCTTAGTTCTGCTGACAGATAATTATACTTATGTATCTTGTCTTTTGTACCTTTGACGGGGTGTCTGTGTCTCTCTGCTCTGTTCTTCATTGTCTCTTTCTAACCTCCCTTTTCCTGCTCTCCCCGGCTGGCCTTCAGCAGGAGGATCCCCCCTTACGCAGGTCCTGCACAATGTTTCTACCCTCTTAAAGAGGAGTTTTTCCTGCTGCGGTTTATGTATTACTTTCTCGGTGGTAATATTCTGGGTCTCGTGAAAGATCCTAGAGACAACTTGTGTTGTAATAAATGTTATATAAATAAAAGTGAATTGACAAATTGAATTTATATTCTTTAAGAAGTCATCGTGCAAGGTGATTTGTAGATGGGCTGCTTGGATGCATGACATCCAAATTAAGCAGTTTTTTTCTATAAAAAGAATCTTTGCTAAAATGATACTACAGTTCATGCTTATATCCAGAAAGTGCTTAAAATGTCAGTGGTGGACATAGTTGAACTGTAGCTTCTTAGATAGGTGCACCTTGATATGGAAGCGTGTTATATAACAGGAGAAAATTCCTATATGTATATATATATATATATATATATATATATATATATATATATATATATATATATATATATATATATATATATATATATATATATGTAAATGAAAAAGAAACTCACCCATATTTGTCGGCCAGCTCCTTTGCCTGCTTCTCTTGAACCTCACGCTGGTCAGCCAGGTCTGCCTTGTTCCCCACCAAAACAATGTCCGGGTTCTCACAGTATGCATTGGCCTGTAGTTGGCCTGGAAGTAAGCAGCAACCAAAATGTCATGCTAAAAACGGTAAATTTACACGTACGATTCGCGGGAATAAAAATGACGTCAGATCAACTTCAGCAGAATTGATGTGCACTAAACATACTCATCCAGTTTCTGACATTGAGGAAGCTCTGCTGGCTGGTGAGATCGAACATCAGCAGGAACCCCATAGCATCCCTGAAGAACGCTGTTGTCAGGCTGCGGAATCTGGAGAAAAAATTCCCAAAAGAACGGAAGAATACGTGAGGGGCAAGAGGGATAAACAGCGTCATGCTGGTGCCTGCAGTTCTTACAAACACTTACAAGAAATGTGTTAAACTGGACAATTGTAGCATTTTTTACCAAAATCAACATTTGGAATTTGATATGCACTTACACAACATGTATGCTCAATGTTTTAAGTGGAGACATATCTAAATAATTTTGAAGACATCAGTCTATTAATATGGTTACTGATTAAGTCTTGTATTCATCAGCCGATCAGAAATAAAAATTCAAATTATTGTTAAAGATTCTGTCAGCGACCGTTGGCCACTTGTTTTAACTTGCAAGTTGCACTAGTGTTTAAAGCCAGTGCCTGCTGCATCCAGATCGGTAGGTATAATTTAATCAAAATATCAATATTTAAAAGCGAAAGGGACTTGGAGTTTAGAACATCATCAGTTAATTTCCCTGCTTCTAAACTGGACCCTACAATAAAATGAAATAAGTATATGAAAGGAAGTCATATCAACTGTTTCAGACCAAATTAACAATGATGTATGAAAAGTAGATACACTATACTGCCAAAAGTATTCGCTCACCCACCCAAATAAT
Organism: Xenentodon cancila; assembly: GCA_014839995.1. Taxonomy (NCBI): domain Eukaryota; kingdom Metazoa; phylum Chordata; class Actinopteri; order Beloniformes; family Belonidae; genus Xenentodon; species Xenentodon cancila. The sequence goes on along the minus strand of CM026215.1, from coordinate 21,970,342 downwards.
CGGAATCAGGTGTTCCAGTCACTTCCATGGCCACAGGTGTATAACATCAAGCACCTCGGCCTGCAGACTGTTTTTCCAACTATTTGTGAAAGAATGAGTCGCTCTCAGGAGCTCAGTGGATTCCAGCGTGGAACTGTGATAGGATGCCACCTGTGCAACGAATCCAGTCGTGAAATTTCCTGGCTCCTAAATATTCCAGTCAACTGTCAGCTGTATTATAAGAACATGGAAGTGTTTGGGAACAACAACTCAGCCCTGACGTGGTCGACCACGTAAACTGACGGAGCGAGGTCAGCGGATGCTGAGGCGCATAGTGAGAAGAGGTCTCCAACTTTCTGCAGAGTCAGTCGCTACAGACCTCCAAACTTCATGTGGCCTTCAGATCAGCTCAAGAACAGTGTGCAGAGATCTTCATGGATGGGTTTCCATGTCCGAGCAGCTGCATCCAAGACATACATCACCAAGTGCAATGCAAATCATCGGATGCAGTAGTGTAAAACACGCCGCCACTGGACTCTAGAGCAGTGGAGACGCCTTCACTGGAGTGACGAATAGCACTTCTCCATTTGCCAATCTGATAGACGATGGACCTTTGTGATGAATTAGAGCAGAGACCTTCTCATCCAACATCAGTGTGACCTCACAAATGCGCTTCTGGAAGAATGGCGATAAATTCCCATAAACACACTCCTAAACTTTCCCAGAAGAGTTGAAGCTGTTATACCTGAAAAGGGTGGACCAATGTCATATTGAACCTTATGGATTAGGAATGGGATGTCACTTAAGTTCATGTGTGAGTCAGGGCAGGTGAGCCAACACTTTTGGCCACATAATGCATGTTCTGTTCTGCTACCTGTAACCTAAATATTAGTCATTTTCATATTCATGCTGGGTGCTGGGTGTAACCCAGACATAACTCTAAATAAACTCTTTTTATTATGAAATAATTCATATGTAAGCTATCAGAACACAGAGGAAGAAAACCCGTGAACTGGTGTTATTGATGGAGAAACGCCTTTAGCTCTGTGATTAGAGGATTACAAATATGAGTTTATTAAACAGGAATCTGTACGGTTCCACCAACCTTATTTAATCCAACTTTATACAATTACATAACTAACAATGACTCATCCAGCAGTGAGTCATCAGGACTTTCTAAACAGCATGAGTAAATCAAGGCCACGCAAAAGCAGACACGCACATGACTGACAGGTGCAAATTATACTGTAAACACTGACCACTCAAAACAGGAGGAACCTTCATGCCAAACTTCAGAGGGCTTGCATTTATTTGACATCTTCTTGTTTCTGTAATTTTGTATTTCTAAAGGGGAACGTTTGTAAAAGTGAGAATTAATCCAAGTTCCAAGAAGAACCCTGTTCTCTTTTAGAGAAACACCTCATGAATCAGGAAAAATCAGATCTTTGTTCACTTCATCTCTGCTGTGGAAAAGCTCATTTACTCAAAAAATAAAAAGTTATGTCCCCCTAAATTTATAAAATATTTTTATAAAGAAAATTATGTTAACATATTTTTTGCTTATCTAAATTTTCTTTCCTGTTTTCTGAATTAACAAGATGAGTTCAGATGAGGGAAGAAAGACATTCCTCTCCTGTCCTCTCCATGAACTGAAACAAGCTTTTTCCAGGATAAAAAGCAGAAGGTATAAATCATGATATAGTCTCTAAAGTAAATCCTTTACGCTTTAACTGTATTTATATAACTTAAACACTTTAAAAACAAACTTCAACAAAGTAAAACTGCATTAAACAAAACAAGTGAGACACAGGGATCAAACAATTATTGATGCAATTTTTGAAAGATTGCATTGTTAATTCAGAAAAAGAGAGCTGGAACTTATTATTTAAAGGCACAGCAAGTTTGATTGTCAAGGACATTTCATGTACAAGACAATTCAAGCTTAGCAGCCCTGATGCATTCTGGGAATTTGTTCCACAAGTCCATCCATCCCTTTTCCACGGAGATCAGAGATGTACGTTGGCCCAAAACCATTCAGAGATTCACAAACTAACAGCAGGATTTTAAAAAGATGAACTGTTGTTAGAGGGGAATAGGACGTAAAACTCTTTGTTCCTCCATGACTTTACCAAAACCAGCATCTGGTGCTGCAACATCAGCAGATCACACCAACCAATGAGAGTAACGTGCTCAAACAATCTTAACGTGTTCATCTTAACACTGTAACTTGGTTACACCATATCCATTTATATCATATTCAAAACGTTGGTCCAAATTACGAGGTCTGGATGGTATCCAGCACCTGTTACAGGAACAGCACATGAGCTCCTCAGCAACATCACTGCACCTGTAAATGTCCCCACCATGTAAAACACTCCCCGTCGTGATGGGAGGAGCAGCTCACCTCTCCTGTCCAGCTGTGTCCCACAGCTGAAGGTGAACCTTGAAGGTTTTCCCAGTGGTCGTCCCATTGGAGTTGGATGCTGTGTAGATCTGGGAAGAAGGAAAAATAACATTTCCTTGGTGAGTCTTCATAACAGAACAAATAATAATGTTTGTACATTTAATGCACAAATTACTGTCCTGGTTCGTAGGGTACATCACACTGAGAAGAATTTTTTTTTTTTTGGTTTACTTTACTGTTGATGACAGGGTGGAATGAAATGTTGCAATCAATTTGCAGTAAAACACAACACAAACATCTCTAAACCTGACCCCTTCTATCATGATCCAAAAACCTCATCAAACACCTTTCAAAAAAGTAAAGGTTGTATCGCAGGTTTGATGTATAAAACTGTATGAGATCAGTGATGCCAATAAGACATGTCCTCATGGTAAGCCCTGCAGATTCTCATTCTGCGGGTTATATCACTTGCAATTAAGGAAACAGATGGCCCAAGTTCAAAAAAACTAAATATACAAAAGTGATATTTATGATTAAGTATACAAGTAGTTTAACTGAACTGAACTAAAAAGTGTTGCAGGAAGAATGTAAGTAGATGTAATCAACAGTGACTGTGAGCTCATGTGCTGCAGCTGGTGGTGCTGGTGTCTCTGCAGACAGCCTCATGCAGTCATCCAACCTTCGACCCCATCTCTGACACGCACACCTGACTTTATGAAGATCATTCTCGCCAGCATTAACTTAGGTTTCCGCTCGGTTTTTAAGATTAATTCAGTATGACAGATAATAGTTAATAGTTCAAACTTCAAACTAATATATCCCATACTTAGATATTAATCACTTTTATAAACGCTCGTTGTGAATGTTCAGAATGACTGCTCTTGCATATGTTTTAGTCTTGGCTTTTTTAGAAAAAATAAATAAATAAATCGGACTGCAAACCGGAAAACACTTCATGGTGGCTGAAGAACACAAGTTTCAACATCAAATAAAATTACTATAAAATAAAATTACTGCAAGGACTGATGCCAAAACCAAAGCTGTCCACTTAAAAGACCTGGTCGGGAGTCATGTGGCTTTCATCTTAAACTTACAAGGCATTAACAAATTGGCCGACGTACTTCTCCAGACTTCAAAAAGACCTTGCGGAGGAGCCAGTGACAGTGGTGTATTTCAGCTCTGGTCATGTGTGTGTGCTTTGGCGTGATTCTAGACAGCACAGTTTAACACCGACTGTGATCCGGTAACCGGTCCTGTGAGTGGAGTCATCTGCAGGGATTGAAGCAGCTCCGACTGCAACAACACCAGAGGATCCGGCTGCTCAAACCTCTGATAAAAAAAACAAGTTTTACTCCCTCCCTGTGTTACACGTATCCTTACAGAAATAGTTTCAATTGATTTTTTTCCCCAAATATGTATAATAACAAGAATAATAAATGCTGTTTTTTCAAAAACAACGAAACTCAATTACTCGTCGTTGTATCATCGAATTGGGGACAATAAGTTAGTGTGCTGCAGTTTGTTCTGAGGCTCCACATTAAATTATTGTTGATCACAAGTTCTATAATTCAACTTTTTTTTTTCTTCACTTGGAGCTGAGTCTCAGTATGCCCCTGACTAAAGTTTATTCAGCAACATGTCAAAAATCCTAAACAGACAACCAACGTCATAAAGAGCTATTTTCAGTGACATGAGAAACTGGGAGTCGTGGAACCTGTCCCTGAGCAAAAAAAAAAAAAAAAAAACAACAAAAAAAAACACACACACACTTCAAGTATAGCTGGATAAAATGCTTCTGTGTCATCAGCCACCTTTCAAGCCTAAAACGATTTTAATGAGACTGTCTCTCAGCTTGTCAGGATGTGTCACCGTGATGTTTTCAGTTGTGTCAACACTTGAGAAAAGCAGCAATCATTATATCACTGCTATTTCAGTCGATCTGCCACAGATGTGTGTGGATGTGGTGGATGGAGAAACCTGCATTACTTTAATACTCAACTGACTTCAAGAAGCTCTCGTTATTTAGTACTGAAGTAAAAGAAAACAAAACACTAATGCTAGAATGTCAAGTTTGCTTCTTTACATAAGAATGCCATTATTAACCCCCTCCTACCTAGGCCTGTTTGTGAGATTTTTGAAGATGAAATGGCTAAAATAAAAAGAGTATCTCAGCAACTGCAACACCTGAGATGACACAGAACAGAAGAGTCAAACGTAACATGCAACGTAACAAAAAAACAAGAAACTTTATCTCTGTGTGACCAAACATAATACACTTTTACAACTCTTTGGATTTATGCAGTTATGACCAAATAGAAATCTATTCTATAATATCTGACAATTTAATGTCCCAGAAGTGATCTTCCTATTGTGTGATAAGGGGGGCACTCTTTAGAAAGAGGACCTAAGTCCTAAATCAAACTAGTTTAGCTTCATTTTCATAGCTAATTTATTCAGGGCCATCAAGCCTGAGATTTGGTTTGAGTTTGATTTCCATATGGAAATCAAGATAATACGGCTGCGACTGAGTTCACCAGGCACGATGGGGAAGAAAGCACTCAGATAAATAACACATGATGTGACCCAGTATTTGTTTCAGGACAAGCATTCCCCAGAGAAGATATTTGGACAAATACCAGGATTACTATGGTTAAGGTATATCAGCAAACAGACAAAGATTTATCTGTCGTATATAAACTCGCAGCAACGTGTGCACTCTGCATTTTTCTTTTGTTAAATTATGGACTCACCACTCTCTTTTCCCTGAAGTCAATGCCGACTGTGGTAATGAACTTGGGGTTGAACTTGTTGTCTGTGTAGCGGTAGAGGAATGTGGTCTTCCCCACGCCGGAGTCCCCCAGGGCAAGGAGCTTTATAAGGTAGTCATAATCCCCATCAGTCATAGTGATGACTGCAATGAATCTGTGGAAACACACCAAGACGCCCGGTCACATAGAGGAAAACAGCTCATAGCTACAGTTGCACCTTCATTGGGTGTTGTGGGTGCTGATGACGAGAGGTCAGCGATGTGGATAATGAAACAGAGACTTATGAGAACAGAACAGTGAGTGAGAGTGATGTGTGGAAAAGGTTATTAGGATCTTATGAATTTATGAAAGAAAAAAAACAATACATACATATACATATACACATATACACACACATATATATATATATATATATATATATATATATATATATATATATATATATATATATATATATATATATATATATATATATACACACATATAAAGTAATGCAGAAAGCAATTTAATATTGTTTTAAAGCTAGATTTTAGCGTTGTAAATTCAGGATAAACATTCACATCCAACTACACTGATACTCACATACACATTCACACTCTACACTACATATACTACACATACTTCACACTACATATACACACACAGTGTACCCCGAGAGCAACCAGACCCCCACTCAATCCCATTCTGCTGGACTCCGACACCAAAACCACCCAAGTCCAGTCCTCCCCACCGGCCCTCACCCTGCACCCCACAATGACAGTACGAGAGCAGAACCAGGAGGACCCCGACCCGGTTGGCCCGCACAAGACACCACGCCAGCCCAAGCGCGCAGTTGCTTCAGTTCTTGGCTGAGTTTCTTCCAGACTTCACACCACTGACTGAAGTGCACGTTCTCTTCATGGTTGTCCCAACACTCCTGGTTCTGAAGTTAATGTTCCCCCTGTAATCATGACCCCCCTCTATCAGTAAAGAGTTTCTGTATATTATCTGGTGGTTGTCTGTTTCTAGCTTTATACGTCAGCTGAGTTTGAAATTCTACCAGATCTGGGAGTTTTAGAAGGCCGGAGTTCATAAATAAGTCATTCGTGACGTCCTGGAAACCTGCCTGATGAACCAGTCTGATGGTTCTTTTCTGGAGTGTGCAGTAAGAGTGAGGATTTGTAGGTGTTGCCCCAAACTTCCAAACAATAATTCAAATATGGCAAATAAATGAGCAATATACAATATGTAATGCTTTGTTATTCAATAAATATTTGGCTTTACTGAGGACAGAAATACTTCTGGAAAGCTTGAACATGTTGAATGTGAGGTTTCTAACAGATCTTGTGGTTCATCATCACACCCAGAAACTTAATTTCATTGACTCTGTCTATATGTACACCTTCTATCCAAACTTTTACATTACTGTTCCCTTTAGTTTCAAAAAACATAAACTTTGTTTTCTCTAAATTTATTAATAGTTTATTTATATCAAACCACTTTTTTAATGTTTTTCCTCCATAAGCTGCTGTAAATTCTCACCTGCGCAGAAAATATTTGTTTCATCAGCAAACAGAACAAATTGCAGTACTTTTTAAACTTTGCATATGTCATTTATCTAAAGAATAAAGAGTTTAGGTCCCAATACTGACCCCTGGGGGACACCACATACAATGTCCAAACATGATGACTTAAAGTCACTTATTTTCACAAATGTTCCTGTTGCTAAATAACTTTTCATCCAGTGTATAAAACCACTCCCCTGATACCATAACGCTCCAGTTTTTTAATTAATATGTCATTATTTATTGTGTCAAATGTTTTTTTAAGATCAATAAACATCCCAACTGTAAATTTCTTTTTATCTATGGAGCTGGTGATTTCTTCTATTAAACCCAGGATTGTTAATTGGATCATTGAGATCTGAATCCATACTGGCTTTCAGAAAGCAGTTTGTGTTTATCAATAAATTTGTCCAATCTGTAAATAAATAATTTTGTAAAATTTTGTAAAATTGTAGGAGTAAAGAAACAGGCCTGTAATTAGTGAATTGGTGTCTGTCTCCACTTTTGTAAAGTGGGGTGACTTTTGCAGTTTTCATTTTGTCCCAGTTTTAAATGACATATTACAGATGGTTTAACAAGTGGTTTAACAACCGCCACAATAGCCTTCTTGATTATTGTCATATCTACACCATCACAGTCAGTTGACACCTTGTTTTTACATTTATTTACAATATCTATGATTTCTGTCTCTACTGCTGAGAGAAACATTTCATTTGGATTTCTACACAATGCCTCCTTCCAGCCATCAGCTGATCCAGGGTCACACATGTTTTTCTGCCAGCTTTGGTCCAACACTTATAAACACCTGTTGAAATTTTTAACCACATCATTCATATCATTAATGATTTCGTCATTATTGGTAAAATACTGTGGATAATTAGTCTGTCTAGAACTTTTCTTAATGACATTGATCAATATGTTCCAAATCCCTTTTATGTTATTTTTATTCCTGTCCAATAATTGACTATAGTATTCCTGTTTTGATATCCGTAAAATAGTTGTCAGTTTATATTTATATTTTTTATATTTATTCTCAGCTTCTTAAGTTCTATATTTTATGAATTCTTTATATAGTGTGTTCTTTCTTTTACAGGCATTTTGCAATCCCTTTGTGATCCATGGTTGTGGTGTTTCTGAATCTTTATTTCTTTTATTGTATTTTCTTTATTCGACAATTCCTATCATACAATAATTTGAAGGTATACAAAAAAGTATTATACGCTTTATCAATGTTGTCTTCGTTAAATACTGACTCCCAATTCTGTCTAATCAGCTCTTCTTGAAATGCAGTAATTGTCTCCTCCGTCTTCACACAAGCGCTTTGAGATGTGTTTTTGATTCCCATAATTATGCACAGACAGACAACTGCCACATGCCATCTGAAGCAGCTTTAGGTTCAATGAGACTTTGACCCTGGGAATGATCAGGTTGTCCAGTATGCTCATGTCACTGCCTTTCACAGTCGAAGGTTTTCTGGCAGTGAGCCATTCTTTTTTTTTTTTTTAATTCATATCCAGTCATTCATGTCATAAAATGTAGCTGGGACTCATTTTCCCTCATGGCCAAAGGTTTTATATTTGGAGATATGATCATAAGACTCTAAGTCAGTCAGCTGAGACAAAGCGTGTTTAACACTGGCCTTTATTGCAGCATTAGCAGAGCTTTTCTGGCAGGTCTGGCCTCCTCGCAAACGTCTCCCTTCACCTCTGTCAGCACAGTGAGAATCAAAGTGACATCATTACCAGTCGGACTGAAATAAAGATAGTACACTGACATTTAAGCTGGAATATAATCAGTCAGCAATCATTTCTTTTCATGACTAATAAAACTACTGTGTGTTTAGAGAAACTGTTCTCAGTCAGCTAAAATTGTAAAAACAGCTGTGTAGACTGGTGTAGTTACACCACACACACAAACAAATATATGAAAGATTTAGACTATCAATTTAATTCAATTCAGTTTTATTTATATAGCATTTATTACAACACAAGTTGTCTCTAGGATCTTTCCAGAGACCCAGAACATGACCCCCGAGCAATTATTACATAAACAACAGCAGGTAAAAACTTCCCTAGTGGGAGGAAAACCTTAAACCAAACAGTGGCAGGCGAAAAACTCCCCTTTAAGAGGGAAGAAACCTGGATCAGGACCTGGATCATGAGTGGGACCTTCATGCTGAAGACCAGCAGAGTAGAGCAGGAAGAACAGAGAGACACCGCCAAAGTACAAAAGCTAAGATACATAAGTACAACTATCCTTCAGCAGCAGAACTAAGACTTCCGTGTATATATGACATATTCATGGTTAGTTGGTGGACTACAGAGACGACTATATTAACAGGTGTAGACAGCAGACACTGAGGTGGTCAAAGGTGGGACTGCAGGGCAGCATGCAGGTCTGGAAGCTCTGGCCAAAAAAAACATGTACGGAAGAGAAAAAGAGGGGCACAACAAACTACAAGAACAATGGAGCACAACTGATTGAGCTGAAGAAGGGACAGAGAACCAGAGGAGGTGAGGGTCACCAGTCAGTGGATCATGTTGGGGTCTCCCTGCAGCAGGTCTACAGCAGCAGATCCAGGATGAAGCTGTGTTGAAGACCAGCTGCTCTAGTCTGGTCCTGCAGCTGCAGCTCTGACTACTGGTCCTGACACACTAAAGTACTACTGTGCTCTGTGGAGTAATCCTGCAAGAATCACCTGCTTTTGAATGTCACTAAGACCAAGATGATGACTGACTTCAGGAGGACAGGATACCGGACCAAGACCATCAACATCACAAACAGGAAAGCTAAGATTACTGCCAAATGTGTCATATCTTTATCTTTACAGGGTCTCAGAAAGCTACGGTAGAGGTGGGTTCCTGTTCTGGAAAAAAAAGTCATCAGTTTTTCTAGCAATCTGATAACAACGACATGATAAAAGTAAATTTACTGACTTCTGAAGGAGGTTCAAGCCATGAAAGCATGTCAACTGTTGACCATTTGTTCTAGTGTTGCAAGCATGTACTGAGCTACAAATGCTACTGTAAAAGGGCCTTACATTTCCTTCCTCATAAAGGTATTTATTTAGTCTTTTATTAATCCCAGCATTAAAACACTGAATCGTCAGCACTGAACACAGACAGCAGTTAAGCCTGATGGGACCATAACGCCACCAAAACAACCTCTGAAATGGGACATTATATTGTAAACGTCTGCCGGCAGCTCGGCACCTATTTCATTGTGGATCGGCTGAAGGAGCCGGTAGCCACGGTTATCTTTGAATGAGGTATGGTGTGCAAGTCCCTGACAGCTTCCTGGGTAACATGGCGGTGCAGAGAATGAAGAAAAAGATGCTTTTAAACGGCTCTTCAGAAACCTTTGGTCATGTGACTGTACTTTGTCCACTGTTTTTACAGTCTATGCATAAATATACTGAACTGATAATCATGCAAAACCGGTCAACTGAAATCCTGGGTGATGGTTAATCTTGGCTTCACTGAAGTATCTACTGTTTTCCTTGAATGTATTTTTAATTAAAAATAAACAGATATATATTTTATTCATCCTACAAAAGATTTGAACACACCTCTGACTATCTAAGATTGCTTTAGACTGTGTTGTTTAACAAAACTTGAATCATACTGAAAGCAGTGACTGGAGACAAATACTAGTGTCAGGATATGAAATATGATCACAAAGCTGCACACATTCTTAATTTATAGTTCCACAGACATCTGGTCTTAAAATCCTGAAAAAGAATCATCAATTTTCTTTCCTTTTCTTAGCGAAATCCTCCATCTAAACATGAATACTGAAAGAGATAAACAGTAAGAAACAGCAACAACAGCTTGTACTTTGTGTTGCACCCTCTAACTCATTATCTGCAGATGAGAAGAAAGCGTTTCATCTCTGGGGTTCATTAGAGCTTTATACATAATGCAGCCTTGACCCTTTAATTAAATCAATACATAATTCATTGTGGTTTAATACGTTTTCATTCAAGTCAAATATGCTGTATTAAAAAAAAACCTGACTGATTAAGGCAAACATGCAATTATGTTGACGTTCATAGTTCATGTTGATCATCTTACATGTGAATTACATCAATTTTTTGTTTAGTAATCCCTCAAAGGAAATGTTACAAGTAGTATCTGTCACTGTTTCGGCATCATCAAAGAGTTATTATAGATGGTTATCTCCCGTATCAGTCTGTGCAGAGTTAAAAACAATGAGTAGTAGAGTAGTAGTGTACTCCAGTATGTTTTTCATTTTATTAAGCATCCTTTGCACAACCAGCTCTACGGGCTCCAGAACAGAACCAGCCTTCTTCCACTACAGACGTATAGAAGATTTACAACATCTTGCTACAAACATGAGGATCTATGCTTCATCATCAGAGTTGCATCTCCAGTCCATTCTGTTGTCCAGGTGAACACCAGGGTATTTGTACTCCTCCACCACCTCCACTTCTTCTCCCATAATAGAAATAGTGTTCCACTTAATTCCTGCTCCTCCAGAATTCCACAATCATCTTCTTTGTCTTTTTCACATCTAAGATTAGAAAACTGTTCCCACACTATTTCACAAAGCAGTCCACTAGTTCTCTGTCCTCAGTTTCTTATCCATGGCCGATGCACCCCACAACTGCAGTCATCTGAGTATTCCTGCAGATGACAGGACTCCAACTCGTAGCAAAAGTCGGAGATGTGCAGACTTCCATTTAACTTTGATTCGATACCCCATTGAACTGTTAACCTACAGCTAATAGCTCAACATCCAGGCTGCAGAGATGATGTTTCGCAGCAGCATGTCCTCATTAGCACCTCTGTTGTTGACACTACGATTGAGGGACGAGATAGTTTAAACCTTCTTACTCGCCCTCTCTCGCTCCACATCCACAAACTCTCCTTTCCAGCTCAAGGATTTGGGGTCTCAATGTGGGTATTATTTGGGCTTTTGAAATTTGGATCAGCTACTCCTGCTTGTAAATCTCTTTGATGTTGCTATGGTTACCCATCACAACAGGTGGAAAGAATCTGGAAAGCAAATGTTTTTATTTATTTTGCTCATTTTCAAGCCATAGTAAAAGAAAGCTGGTTTTACTCTAAACAATCAGTTTGATTTTGACATTACAATCAGAAATTTATCTCTTGAAGTAAAAAAAAAAGTTAAAATGGGGCAAATTGGTAAACATGTAAAAGATACATGTGACAGAATTTTGAATCCGAGTCTAATGCAAAGAAAAAAGGTGGGTGTCATAAACAACTGACAAATGAGAATAATATCTGAATGGTGCTGAAAATCCAAACCTGTCATGAGGTGAATGGTGACCAGGCAAAACACATTTTGCTTGGTGATGGTTTATTTCAGAAAAACACAATAATAGATGTTTGGCAAGAATCAAATAGCACTTAGATGCGCATCCACATGTCACTGTATTTCAGATGTGTCCTCTTCAATGGTCATGTAAAAATATTCGTTTTCCGATACGCCATCATCTCTAAAAGGTCAGCAGACATTTATCAGAGACCTTTACATGTGACTGTTGGGGCCTCCTGACTCATGTTAAGCACATCAGATGACTGATTTGTTTTTCATCTGTTTTGTTGAAGCTCTTTGCTGTCTTTACCTATTCTCTGGAGTCAGCGATCAATATCTGCTAATATGGATGAAGACTACCTCTTGATTATTCAATTTACCCAGACATCCACATGATTTACCCCTAATTATTCACAAACATTTGAGACCCACAGTGTGGCACAAACAGTGCAATGACACGGCAGAAAGACTAAAAGAGTGACCATTCTTGCAGCACAACTGGCTGTTTGTAGGTTTGTAGAGCTACATGAGCCTCACTCTAGTCCATATCCTAACAAGATTTTATTTTCTTAAACTTTTAAATGTATACATGCATAAAAAACCCAAGTGCCAGCTGATCTGGCAGCTTTTTGAAATGAGAAGTAAGTAAAAATCAAACAAACAAAAAGAAAACCTTTATAGAGCAATCTGTCTAGCAGCCATCCCCCAACCCCCCGCCTCACAGCAGGAGGTCAGCTAACATCTGTACAGACAGCTCGCACAGCTGGATCTGAAAGGTCACCATGGATGTAGGCATGGTGGGAGGCAGGGGAAGAGAAATGTGATGGTAAAGAGCAGGGGTCATGTCGGAGCTGCTGTCTAGAGCACAAGACAATAAAAGCACATCCACACCTTCTTATTCCTAGTGAGGTTCAGGGAGGTCTGCTGGAGCCTATCCCAGCTCTCTCTCCACACACACCATTACACTTACTCCTACAATTTAGACTCGATTAACCTGACATGCGTGTTTTTGGACTGTGGAAGAAGTACCTGCAGAATAAAAGCACATACCAATTAAAAACTCTTCTCCAAATTGATCTATTTATGTTCATAACTGCTCCTGGTGTCCAGAGGATGAATCGACAAGATTCACAAGATTCACAGGTGGAAACCGAGACAAACATCACATCTAAGGACCAGGAGCTGAGCAGTGTGCATTTACAGCACTGCAATAAAGGTTTGTGACATTTTCATTGTGTCCCTTTTCCTCACCGTCCGGTACTTCTTTGGTGCAAAACAACCCCACAGAAAACGCATTAACAATGAAGACAGCAAACACATGAGGCACCCAGAAGTCTCATTATAACAATAGTCTCTGTCAAACCCCTAGCAGTCATCAAATTCCAAATTTAAACTCCTCCACCACTGTCATGACAGGAATAAATGAAACAAGCACAAGCACAGCTCCTTAATTTCATTACATCCAGCCACATGAAACCTGATCAAATACAAATCAGACCCGAACTATGGAATTCAAGCCAATATGGAGGAGAACAGTTGAGCATTGTGATGCATCCTGCCCTCATGACTCTAATAGTGGTGATGTTTTTACTTTAACATGGTTACATCACTTAACAGCAGTGCAACTGCACGCAGCATACTGCTGGGACTGTTGTCTGGGAGAAGTGTTCACACAGCAAGCCTAGACCTCCTGAAAATGTTTAAAACACAAAGCTTCTTGCTGTGAAGCAAATTTACGGTAATTGTTTTACAGGAAAAAGACTCAGCACTCTTATGGTCTGAGTGCACACTGCACTAACATCTGGACGATGTATGAAACAAAGCGTCTTTGGTCTGAAAAATAACACGAAAAACTGAGGAGAAGTGAATGAACCAGGAAAAAAGAGAAAGGAGGTGAGATCAACGACCTTAGCTAAGCCACTGCTTAGTCTCTAACTCAGTCTAGTCAAGTAAAGATATTGTACTCCTTATACTCGTTATTAAAATACTTCTTCAATTATAAAGTGAAGACACTGTGTCACTTTTCAACATTTCAACACCAGAAAGCTTCACCTGTCGTGGTGGGACACCGATCGTTCTCCACTGCCAAGGGATTGGAGATAATAAAGCCGAATGTCACAGGGTTATTGCCAGATTTTAAAGATGCACCTTCACTTTGGTGGGATATAGTTGGTTTAGATACAGCAGGCAATACCCAGCAATGCAGATTCTATCACCGTCTGTTTTGTACTAAAGTTTGGATAATCAATATTTAATTTCCCTTTGGAAATAAAAAAAAGAATTTTAATTAAATTGAATTTAGTAATGCAAAAATATTTTTTAAAATCTTTTTTACACATGTTTTGTGTCATGGGCAGCACGGTGGCTTAGTGGTTAGCACTGTTGCCTCACAGCAAGAAGGTTCCCGGTTCAATTCCCGGCCCGGTGGGTCTTTCTGTGTGGAGTTTGCATGTTCTCCCCGTGCTTGCGTGGGTTTCCTCCGGGTACTCCGGCTTCCTCCCACAGTCCAAAAACATGCAGAGTAGGTTAATTGATCATCCTAAATTCTCCCTAGGTGTGAATGTGAGTGTGATTGGTTGTTTGTTTGTGGCCCTGGATAGACTGGCGACCTGTCCATGGTGTACCCCTGCCTTTAGCCTGATATGCGTCGGGATAGGCTCCGACAGACCCCCGTGACCCGGAAACGGATTAAGCGGGTACAGATAATGGATGGATGGATGGGTTTTGTGTCATTTCGTCAAATGTTGTTCCAAATTATAGAGATGAGCATCAATAGGAGTATCGATAAAACTCAGTATCAGTACCCGGGTCTGTCCCGGTGCCCTGCAAATCTGAGCTCACTGAATGACTGGTGACCTGAAAAAAATATAATACATGTGTTTTTTTGTGCTTCACTCGTCTTCTGCTCGCTCTTCGCTGCTTCTACTCACTCCCACAGTCTATAGAGAACTTCTCTCATGTTGCTGAAACTACTCCCTTTCATTACTTATCAGGTAGTCATGTGATCAGTCAGCTGACTTCTGTGGTCCTGCTGTTTCCCCCAGGTCAGGGTTAGAGGGTTAAAAACACACAGCGTCATTATCTGAAAATGTGTCTGCCCTGATCTCGAGTCTCCTGGGTCCTAAAGCAAAGTAAGTCAATGCTTCACTGTTACATACAGATTCAGACATATTATCATTACACATCACCGGTACACCAAATGAAGCTCATCTTACTTTCCATCACTGCAGTTAAATAAGTAATTACTGTT
Organism: Xenentodon cancila; assembly: GCA_014839995.1. NCBI lineage: Eukaryota > Metazoa > Chordata > Actinopteri > Beloniformes > Belonidae > Xenentodon > Xenentodon cancila. The sequence continues at coordinate 21,955,096 of CM026215.1, read as the reverse complement.
TATTTACATACCACGTTTCTCAGACGTCAATCAAAAAGTGCTGCACAATAAAAGAGACATAATACATGTAAGGGACGTTAGTTCTTTGCTCTTATCTTTCCATTTTTTTTTTGTTATATTTCATGCTGTAAAAAAAACATCCTTCTTTGCTGAGTCACTACAAGTTGGAAACAGGGGGGGGGGGGGTATACGTTAAAAAAAAACAACAAAGTGTGCAAATCTAGTCACTACAGCCTGTTTACAACTTAACGACATTGTTACCATATATAATCTGCATTATGGTCCCTTTGTGACCATCTCTGATCCCATACGGCTCCTGATGATCCTACAGCCCCTTTGCTGAGCTGTTAGAAGGCATCTATTTAAGCACTTTATGGTAAAAAATAATAATAATAATAATAATAATTAGTCATACAGACGAACAGAAAACCCGTTAAATTCATGTAGAGTTGGTGCCGAAAGCAAAAAAAAATCCATCAAATTGCTAAAACATAAACATCAGCTCTTCAAAACCCTGCTGGAAACCAAAACAGTTTTGGTCAAATGAACCTTGATAAAAGCGTCTCTGTCCTTCAACAGAGTCACAGAAATATCTCCAAATGGCATCCTCTCACCCGCAAATCTAAAAGTTTTCTTTTGGCAAGCTTTAAAAAAGACAACAAAACATACAAACAAAAAAAAAACACTCACTGATAAACCAAATGTAGTCAAGTTATAGCCTCAGTTGATTAACTGCTTTCAAAAGAACGCATTTGATGACGGAAGGGGTAACTAAAAAAAATTATTTCAATTTCTCCCACCGTCACAGAGTCCACCCACTACTTCAGAGCAAACACCAACCCTGGCTCACCACGGTGAGAGGTGACAGGGAATAAAGTCTTTATTCTTTGTTGTGGACCAAAAAAGGAGTAATCCGAAGTTTCATCCGCCTTCAAGGGACATCACACACTACTTTTTCAAAATGACTTCAGTTTAATCACACATACAATTACATACAAAGCCGTTGTCAATTACAGTAGAGGAAATGCCGCATACTTTAAACACCCTTAAAGCAGTCTGGTGTAGCCTGTCATTTCAGCTGTGTAGTGAAAACTATTTAAAGGAAGTGTTAGATCAGTGGCTCAGGTGCAGATGACACAACAGTGAACGCACTCTTGCATGTAAACGTCCTTGAAGTCAAAATGTCAATTTAAAACCCCTTGGAGCCAACAAGCTGTTTCAAAAAACATTACAAAACTAGCACTATCTGAAAACAGTGTGTTAAAACGTGATGGTGTTCTTAAAGGCCTAATTGAAAACCTTTGGTTTTAAGAGACAGTGGACACTAATATTCATCAACTCCAAGAAAACATACGTACGAGGTTTCTTCAGCTCTGAATGGGAGACAACATGCAACCGTTGTACCCAGGCCTAATGGGTTAATCAGAGGCACAAAACTACCAGTATTACGTACATTTCCTGAAGTAAAAGAACCTTTTATGCAGAATGGACCATCGAATAATATTGGATTACATTTATTGATTAATTAACCAATCTTGTTGATTAGTGTATATCCTTAAATGCTGCAGAGGAAGCACATTTTGATTAAATTGCACACTGGTGTGTCGCCTAATCAGTGATTAAGGATAATAATCTAAATGTTAAAAAGAACTATTAACAAAAAGCTTTAAAATAATATGAACTAATATAAGCAGCATTAGTACGATAAAAGTATAATTTGAAGCACAATATTAAAAATATACACTGTTGCTATATTACTATAAAGCGGGAATATAACATTTTTTACATCTTCTCGTGAAGTTATTGAAACAATTACATCCTGCATCCTACCACAGAGTCAGATCCCTCACAATCTCACTAATTTGCCATCAGTAACTTCACAATATTTCTCGCTCGCTTGCTATTAAAGCCAAATTCCCAGGGTTTTCCATGTGCTTGGTACTTGAACTAGAACTTTTCCCCACAGAGCTCCTATCAATGCTGCCATTGCTGGCTTTTAGACTTATGACTAGTACTATTTTTACAACAACAGCAATAAAAAATCCTGCTTGTAGCTACTGTAGCCCTCTGCAGTGAAACAGCACACCAGCAGCATCTTTTGGTCAGATGTTTCTTAAAATGTTAGGTTTATCTCTGCCTACTGCCAATGTTTTCAAATATCATTCACATGATGTTGTTTTTTTTCCTAAAATCAAGGAATTAGGTGCATGTTTTTAGGAAATAACCTCAGCAAGATGTGCAGCTTATATAAGATCCAGCATGTAGAAGGGACGTTGTTTGAAATCATGGCAAAAGTAACCCTAACCCTCACAGAAAAAAAGGTCTGCATATGTCGTCTTATACTGTTGAGGGTAAATGATCATGTCACTAAACTCTTCTCAAAGTCCTCCTCAATTCAAGTCATGCTAAACACGTTTTCCAAAAATACCTGTAAAGTGACAGTTACAGGCCAAATGGGTGCTATCTTCTACGATTTCAAATCTAATAAAATAGCTTTGGTGAGTTTGAAACGTTCCTTCAGATCATTGCTGCGATCATGGGACTGAGGTGCTGTGGAGATCCACGACTGCTCAGAGGCCAGATACAACAAGCTGCCTGGATTACACAGATGAGCACTGAACTCATAGAAAAAGGTGTGATCACATTCCAGACGCACATGCACCAATCACATTTGTTTTTTCGCTTTACGTTTCTCTCTCTACATTAGCACACTCACCCCTTTCCCATGTACCCTTTCACCCTCCAGCTTGTCACATGCTGACTCAAGTCAGCAACAGCTCTCAAGTGTACTCAGAAAACAAAACATCCTGCTGAGACTCTTAGCTTTTTACCTCTCAGTGGCTCCTCAGCTGATTCAACAGTGTGAGATCCTGAGGGAGATACGAGGTGTACAGAGAAACTGACCAGCAGCCCTGCATTTACACACCAACCCACTGACTGACTGACTTGGTTGGAGGCGGGGTCACTGGATGAACGTCTGCCACTCAGCTGGAGGAGGCAGAAAAACCACTCCCTTTACTGAGCAGCTGCCCGGCTACACGGATGGATGGCAGACTAGTTCAACAGCGTTGTCTTAAAAAAATTTAAAAAAACAACTACTAACTCACTGACAATCTTACCATCTATACCAGTGTAAAACTCTTCGACTAAAAAGCCAAGAACCAAACAAACCATTACGCTTTACAGATGAAGAACATAACTGAGTAACTCATGGAGTTGAACCACTGAACTTACAGTAAACTAATCGATGCACCAGTCTAGTCGCATCCAACAAATGTTTTTGAACCAAATTGTCCACCACTAGCTGTCGGGCTGCCCGGTTAACCGACTGGTTAGTTACCTACTGTGGTCTTGATGTTTCCCTCTGTCTTTTCTCCTCTCTGCTTTTCCGTCTCTCTGCTTCAGTGTGTAATGAGAGGGTGGAGCTGAGACAGAGTACACTACATCCACACAGTTGTACACACACACACACACACACACGCACGCACACACACACAAGCCCTTATCAGTTATTAAGTACGGAGCAGCCTTCAGGTCATGCTGGTAAACAAGGGAACTTAGTGTCTGCGTGCAGTAACTGAACAGTAGTGGAACAGTAACTATGAAAGAAACAGAGGTAAACTGGTTTTTCTTAAGGTCATAATGATCACCGCGGAGAGGTATTTGTTATATTTGGGGATTCATGAAGTATTACCAAACTGAATTGAGTTGAAAACCAGTTAAAACTGAGTTGAATTGAACTGTTGTGCTGGTTGGGTTTGTGGCATGAAACAAGATGAAAAAGTTCTGTCAACACAACGTCGCTCCCGCTCCTGCTCATTGTGTATTTTGGGCTCAGGCAGCGTACCTAAAGTTTGAAATCCCCGTCTGTGATTTTCAGTGGCAGATGAGGGGGGGGGGGGGGGGGGGGGGGGGGCGCATCTTCTGGAGGGGCCAACACAAAAAGGGGGGCAGCAAAGTTAGTAGGCTAAAGTCAATTAGGACATAAATCGCTTGGAAATAGGGCATGTTTGATTCATAATATTGTATAATATTGTGAATGTGGAGGGAAGGCAAAAGAGGGAGGAGGGGGGGGACTTCCCGGGGCATCATACAAGCAAGAACCACTGTTGACTACGGAAAAACGCCAACTATCAACTAGAAAGAATCATCATCATTTTCTAAGTAATTGCTTCATTTTCTTTTCCATTTATTATAGGAGTGAAAGCTGGTGAATAAAATCAAAGCATCCGAACTGCGAGCGGCGAGCTGCGTGCTCTGGCTGGAACTTCAACATCAAAGGCATGCTTGCCACTAGATAATGACTACATGGATGGTGGCGTGGTTCGGCATGCAGTGATGCACCTACGGAGCGGTGCATACCTAGTGAGAAAGGATGCAGGACCACACAAGGTTATTCCTGGAATGAAGGAAACTACGTTCTTATATCACTAAATCTCATCGCCAACCTGAATAAAAACAAGGTGATAAAAATGTAGACTGCAAAACTAACAGCAGATAATGTGAATAACTTTTTATTAGAGTTGTAATATTTTACATCACAGGCTCTTCATTTACAACTCTATCTGTGCTCCTACCCTCATCCACCGCTGTGAGCAGGGCCGTAACAATCAGGCTGTGAATGCAAAGTGCCAAAATTAATTTTGTTTAAAAAAAAGGCTAAAAGACGGGTCACCGCTCCAAAAATTGACTGTGGTTTACTTTTAGGAATACCCTGTTGTTTCCCAAACAGAACAAGAGGAGGTTTGGGGGATCTCTGCTAAACAGAGCTGAGCTGATTATGGATTAAACTTTAAATATTTGGATAAATGGTACAGACTCATCAACAATTTACAGCAAGTAAAATGCCTGTTAAAACTGCCCACGGTCTGGTGCTTAAAGGATTTAGATGTTCTGCACTGTTTGAGCAATGGCATCGCATGTTGTCACTGAATAATCCCGAACCAGTGAGGATACATGCGTTAGTACTTGTGTGACAGCTCTGCACAAATGTGTCCCTCTCCAACATCTGTCAGTACTCTGCTCCGAGCACCTTCGGAGAAGCAGATGCTAAAGCTGTCTGGCAGCTTCATTGGACACAAGAGAAGCAGATGGAGGGAGGACAAAGATGCAGCTCGGCAACTGATCCAAGTCAGCTGCTCTCCTTCTTTATTCTCTCCTCATACACGAATTCACTTCTGTTTGACAATCAAGTTCTATGCAAATAAAAGAAAAACACTGACTTGCATGTATGAGTGAATAAAAGAGAGCGCAGTAACACAGATGATACGCTACGGTGGTCCTATTTCTTCCAAAAAGGTGCACAGGTTTACTTGGAAAACTGGTAAAATTGAACAAATACACAACGAGGCTCTTAAAAAGTATTTACCATGCCAAATATAAAATAACACATACAAAAGTCATAAAACCATGTAAGTAAAGTAATTTAAATGAAATCTAACCCTTTCAGTCACAAGACCTTTAAAATGTTCATTTGAAACATCTTTCCATCGACTTCTACTTCACTCTCATCCTGGACATGGTCATTCTGGAAGTATGTAGGTACAAGGCCACAAAGTCATTTCAATCCCTGGGATTTAAGCCTAAAAGAAGGATTTCTTAGAGCATCGACATTCATTCAGGTTATAGGGTCTGGAAAAATCACAGGATGCCAATTAATACAGCAGCTTTCTAAAACCGTGTTTTTCGACCTGTAAATGTCTGGCTATGCATTTCCACTCTTGACAGAAACCCCGCAAAAGTTGTCAAACAAACTTTTGGACGCTTCAGCTAGAAAAGAAACTTTCTGTTCATAGCAAGAAAAGAAAGAAGAAAACCTGCGACAGCAGCCGTGTCACAGCGGTGACTTTTTTCCATTGTAGAGCACTAAAAGAGGAGAACGGAATAATGCCAGACATGAATGTTGCCTCCCTGCTTTTAGGGTAGGTTTTATCCAAGTATTTGGAGAGGCTACAACATTTAACACTAAAGCGTTGGCTGTCGCCACATGGAAGTGATTGGTAAGCTTTGCATCTCGCCCCACTCGCCCCAGTAAGAGGCCACGGGTATGTGCTGGTGTTACGCCTCATTCTACTGCATATTTAATGGTACCAAGCAGCCAGCAATATTTATATTAGGAAAATTGTATCATACGCATGTATTAACAATGTGTAAAGATTCCTCACTCCAAATCAGATCTACTCTAACATTTGCCATCTGCAACTCCACCAAATGATGCACAACAAATGTGACATCCACTTTAAGCGCTGCAATAAAAGAGGGTGTCTCTTCAATCCCATTATTTGAAACCTATTGGAGCAAATTAAAACGGCTGGGGTTTAAGTTTTTATGGGATTATTTGTACCTTTTTGTGCTCAATACGTTTCATGACCAAATAAAACTGCCATTTGTACATCAGTGGACACAATCTCAGCTTGTACAGCGTAAAAGTAGGATTTTGTATGCATGGCTGGATAGATCTGGATGAAATGCTTAAGCAGATGCAGAGCAAATGCCTTGTCTAGTGTCTAGGCTGATTTGTCGTCTCCCTGTGTCCAGAGAGTGAAGAATCATGCCGCTCATGTTGGTGACATTTAGTCAGCGCTAAAGGCCACCCTACCACAACAGAGAAAGTTACCGTGACAAAAGAAGATCCATCATGTGCTCTGTGATGTGCCCTGCTGTCTGTGTTAAGGTAACACAGACAGCAGGGCGCATTTAGTAAAATGTAGCATCAGTCATTTAAGCTTAAAGCTTTCCAGATGAAACCTGGGTGGATGATTCGTTTTATCGTAGAGCTACAGTGTATATCATAGCAGAGGTGATTAAGAAGCTCAAGAAAGAAATAATGGAAGACACAATACGAGATCAAATGAGTAATTTTGGAGAACGTCGTAAAGGTGAGTAAACCACTGTGCCTACAGGGGGACCCACTAAGAGCTTCTTCTCTTAGAAGAAGAGCTTTTCCCAAACATGACAGAAAGAAAGAAAGAAAGAAAGAAAGAAAGAAAGAAAGAAAGAAAGAAAGAAAGAAAGAAAGAAAGAAAGAAAGAAAGAAAGAAAGAAGAAAGAAAGAAAAGAAAGAAAGAAAGAAAGAAAGAAAGAAGAAAGAAAGAAAGAAAGAAAGAAAGAAAGAAAGAAAGAAAGAAAGAAGAAAGAAAGAAAGAAAGAAAGAAAGAAAGAAAGAAGAAAGAAAGAAAGAGAAAGAAAGAAAGGAAAGAAAGAAAGAAAGAAAGAAAGAAAGAAAGAAAGAAAAGAAAGTACATGTTCTAGGATTTGCATTTAATGTAGTGCTATCAGTGTGGATGAATATTTACAGAAAATGTGTTTATTTTTGCTTCCACAGACTTTAAACATGATACATTTAAAGTAGAGTTATTTAGTAGAGTTATATACAAACGGTCGACCGTATGTCTGAACAAAAGAACAAATAACTAGTTTGATAAGAGGACATGATGAAAATATTTGAACTACGATACATTTATGAATTGCAACAATAAAAAAGGAGATTTTTTTTTTTTTAACAGATTTTCTGAACAATTATCCAGTTACCTCAGTGGACACAATCGTTCTTCGTCTGTGCAGTCAGAAGTAGGGCTGTACATGCATGACTAGGAAGATCTGGCTGAAATGCTCATGAATGCAAATGTAGATGAAATGCCTGTTCTGGAGCTCATGTGTCACCTCCTTGTGACCAAAGAACATATGAGTAGAAAGGCCAAGAGATCTGGTCATATGCTTCAGCTCACCATCGTAACGAGTACAAATAAAACTACAGCTCTCGTTATTACAAGAAAAGATGATGATTGAGACTGGTGAAACCAACATCACATTTGTGGAGGTTTTGTGGTGGTTTAGCAGAAGTATTGACCAGGGGATTAGAAAGGTAGTCGTTTACTCATGTACTAGAAGCAAAAATGGAGAGTAAAACATCTCTGTGTCACTTCCAGTTCAGCCCTTCATTCTGCTCCACACAGTTCCCTTTAACAGGAAAATACACCAAGGAAGGCTGATGAAAGTACGCTGAAATCAATCAAAGACGTTACTGGGTCAACAGAAGCTCTTACATCAGTCACACCCATGTACACGTCTGTGTCTGTCCGTAAGTCCTTACAGAGACACGTCCATGTTCACCAATCATGAGAAACACGGCGCAGTCACATGTCCATGCTTCTTTAATGCTAATAATAAACAGTAGCACCAAAAGTACTGCCAGCAGGAGCTCTGGGAAATTCTGGGACAGTCCCTCTTTGGATGAATGTTAAAGGCCATCTGGGTCAAAACCATTACTTTGACATGAAACATAAACATCCTCAGAGTGGATGACAGCACCTCCCACGATCCCCCATGAATCAAAAAGAAGATCTTAAGAAAATGTCTAATAATAATTAGTAATGGGTATTAGATAGGTCTCAGTGGTGTCAAGCAAAAACACACAACTGTCAAAAAGATGGAAATGAGTGTGTGCTAGTAGCGTAGATAATGGAGTTCAAAACAAAAAAATAAAATTAAACAGTATTAGTTTAACATGGTCCACTGGTCACACAGCAGTAATTACTGTCACCAGTTTTGACAACATAATGTGAATGGTGGGAATGCTGTATGTTCTCTCACTCACAGAGTGTGTGTGTGTGTGTGTGTGTGTGTGTGTGTGTGTGTGTGTGTGTGTGTGTGTGTGTGTGTGTGTGTGTGTGTGTGTCACACACTCCACAAAAGCAGACACAAATTACAGATGCCCCCCACCCCCAGGTTTTCATCTGTCCACTCAAACTATGATCAAATATCTGCATCAGATGCACCAAGAAATAGTGAAATAGTAGAGACACACAGAAACTGGAACGTAAAAATGTTTTTAATACCGTTTTTTGAAGACTGTGGAGGCATGTGGCTTTAAACATTAGTCCCAAATTTTTGTTCAAAACTAAAGATGGCATTATTACACAAAAATGTCAAAACATTTATCAAGCACGGTGGTGGAAGGGTGATGACTTGGGCTTATTCGGCAGCAACAGGAACAAATGTGAAACCATCTGTCTGACAGAGAAAGCTTGGCTGCATTGGGTAATGCAAAAAGTACGGCGAGAAAATCGACTCACTACATCTGTGCATGCGTAGCACTTGATTTGTACGTGCTACTACTTGATTCGTACGTGCTACTACTTGATTTGTATGTCGTACTAAGTGATTTGTGCATGCTACTACTTGGTTCGTGCGTGCTACTACTTGATTCGTGCGTGCTACTACTTGATTCGTGCGTGCTACTACTTGATTCGTGCGTGCTACTACTTGATTCGTGCGTGCTACTACTTGATTCGTGCGTGCTACTACTTGATTCGTGCGTGCTACTACTTGATTCGTACGTGCTACTACTTGATTCGTGCGTGCTACTACTTGATTCGTGCGTGCTACTACTTGATTCGTGCGTGCTACTACTTGATTCGTGCGTGCTACTACTTGATTCGTGCGTGCTACTACTTGATTCGTGCATCGTACTACTTGATTTGTACGTGCTACTACTTGATTTGTACGTGCTACTACTTGATTTGTACGTGCTACTACTTGGTTCGTGCGTGCTACTACTTGGTTCGTGCATGCTACTACTTGGTTCGTGCGTGCTACTACTTGATTCGTGCGTGCTACTACTTGATTCGTGCGTGCTACTACTTGATTCGTGCGTGCTACTACTTGATTCGTGCATCGTACTACTTGATTTGTACGTGCTACTACTTGATTTGTACGTGCTACTACTTGATTTGTACGTGCTACTACTTGATTCGTGCATGCTACTACTTGGTTCGTGCATGCTACTACTTGGTTCGTGCGTGCTACTACTTGATTCGTGCGTGCTACTACTTGATTCGTGTGCTACTACTTGATTTGTATGTCGTACTAAGTGATTTGTGCATGCTACTACTTGATTCGTGCGTGCTACTACTTGATTCGTGCGTGCTACTACTTGATTCGTGCGTGCTACTACTTGATTCGTGCGTGCTACTACTTGATTCGTGCGTGCTACTACTTGATTCGTGCATCGTACTACTTGATTTGTACGTGCTACTACTTGATTCGTGCATCGTACTACTTGATTTGTACGTGCTACTACTTGATTTGTACGTGCTACTACTTGATTTGTATGTCGTACTAAGTGATTTGTGCATGCTACTACTTGGTTCGTGCGTGCTACTACTTGATTCGTGCGTGCTACTACTTGATTTGTGCGTGCTACTACTTGATTCGTGCGTGCTACTACTTGATTTGTGCGTGCTACTACTTGATTTGTGCGTGCTACTACTTGATTTGTGCGTGCTACTACTTGGTTTGTGCGTGCTACTACTTGGTTTGTGCGTGCTACTACTTGGTTTGTGCGTGCTACTACTTGGTTTGTGCGTGCTACTACTTGGTTTGTGCGTGCTACTACTTGGTTTGTGCGTGCTACTACTTGATTCGTGCGTGCTACTACTTGGTTCGTGCGTGCTACTACTTGGTTTGTGCGTGCTACTACTTGATTTGTGCGTGCTACTACTTGATTTGTGCATCATACTTGATATGTGCGTGTGTAGCTTTGTGTACTTTTTATTTGTAATTTGTAAATTGTAAACTGATTTGTAAACTGTAAAGAACATTTTGTCCCCAACTAACTCAATGTTACAGACAAAATAATTCAAAAAGCCTCCTACACACACAAATCGTTAACTACGCATGCACAAAGCTACATTTCAGATCAGCACAAGGGGTTTTGAGACTCTTTGAGATGCCACGAAGGCTCACAGATTCATGGTGTTTTTATGTGCTGGTGGAAAGCTGGGTCATCTGAACTGTCTTCAGGGTCAAGCATTATTTCCCTTTGATGCTGGGATCCTTCTAAACTTGTAATGAATTGTGGATCTTACTTTATAATATTCTAAAATTTCTTATATGGACATATATACATTATGAGCTGTATGAATGTAATTACATGATTTAAAGCAATGACTGATAGATGGTGGACTTCTTCAGCTGGGAAAGACTGACAGTCAAATGGGTAGGGGCTGATATTTGGCGGGGCAATAAAGTATGTTAATAATAAATAGGGGATGTTTTGGACATGTCACTGAGGTAAGAAGATAATAAATAATTGATGAAAAGTTTACAGTGTTGCTTATGGTAAGCCACAGGACCAATGAATTTGGTAATGACAAAAACAACGTGACAGCACAAGTATTTAAAATTTAACTTGCTTCAAACCATCTAATTACATTCGTATGGACAGATATATTAAGTCAATTTTCTCTCCAGACTATCAATTCAAGCACACCTGTAAATCTATGACAAAGCGGAAAAAAAAGAATCAATATATTCTACCGATGCCGTCAGCACAGTGGCTTGCTGGTCAGCACTGTTGCCTCACAGCAAGAAGGTTCCTGGTTCGATTCCCCGGCTCAATGGGAGTCTTTCTGCGTGGAGTTTGTTCTCCCCGTGCTTGTGTGCGTTCCCTCTGGATACTCCGGCTTCCTCTCACAGTCCAAAAACATACTAGGTTGATTGATTCTAAATTTCCTGTAGGTGTGAATGTGAGCGTACATGGTTGTTTGTCTGTATGTGGCGCTGTGATAGACTGGCGACCTGTCCAGGGTGGACCCCTGCCTCTTTCCTCTAATGAGTCGGGAGTCTCCGGCAGACCTCGTGACCCTGCAAAGGTTGAGAATGGGTATAGAAAATGGATGGATGGATACCTTTCTGATGCAGCCAAAGGCCAAGCCTCATCCTGGCTTGTTGTTGATTGTACCGTTTTGACAAGCTATAGTGAGGAAAAGGCACATTTTGACAAGATTGGACCTTTGTGTCAGCCCTGTCTCAATGTCATCACAGACACTGAAGATACAAAAAAAATATTCATATAACAGTTTTTCTGGAGCCGGCAGCCATCTAGACACTAATTGTCTTCTATTTTGTTTACTGATGACCCCAGTCAGGACACGATTTCGCTCTCACGTCCCTACTTAAAGGTCATTTGCAAATATACACTTTAAAATACTTTAATTATGCAATATTTTAAAAGATAAAATATTCCTAACTTGCTAGTTGGGGTCATGCAATCAAATGCAGTTAAAAACCTTTTACTTACCTGGTACTAAGAACCTTTACAAAAGGCTCCCGAATGCAAACACACTCATTTAATCACATTCTACATGGATTAGACACGAGCAGTCAGACTTTTGTGACAGAATCCAAAACTGGCGACCAATTGAAACAGAGACGTTGATGTGGATGTGACAGGTGGCCATGTATCTCAAGAAGAGGAAAATAAAGTCATGCAGGCCTCTGCTCCCCTCGTGGTTCTCCTTCTGCAGTTAAAACTCAGTCTGACAACTGAAGTACAATCTTTAAACAGAGTGCTCACATAGCACTACAGCATGAAGCAGAAACCATGCAGAGATGCACAAACGCAACTGGAGTGTCAAATGTTGTTTTGTCACAACACTTTGGCTCAGAATAAATATCTGGATAAATAATAGAAAAAAAAAAGAGAGAGAGAACGAGAAAATGTTTATGGTAGAATTCTGCACGACTGCCACGAGACATAATATCAGCAGCTTGACAACAGCGTCTCACAAACCTGGGGAAAAGGGCATTACGGTAATTGTTTGGGCATGTTGTTTCCTGCCAGCACAACGAAAACCATTGTGGCTTGAACGCTGAACGCTCTGTCATAATGTTACGCTTTTCAGAGGCCGTGGCGAGGTCCTCTAGTCAGCAGAACGAAAAGCAATGATGTAATCAGCGTGCCTCATTTTCTCTTACATTAGCTGTTCACTGCAATGGTAATCAATTAATGGAGATTTTAAAGATGATGACAGCAGCAGACAGGGTTTTTGCAGGTTCTTTACTTGAGCAAATTTCTCCACATTTGCTGATTTTGAAGGGTTTCCGATGAAAGTAAGAAACAGAAAGAGAGGACCTAGTTTTTATGTCAGCAAATGAAAGTTAAACTATATTACTTTAAAAATGAAAAGACAAATGATTAACTAGGCTTTAATACAAAGCATCATTGCTCAGAGGGCAATTAATGCACTTGGCTTCTTTTAACCATCTTGAATTCAGTCTTGAATTCAACATAATGTCAATACAAGTCATGTGCATTGAGCGCTGCTTGAATTTGATCTGATATTTAGTTTCTGCTCTCAAGCTCATTCTAAATAGCATGTTTGCTGAGACAGTGAGGTATAATTGGATTTGCTGCAGAGAATAAAGCTGTAAGCGGTCTAAACGGGTGCAGTCTCTAACCGTAACATTAGGATATTAACATGTATGACAAAAATCAGACTGATCATTAGACGATTCAAATGTCGTTGACCAAAACATCATGATTTAAAATGAGGTTTAGTGTGAAACGTCTGAACATTTGCTACAAATAAAACACGTTTGCGCCTACCAATTTTGGAGAGCTACTGACTTCCTCATGCACAACCACTGGGTTGGTTTTTATGATCTACAGAGGAATGCATTCCCACCTACTGAAATGACTGCTTTGGATTTTTGGTCTTGATGAGTTTAAAAGACCACTCTTCCAACCAGTAAGCATTATGATCTCGCAGAGCCACAAGAGTGCCTCTCTGCTGTCGAGCTCCGAGGCTCTGGACCCATCTCATCCTGCAGGAAACGTGAAAATACCTCAAGCTGTTTTTCTGGCATTTTCACAAACTATTGACGCTGTAATGTCTCCTTAATTTGTCTGCGTGAACTCATCAATCCTAACGAGAACATGTGACATTTTACTTAGGAGAGAAATGCTGGAGGACAAAAAAAAAAAAAAAAAAGCAAGAGGGAGAGGGAGAGAGAGAAGAGGAGGTGCAGGCTGACAGCTCCAGTGCATTTTAAAAATGCATGAGCCTCCAGCCTCAAGCAGAGTGCTTGTATCCGTGTCTGTGAAACGCTGGCATTTGACAAGACAAGTAAGGATCAGGTAAAGACACAGCACCGATAAGATAAACGTAGGTCACACAAAGTAACTTTGGTTTTATTTGACAGCTTCAAGGCTAAAAGCTGCACCGTTGTCTGTATGCCATTTGAATTATTTGTCTTTTTCACACACTGCCTGACAATGGTGTTTTCACATGTGAGGGAAACAGGGGCCTGTGTTTAAATTATAAAAAACAAAAAAAAACTTTTGTCAGATGAATCTCAGTGTATGAGTCACGAGTCCCTAAACAAGGAGGAGGAGGAAGAGGAGGAGGAGGACACAAGCAAGGAGGGAAAACGGTGCAGAAAAAACAGGGACAAAAAAGAAAAGAGAGAAAACAGACGAGGGGACGCAAGAGAAGGACCACAGGGAGAGTGAGGAGGAGCTGGTGGAGCAGAGCAAAATAAAGAAAAAGAGAAACCAGAGTTAAATACAAATCATCTGAGAGGCAAGAACAGAGGAAAGAGATAAACATGGAAGGATATAATGAAGGTTTAAGCAAAATTAAAGATGAGGAGGGGAAAGACTACGAGGAGATGTCTAATTAACTGTTCTGCCATTTAAATTATCTTGTTTTGATCAATTCAGTTATGGGCCTGTTGCTTCGATCGCCAACATAGTTTCTGGAGGAGAATCAAGAATAGTTGAACATTCAAAACAAACGCATGCAAACAGAGGTGAACCACAGCACATCTACTGAAACAAGCTGTCAATGCAGCCCATGTGAGCAGAAGAGAGGAATAAGACGAGGTTTGCTGAGCAGTTTGGTAACTGAGGCAAAGATAGAGGCAAAAGTATCAACAACAAGCAAAATCTATGAGACCAAATGTGCAGACACACCAAGAACGGCAAGAACTGCAGGAGGCAGGAGCTAATGAGGATCCCCTTGACCATAAATAAAGAATTGCTCTCAACAGCTCAGGGACTTCCAAGAAGCTTCTGAAGGTGGGATCAAAAACAGCACTGCCCCAGTCACACGAGGGAGCTGTTGGGAAGCACACTATTAAATCATTTGATAGAACAAAACAGCAACACTGGGTATGAATGACAGAAGAATAAAGACAAGATGAGCATTCTTCTTAATATGAAGAATTAAAAGGCTAATTTTTAGAGTTTGTCTGCACACCTGTTCACAACACCAACCATATTATTCTTTTTTTTTTTTTTTAACTCTCCAGGAAGATTAAGGAGAAAAGTAAAGCTTGAAATTGAGTTTTGTGCATGGAAAACCAAGTGAAGCTCCAAACCTTGAACAGAGGACGGAGTCTGACTGCATTTGCTGCACTTTTGCATGTGCATGTGCATTTCAAGGTAATCATCTGTGCGACTAATGACCAAGTGACGAGCAGAAAAACATCAGATGCACCGAGCGGGAAAAGGAGACAATCCTAATGTGAAACAGAGAGAGGGGCATTAATAAAATGGGAACAACCGAAGGCAGAGAAAGAAAAAATGAAAAAGAAAAGCAGAGAGATGTTTTTGATTCAATATTATTATAAGATTCATTTTCTTTTGTGTTAAATATTTCTTTTCATGCTTGACAGAGCGGTAAGTTGAGCCATAGGATCTGGAACGGGGGAGAAGTTGACCCTGTTTCAGCACGTAAAGCTGTCGAGACATTTATGAGTTTATGGAAAGAATGTTTCCATTATAATGCTCATGCATACACTGAGTGAGCAGATGCTGGGTTAATCTCCAAGCCCCATGAAGTTAACATCCACCGTACTAATTACTGATTTAAATCTGGTTTTAGAAAGATCAGTCTTGCACTGTATGAGGACATTTCAACACCTTGTCCTCATAGGAAAACAATAATAATAAAATTGTTGTTATTTTGTTTTCATGCAGTGGGTTTAAAGTCGCAGAGAGAAAAACTAGGAACTGTTCAAGCACCTCAAAGACAAAGAATACAAATAAAAACAAATTGGCTACCTTGTTTTAAAACACTCGAGTCCAAAGAGTAGATGGGTTTTTTTGGGGTTTTTTTTTTTTTGTTCCCCAGTCAAGATGTGGTTTTAAAGCATCACTAACCTCAACTGCATCAGTGGGAACGTTCTTGTATTCAGACCATGAGGTCTTTCAAAACAACTGGTGCATGAAAAACCTGCGTTTCAAGGGTACATTAACAATTACTGTGACTTTATAGACCTCTCAACAAGATGCAGCAGGAGAAAAAATACGTAAATGCAATAAACCAGACTCCTGCAGTTTTTATTACTGTTTATCATTAACAGTAACATTTTATAAAGAATGCAAATATTGTAAAGCTATTTACAGAGGGACACAAATGAGTAAATAAAAATCCCACACATTTCAACGGCATGTTAAAGGAACTACCTTTCACTAGCAACCCTTTTTGTATTAAAATCTCTTTACGGTTTTGTAACAATAACATTTATTTGACTAAAGGTTAAAATGTTAAATGTTATCAGGTATCAGATTTACTGACAGTTGAACTCGGTGATGAGACTCAGATTGTGCTGCACATGTGTAAGGTGGCTTTCAGTTTCTACAACTACCATTTTCCTCATCCATGTAATGCCAAACTAAATGTTGTATATCTATAACAGAGTACAATGTTTATGAAGTTGCACCAAAAAATGCTTTTCTTTCCTTTCCTTATGTTGGTACAGCTTCTTGTGTGATAACGTCGCTCTTGTACAGATCTCCAAGCGATGATGCAGATCCTCTGTGTGGTAATCCAACATACAATGTAGCTGCATGACAAGATGCATTTTTAGATTATTTTTTTTCTATGCTCATAAGAAAGAGGCAGAAGAAGAGGAGGGATAAAGGATGAAATTTATCCACTGACGTTTATACGAGAGGCTGCAGGATTGAAGCACATCAGATAGTTCATTTGATGCTGTGCTTTCACTGTTTTGCAGTGCTCTTAAAGTCCTAATCCATCTGTCTCCATCTTTTTAAAAGAGGTAAAAACACATGTTTTGGGTTATAATTAATACACATGTTAAGCCGTTTCAAAGGACACAGTTATGACTTGGATGTCTGAGTATTCTGGGACCAGGCAATAGCGACTGTGATCTCACTGGGACACTCCCATCATAAAACAACAGCCTACGAGCAGTATCTCGTGATTTTTTTATCCCTAGATTATGAAGCTTCTAGGAAATGTGGACAAAGGTTGCATTTTTGTTGTGCGGTTGGACTGGAAAAAATGCAGTTTCTTTCTATCGCCAATTGCATGGCTCCCACTAAATTTGCCCTAGCTGTCCTATTATCCAGCTCCCACAAGTTGCTCCACAAGTCAGAGGGTTTTAAAACAGAAGACATCACTGTTTCAGGCAACAGTCAAGAGAGGACAACAAATAAATGCAACTTTGTTATCAATAATTTACTGAAACCTTGGATGCAACAGATTGTAATAGCTGATCCATCTTGCATCCTCCTGATTTTTCTCAAAAAATAAACCCACACACACAACTGAATTAGGCGTTGAGGGTAAAGAATGGAGGTGAGGAATGAACCACACATTAAAAATACTAAGCATCATGTCTTAAAAGTTAACATTTTAAACAAAAATTAGAAGGCCTGTAATCACTTGATGTATGGCTAATGTATAAAGAAACTGCAAATGAACGGAAAAGTCAACAATCTTTTGATTATACCACGTATACCCTCTGCTCGTGTTTCTGAGGGAGAAAGGTATTATGATTGGCTCGTGGTCCTGATGCCGTTATTAAATAGAGTTGGGTGCTCATCGGGGAGCCATTTCTTGTAAACGCTAAATTGACTGCAGTCTGAAAAAGTCAAGTAATGCATAAGTAATAAATAAATAAGTGATTAAAGCTCTAAAGTGTGCGCCAATTACAGCAATTAAAAACCACAAATCACTCTGGAAAACACTACATGCAAAAACGGAGAGTCAACACCTCTTCATCCCCTGAGCGAGCCAGAGAGATGCGGAGTAGGAGGGATGGCAGCAGCAGATGTAGCATCGTGACCAGCAACTCTTCTTGCACTTGGAAAACAACTCCTCACCTCTCCTCCTCCTCCTCTTCATTTTTTTTTCCTTTCTTCACATTATCTCTCCTCTCTTCTCCTGCCTCTGTCACCAGGCAACTAGCCTTTTCTCCATCCTTTGGCTGTTTTTTCCCTCTCATCCCTCCTCCTTCCTGCTCCGAGGATTATAGTTTGAATACATTAGTAGATACATACGAGGCTGCATATAGTACAAAGGAGTGCTGTAGGGTTACGTTGTGTTGTTCTTCTATAGTAACATCCCAGTTAAATATATATATATATATATATATATATATATATATTTTTTTTTTTTTTTTTTTTTTTTTTTTTTAAAATCTTAGAAACCATAAGTCCTTCCATTAAAATGTGGTTCATTCCCCTTCTCTGAAACAGTATGTCTAATACCTCTGGTTATGTGTATTAGATGCCTTCAGAGAGGCTGCACTGAGTTGGATAAACTCACATCATCATGATAAAATAAAAGATGCGAAGATGGGAAAATAAAATACAAATGCTACAGGAAAAGGAGAATTCCACAAGTTTTAACCATCAAGACAACAAGGAAAAAAAAAAAAAAAGGAAAAAGAAGCCTGTTACCATGATGATACGGCCCCAACATCACATTTGGATGTGAGAGCTCACAGTACAAACAACTTTAAATGTAAGACAAAAGGCACTGAGCAAAAAATAATTGTAAACTACCCATCATGCACATACACGCGTGCAATAAACTGTAATAAATATGTTATTATATGTAAAAATGTCATATAACCAAAAGCAACAAAACGTTTACTTGGATGTGTGATGATGTGTAAATCATTTGGAAACTTTTACTTTATATTTGCTGTTATGGAGGTTTGCGTCAGAATTTTCTGATCAGGATTTAGCCCCATTCACACGTCAGTTGTTCCACTTTGCTGCAGCTTTTCTTTTCCTGTGCGGTGTGAACGGCGGTGTGAACGGCACAAGGTCCGACGTGTCATCTGACAGCGGTGTTCAGGAAGAAAAAACAACTAAAAAACTGTGGTTTGCTACCAGCGTCAGGACTCTAGTCTGCATGTGCGGTGAACTGAGGGGTCACATGAACGATCTGATACAGCAGATGAAGGGCGAGCTTACGTGCATGTTTGAGCAACACATGCTGGATTTGTATTGTTGAGGGCAAACCCCACATCATGGAGGTTAGACAGCTAAGCACGGAGTAACTGAAGGATTTGAGAATCACCAGCAGCTCCTGCATCATTTTCCTGACGTTAGCCGTCAGTCAACCGTCACCAGGACCCTCCCCCGTTAAACTCCTCACCATGCCGACAGCTCAGCTGCATCATTGTCTTGAAGCATCCACATTATGCCAGAAAGCAAGTTATTCCACAGCTGGGAAATGGTTGAAATGTTGAATATGTGTATTGTGGGTTTGTGATTTCACATCTGAGCATTTCGGTTCAGTTAAATCCGACTCTGCTCCATCTGCCCCATCAGCGCAGTTCATTTAATCTAGTTCACGTAAGCTGGTCAGGGTTCAGTGGCCACAACTCCAGGATTCAGACCGAAGAACACTGCTCATTTTCCTAATAACACCTAAGTTTATATATCTGTCAACTGTTTTAAATAATCATGCTTGAATGGGTTGTTAATAAACGCATTCCATTATACAATAAATTCAGCATATTTATCTCTTCTTTACTCAGACGTTGAGACATGCTCTAAGTTTGACTCAACAGTTTTTATTGTTAAGTCCTTCCTCTGATAGACAGACATAGAATACTTTATTCACCAGTTTGGCAAAAGCTTATAATAAAATATTATATTGTATAATCAAAATAACAGCAAATAAACCATGCTTATAAAATCTAAGTATTTTACAAACCCAAAGCTTTCATATTAGTGAAATAAAAATAAACAAACACAAATTGTACCCCAGACACAATAATTGGAGACCGTAATTCAATTCAGTTCCTACGACAGAATAATAAACTAAAAAGAACTCACTTGAATTTAGTTTTCATTAGACTCCGTGATGAATTAACCAATGAATAATAGTTTAACATGACAAGGGGCGGATTGTTTCCTGTGCACAATGATAAAGATAAGAGTGCTGTCTAAGAGGCCCATAAACATTCCTTTCAAAAAACAGTTCCTACGGCTGTCAGGCTGTCTCGACAACACTTTCCACTGCAATCAAGAAGTTTCTCAGTCATAAAAATGATAAGGTGCTCTGAAGATACTTAAAGAGCTTCAGGATGAGCTGCAGCAACTTAAGAGTGGTGAATATCAGACTTAAACTGTCCGCTGAATTGAACAGGGCTCCATAAAAAAGGCAAAAGAGAGAAGGAAAAAATAAATAATTTTTGAAAAAAAACTTATAAATAAGCCACAGTCTTTCTAGGAAAATGTGCACCGAGTCAGTTTTTACAATAAAATTAAGTCCACAAGAAAAGAAAATAGAATAAAACAACAGAAGTACAGTAAAACGTGGTGCAGGCTGTTTTAAGCTGTGGGGCGGTATTTTTTCCCTTTAAAACCGGAGGTGGAAGTCATAAGATTATCAAGGCATTTTCATACTTAATGTGTGTTGCGTCAGTAAACAAGGGGCTTGATGTTAAAGCCGTGGGTCTTTCGGCACAACAGCAAAGCAAATGGGAACAAAAGAACATTTGAAAATAGAAAAACATGCTTTAACTAGCCAGTGAAAAGTTGTGGTCTTAATCCATTTAAAAGCCTTTTATGAGAGCTGAAATCTGCCATTAAAAACAAGAAAGCTGCAAACAAAAGAACTTCTAGATACAAGAAATGTGGGCAAGAAAAAGTCAAGGTAACAAACAAGACATTTGCAGAGCCAAGTGAAGGCTGCCACAACTGTGACTGAAGAGTATTTTGTCTCTGTACTTCAGTTTTTCCTTTTGTGACAGCCTCCTTTAGTCATTTTGGTTGTTTATTAACTTTCATTTGTAAAATACTTCATGAAACTTAATTAAATCGTTTTCTGTGAGTTGAGTAATTAATATAATCTCAGTTCAATACATATTATACTATCCGTCACACTTCTGGCTATGAAAGATTGACTGAAAGATTCTGTTTAGGATCAGAGGAGCTAATTTTTTTACAGATTCGTGAATGGTTGTTTTTTTTTTTCGTTTGATCTCAAATGACTTCATTTAAACCTCAATCTCCTTTCATCATCTGTCTATCTTACTCTCTCACACTTCCTCTGCAGAGTCATCCCCTTTTTCTTATCTTTTATCTCTGAATCAAATTCATCCCTGACCCTTCTCTCGCGGTCTTTCAGTTCTCTTGGGGTTCACACATAAGCAAACATCCAATTTTACTTTGAAGCATCACAAGTCATGCAGAAACTTTTAAGATACCAAAAAAAAAATTCTCAGTGCAAATGAGGACGTAATGTTAAAAAAAAAAGAACTAGCAATCCTGAAAACTTTTAAAAAGTTGTAAAGACTTCTTTTAGAGAGATGCTGAAAAGACCCTGGACTGTATTGTCAACATTATCTCTGCCAGAGCTCAAAGCTAAAATAATGTCAAGAAATTAAGGCAGTACAATTGGTTGTTGTCACAATATTTCTCACCATTGGATTTAAAGGCCAGAATGTTAGTAAAAAAATATTTAACCCTGGTACAGAAATACCTGCACTTGATTTACCAAATAGATAAATGATAAAGGAAACCGCGATCACAAGCAGGAGAAAACGTCTGAATCAAACTATCAGATGCCAACTGTGCAAATTATTAAACTGGTGCAAAGAAAATGAGTGAGAGCTACAGATGTGACATAAACTACATGTGCTAGTTTGGTTTCATTTAAACCACAATGATAATATAGCAGGACGTTTCGCAGAGAAACTGGCTGACATCACTATCTGAAGTAACTGCATGCTGCTGGACAGCAGGAGTGCTCCATAAGGCACCAGTGAGTTTACATTATATATATTTATAAAAAAATACTAGCAGAAAAGCATTTGAATTTCTTCTGCCTCACCCAAATGAAAAATCTCTATGCTTTAAAACTTTAAACGGTGGATTTAACAAAAGGTTTGCTTTGCTCTGGTTCATATACTGTTACTGCCACAGTCGAGCTCAGTGACGTGACTGATTTAGTGAAGACACTTCTTCACAATCACAATAAACAATCTTAGCACAGCAATCACCTGTGTTTCAATTTATTGGTATCTGCATGTGCTTAGAGATAGGGTGTATGATCCACTACTACAGAACCTTGGATATCAGTTTCTTGGAACGCAAACGTCTAAGTAGAAAAGCCTGCACAGCTTTATTATTGACTGACTGAATAAGTCACACACAGACAAACACAGCACACTCCCCGGTGTGACATTTCTGTGAAAGCCTTACAGCTACTGCTGCTGGTTACATCCATAATTGATGAGCTGCCATTAGTTTCTAATGTGACGCTTTCTTTTACAGCACAAACAAAATGTTATTACCAGACAAGTGAACACTGTACTCATTTGTCTGCGAAATGAAAACAATGTTGTTGAACACAGTGATCTACACGGGGACTAATGCAGCGGTAATGAAAAGATCCAAATGCACAAAGGGACACATTTCTAAGCTAGCCTTTAATTTTAAAGTGAATAACTTTTATTTGCATATGCATGGATGGTCATCTATTTAAAACGTCTGACAAAAAAAAAAATTCTTTATTAACTATTTAACATCGTACTTCACCAGTGCATGACCAGCTCTATGGAAGAAATAACCACATGAGCAAGGAATTAATTTTGGACATTTTTGTCATCTGCTACTGATGGAGGTTATTTACACTTCTGTGATGGCAGTCTTAAAATACAAAAGTATTTTGTAACATTATGGCAATGTTGCTGCATGTTTCAGCAATGTTGATTTGTTGCCTTCATCTTCAGATGCTGTTGCAAGACTGCCTCCAACCATAGGAATTTAGCTCTCTGATATAATTCACATCACCGCATGGTGAAACTAAAAATGGGTAAAGTGGAAAGGAAGTGGTACCCTTGTAAATCTGTAGGCTCTCATCATGCATGGAAAGATAGTCTAATAGTATATGAAAAGCAATGCTGGACCAGCTTATTTGTCAAAAATAGAAGATTATAACAATAACCTATGTTCTCTGTTCAGCACTGTAGCCAAGCTGACAAATACTCACAATTCTGTTGAGAAGTGCATTCCTGCAGCTCTCAGTAGTGAAGACTTTATGAGCTTCTTTAGCAGTAAAATCATCAGAAGTAGAGAGAAAAATCAACCAGGCCCAAACAACAACGGCTGTGGCAAATTTCTACAGCTTCATGGCGCCCTCAGGTCCAGACCTGACTCTAGACTGTTTCACTGCTACAGACCTCCCTGAGCCGACCTCAATCGTAAATAAAACTTAACCATCCACGTCTATTAGACCCCATCCCAACTTGACTGCTCAAAAATATTTATCTCTTATTGTAACTAAGGCTGCAACTAACGACTATTCTGATAGTCATCGACTATTAAAACAATTAGTCGAGTAATTGGATTATGAATCTCATAATTATTAAATGCCTTGAGGTTGTTTAAATGATAGGCTAAATAAAAATAAAAAAGACAAGAAATATGGACACTTCCTTCAAAAATATTTTTTTATTGTACTTAAACATTAAAAACTACAAACAAAACTTAAGTTTTCCCTTTATAGAAAAAGGTTATTTTGTGCAGAACATTCAGTGGTCTACAGAGTCTGTTGAAAGTTGCAACCACATGATGGTATGTCAGTGATGCGGTTCATTCATACTAAGGAATGTCAGCGTCTCCACGTGGTCTTGGGTAAGGCTGGCTCTCTTCTTAGAGCAGAAATTCTCTGCTGTAGAGAAGTGTAGGTCTGATGCGGTAGATGTTGCAGGGATGCACAGATGAGATCTTGCCAGCTTTGACAGTGTGGGAAAACACCACTTACTTTCTTCCAATAGCTTAGTGTTGCAGACATCATGTATTCCAGTCTTCTCCTTTGCTTGTTTGATAACAATAACTAACTGTTCCTTTCAACCTTGTGCCATCTTCAGCTGATATAAACTTCAGCTTTCTGAATCTTGGGTTGATGGCAGCTCCAAGAACAAGTGGGTTGGGTCTCTCTGCTGAAAGGGTGTCCAGATTCCCCCATCTGTCCTGTACTCCTTTTTCTGCACTACACAGAAAGGCTCTTCCTGGGCTTGTTTCAAAATGAATTTGATCAGTGGACTGTTGGAGTCCTTTGACCAGCTGTGGAAAATGTGAAGCAGTAGCATCCTCTTGTCCACTGAGGTAAATGGTAGCACATTCAAAAGGCTGCAATCCTTGCACCACCTTCTCAAGCTGCACCTACTGATCTGGGTTTAAGTCAAAGTAGTGCTTGCCTCCTGGAGTTACCTCAGGATCCGATAGAGTTGCAGTGACTGGCCAGCACTGTTCCAGGAGTCGCTCTACCATGTAGTAGCTGCTGTTCCATCTTGTCCGGACATCCTGGATCAACTTGAGCTCTGAGATGTTCATTTGTTGCCGTTTCTTCTTTAGTTTAGTATTGGCTAGTTCACTTCTCCCACAAGGTTTCTTGCAGCACTAACTGCTTTGCTGGTGGCACTACTGATTATGAGCTGGAGGATGTGCCCAGTGCAGCGGACTGAAGCCCAGCCGTGATTTTCTTCCAGCATTTGAATTGCTGCTACCATATTGGACTCGTTGAATTTTGTTCGGCAAGATGTCAAATTTCCCTATCACCTCCTCCATCCATGTCGTGATGTTGGCAGCACGCCTCACCTCCAGAGGCATGGTGGTGAGGTCGAAAATCTTCATTTGCCAATCTTTGGTGATGGGATGGGAGGACACTCAAAGATATGACTCTGAGGCATGGCTGACCCACACATCACAAGTCAATGTGAGGGAGTTGTCAATCTCTTTTAAAATTTCTTTTACCTGTAAAGACAAAGTGGACTTTTGTAAATATTTTTTAATAGTAATATTTTCAGTGCAAAGATCTATACGGCGTGTAGCTCTCTGAGTACTCTTCTAGTTTCATTGTAATGAAACTAGAAAGCAGAAAGTCATCCATGGTACTTCGGCTTTCCTTCGGACTGTATAAATTTAATCAAAGATGCTTTCGTCACAGACGGTAACATAAATCTCTTAAAGCTAAAATACGCCTGTACCAATGCACATGCAAGCCACTTTTTTTAATTTTGTATTCTGGAATTATGCAGGCAGAGGTATATCTGTCGGCTGTTAGTAAGCTTACAAGTTACTATCTTACCGAAGCGCGTACAACTCGTCCTCAATTGTGACGTGCCTCCAAATGTTCGAGCATTGCAGACGTAATTCCGTGGTACAAAAGGTCAGCTTTGCAAATCTTACAAGTATTTATTTTATTTCGTAAGTTTAATGTGAAGTGGTCGCAGACCTTTGACATCTTCAGTCGCCGCTTTGTTCCCTGGTCCGCCGCCAGATTTTTTACATGGCACTTTATTCTATTGCACATGTGCAACTCTCAGCAGAGATAGGAAGAAAAATAGGAAGTTGATGTCTCACTCTGTAGATTTTTTTTTATTTTGCCAACAATAGTTGACAATTAAATTCATTGTTGACTATTTTTTATTTGTCAAATTTTGCCGACAATATCGACTAATCATTGCAGCCCTAATTTAATTAACAATATTAGATCAGATTAACCCATCCCTGAAATCAGGATATGTGCTACAGGTTTTCAAAGTTGCAGTAATTAAACCTATACTTTAAAAAAAAAAAAAAAAAACTCCCATTTTAGCAAATGATAGGCCAATATCCAACCTCCCATTTATATCTAAAAATTCTGGAAAAGGTAGTTGCAAGCCAGTTAGGTGACCACTTGAAAATAAAATTATCTATTTGAAGTTTTTCACACAGATGTCAAAATACATCATTGCACAGCACTGGTTAGAGTCACTAATGACCTTCTTATGGCAAGGCAAGTTAATTTGTATAGCACATTTGATGTACAAGACAATTCAAAGTGATTTACATAAAAAGGTCTTAAAAAATGCATTAAAAATTAAAAGCGTGTAAAAGCAGAAATTAAAGACAGACATAAATTAAAAAGAATAAAACAAATGAGATGCAACAAAATAACGGTTGTAGTGCATTACGGCGGATTATTGAAACACAGCAGTAAATAAAAAGGTTTTTAACCTTGACATAAAGCAATTGAGAGTTTCAGCAGCCCTGATGCATTCTGGGAGTTTGTTTCACAGGTGAGGAGCATAAAAAGCTAAGCGCTGCCTCACTGTGTTCGTTTCTAACTTTGGGTTCAGAAAGTGGACTTGACCCAGACAACCTGAGCTCTTCTGGTTGGGGACCAGGACCAGCAGATCAGATATTAGTTTGGCCCAAGGCCATTTAGATTTATAAACCAACAACAGGATTTAAAAATCTATTCTGTGACAGACAGGAAGCCAGTAAAGATCAGAGAACTGGAGTTATATGGTCCAGTGTCTTGGTCTTCAGAACGCTGCTGCCGAGTCCTTACTAACTGCAGCAGTTTGACCCGTGAGAACAGCATTACAGTAGTTCAGTCTACTGAAGATAAGAGCATGGACAAGTTTTTCCAAGTCCTGCTGAGACATCAGTCCTTTGATCCTCAATATGTTCTTTCAGCTTCACTGTTTGAAACTGAGTATTGACTTTTTACTTTCTTCCTTGGCTCCAAACACTATTTCTTGTGATTTGTCTTCTATTAACTAAAGAAAAATTGTAGCACATTTACTGTTTAATTTGATCAATTCATTTGAATGATGTTTGAATTGGATTATTGTCTCCTAGTGAGATTGGTTTACCATAAGATGACACACAAATCCATTTGTTTTTTGTTCTGTTCTTTTTCATAATTTAAGCAAGTGGGAGCATATAGATGTTAAACAACAGAGATCCCAGAATTGAACCTTGAGGAACTCCACTTGTTATTTTGTTACCTCCAATTTGTAGTTACCTAAAGACACAAAATAGTCCCTGTCTTTTAGGTAGGACTCCAACCAGGCAAGTGCTGTGCTTCAAACAAAGCATGTCAGATAGTGGATTAGTGTCCATGCTAGTTCTCCTTGGGCTCAATGCTGCTTTTGATGCAGTAGATCACAGCATTTTATTTAAGGGACAGCACTAGGCTGGTTTAAATAATAAGGACCAAGTGAAACAGAACGGTTAGACAAATTTGCAGGTCATTAAGGCCTGGATGCCCACAAAACTTTTGCTTTTAAAATTTCAATAAAAAAGAAGCTATTGTTTTTGTGCTGATGCACCTATGGAACAGATCAGCCAATTTTGTGCTGGCCAGTAGTGCAACTGTAAGAAACCTTGGAGTTATTTGGGCCAGAATTTAAAAAACTAATCCAGTCCTTTCACTTCTAGACTAGATTACTGTAATGTACTTTTAGCAGGATGTCCAAGTAATTCTTTGAATAGCCTTTAGCTGATCAAAAATGCAGCAGCGCGAGTGCTGACAGGAATTAACAAGAGAGATGACGTCTGTCCTGTGTTAACTTCTCTCCATTGGCTCCCCATGAAATTTAGAATTGAATTCAAAATTCAATCACTTGCGTATAAAGTCCTAAGCGGCCAGGCTCTATATTATTTTTAAGCCCTGATAACATGTTATGTTCCTAATAGATCAACTCTCAAAGTGCAGGTTTACTTGTTCCTAGAATTTCCAAATAGAGATTGAACATAGCCGAAGAAGAGGAGGGTAAACTCCTCAATAAAGTATGTGTGGAGACTTTTAAAATGAAAAATGCATCAATGACAACTGTACTGCTGCACTACTTTTAGTGTGCCTTCCTCAGAGGAAGAATAGGAAAAAGCAACAAATTAAATCCCTAATCGTTTGGTTTATTCAATGCCAGAACTTTTAAGTGCTGTGAGAAGTAATGGCAACACTACAAAGTCGTAAAAGCTTTACTGGCCTTTCTTTTTGTTCTTTTCTAAGAAAAATATATTGGAGTCATGCTGTCAGCAGTAGGAATCACAGCAATTTCTTTATTTTCATTTTCTACATTCTCCCAACTTTTTTGGGATTGTACATATTATTACCGATTGTTCCAACAGTGGCATTCAATCATTCAGATTTAGGCCACTTTTGCGATGATCTCTCACTTTTGCATGCATCTCTAAATTAAATGCAATTGAAGTTTCCCTTTCCTGAGCACCAAAGTCCCCGCTGGGAATCCACAGCACCATAGTAAATCTCTGTGTTTGTACATAGACAATTTTGAATCACAAATCAGCCTAACATGAGTGTTTGTGGACCCCTCTGTCATGCAGTGATATGGAATTAAGACTAACATGTTCCCCATCTAGCTTCACATATACCAAGGTGAAACATGGGCCAGACTAAAAATGTACCACACTGGTATGGCAGTTCTTGCTTGTATGTCACCGTAAAATACATTATTCTGTAGAATAAGCCAGTCACATAGGTAGACTGTTCAGTTACACACTGGAAATTTACTGCATACCACATTTTGGCAAAGTCAGTATACGCCACCAGCATCTCCTGCAGTTTCACAAATGGTCATGGACTCGATCGAGCAACACGCTGCTAGTCAGTGGACCCTCGAGGGTAGAAAAATAATGGATACCCCCTACAGCGGCGGTCCTGCTGTTTCACAGGAGCTCAACCACCATGGGCCCAGGAGTAAGGTTGGATATCATTAGTGGTAAATAATACTTAAAGACACAGCTTCTGGAGTACCTTGTTTACAGCCTTTTTTAAAGTTAGCTTATTTATAACTCAGAAGATATAACTAACACCAAAAACTAACAGAGTTTTAGAAGAAAAAAAAGTTTTAGAAGAACACGAAGCATATAATCCTTTATTTTTTATACAGGCACTCAGGAGGAAGACCCAAAAGACCATTAAGAAACACTTTTAGGTTGCACTCACACCAACTAACCTGTACCAGGCCACACTCCGGATCGATTGCCCACCTGAGGCCCCCTTCCCTCCCGATTCCCCTGGTGGTCCACACTTACGGTACTCCAGTCTCAATCATGCTTCAGCCTCTCACATTGTTAAAACACTGTCACATTGATGGCGTCCACACGTCACGCACACATGCTTGTGCAAATGTACCATGCCCAAGCACAGTGGTAACACCTCCTCCAACCATGGCTGACTTTTGAGATAAATCACTCTCGTGAAAAAGCACACAATGCCCATTTTAAAGTGCGCCCCAAGAAACTCATCTCTGTAGTCCTGCATCTGTTTTTGTTTCACTGCAACATTTTTCTCCAGGCAGATGTCTGATTGATAAGATTACAGACGGCTTCTATAGCAGACCTGTCCACACAAACACTTTTACTAAAACTCATACTAGAAAACATACTAAAAATTGCTGGAATTGAGATTTAATTGTGGAATTAAATCTCCCATTCAATGCAATTAGGAATACAGAGGAATTATTTATTTATTTTTTTAAACGGGCCACATGATTTGAGACTAACAAAGGGGATGATTTTGTGGCAATAGAAAAAGGACACCTTTACTTCCCATTAGGATCAGTAAAAGTACAACATATGACAGCAAAAGCATTTTATACTTTTTATTGCAATAGACCCATTGGAAACGACCGATTTCTGAGATGAACGCTGTTGCTGCCATAGAAGAGGTGACACATCGCAGCCCGCCTGCTCTCCAAAGCAGCTTTGGTAAGTGTTTCATCATAGTCTTAGATAAACTGGTTACACTAAAAGAGGCAAGGCGATACCTAAACATCTTGCATCCTCAACAGGAGGATGAGATGAAGAGCAGAGCGAAGCGAAGAAAGCAAATTGTCAAGCCATCAGACTGAAATAGACCTGAATGTAGAAAAGCATATGTTACTGTTAAGTGTTAGTGTTAATGTGTTTGATGAGCTAAGTTAACATTAAGCAGAGCAGCACATCACTGTGTGTTAGTGCATTTCACTTCCAGCACTCATTAATCCCGCAAAACAAAATTACCATTTAAACAGTGAAGCTGACTTATTCTCCGCTTGGAAGGAGACGACCTCTCAACTGAGCACACACATTCACAGACAGAGTATGCTTTAAGCACAAAACATGAACAAGAAACCTTTCCTATCATGCTGACCTTGTCAGGAGAGTTTTGATAAAGCACTACATTTATTTTGAATATGATTTATTTACAGTCGGCTCAGCCAACGGCTCATCCGTAATCGTCATGCCGCCGTTCTCAACAAAGCCAGCCGAGTCAGCATGTTAAATGGTATTCCTTCATCACATGCACAGCTAATTGCTAAAATCGTGCACACTACACGAAGAGTACTGAAGCCAAGATCACTTTAGTTATCTAAAGTTTAACAAACAAAAATGTGTTAAGACTGTAGCAGGTCGGTTTCATGGTGTCAATGAGCCCTTCAAGCTTCTTCTGCTCCGTTTACCAGTTTTCTGTTATCACACGATGACGCCGCTTAAAACTAACTTTGTTTAGATAACTATACTTGTGTGGATGGAATTGCAAAAGTGTTTTTAAAAGCTTTTTTACAATATCTTATTCTAGAAAACAATGTTCTGTGTGCCATTAAATCTTTTTAAATCTGAATGTGGTTGCGTGCATATCTGCTTATGAGCAAACAAAGTTTTTGTTTTGATGCATGTTTATGGTAAATAAGCAACAAATTCCCATCAATTCCAGTGTTTTCATATTCCCATCAATTACAAAGGAAATTCTCACCTGCTAAGTGTTGCCATAAATACTTTGCCCAATTGCAACTCTACTGCAAATTTTTTTTGTTAAGTTCATCTTTTTTATTGTCCTGTATCCACAATATCCGGCCGCAGTTGTACATTCAGCCCCAGAGTAACGAAAATTAACAACAATTTGATGCCAGAGTAAAAGTGCTCAAAAATCTTCCAATCCTGCCAGCGATTTAAGCTGTCGTACAAAAACATACACAGCCAAAAGCAGCATCATTCATTTTGCTTTTCTGCCGACAAACAAAAACAAATTACAGTCTGTCTCTTTTCTAATTTCTTTCACATAAACTTGAGTTGTAGAGTTAAGAGTCATAAGTGGATTGCAGATTAAGTTTCAATTTAGTTATTTAATGCATTACACATTTAACATTTTGTGTTTATTTTGCACCACCTAGCTCATTGGGGGGGTGTAAATCAAATTCATCTAATTCAGCAGAAGTGTCTTGCCAAGGCACTACAACAGACATCTTCCCTTCCACGGCCTCATGGAAAAAAAGGAAAATAAAAAAAAAACAACAATGTCGCTGAAACACAAAACGTGAAAAACCCTTCCACCCCAACCCAACTCCTGACTGACAATGTGAACAGAGCACTCGGGACATATATAAAATATATACATATATTGTACAGAGAAGTGTAAATGCCGTGGTTTCCCAGAGAACCAGCAAGGATTACAAATGGGATGGTCCTTCCACCTACAGGTGCCAAAAACCCCTACACCAAGTCTGTTTGAGGCAAACACAATTGGAAAGATAAATATATAAAAATCACTAGAAGTCCAAGCGTGCTAAAGAGGCAAGAGCAGAGACGTGTTCATAGTGAGGCTTTTGAGTCAAAAGGTAGAAACAAATTAATAGAACTCAAGGGATAAAACAGTAAAACGCGTGTGGCTACTGTTCAGTTTAAACCAAAAATTGTCTCAGATTTTGTTAAAATTACGTCTTTAACATAAACAACAGATTGAACCAAAGAGAGCATATTTAGAAAGATAAACAGGACTAGCAAAAGACAACAGAAAGTGCAGATGTGTCCCACTGAGCTTTACTTGCAGTCATATATGCAGATTCTTTTACTTCAGTTTATTCAGTTATAGACGGTTTAATTAACATGATCTCAGTTCTCTGCATCTTGTGACAATCCGATGCTTTCATATTCCAAAAAAGGACTTAATAATACTCATAATTATAAAGATTCTTGATCAGGATCGCCGACATACAACTCAAAACAGAAGCAGAAAGTTAAGGTTAATTCCTGACTAACAGCATGTTTGGAGTTTGGCAACAAAATCTTTTCAGTCTCCAAGCAGTTTACGTTACACAAGCCAAGCCAAGCACGCCTTCCGTCTTAATTAGTGCGCAGCTAAGGATTAATAATCAATCTAAACACTATTTCCTTTATCAAGTGATTAATAGGAAAGGCCACAACAAAAAGATGGTGAAATGTCGTCTATCCAACATGTTCCCCAGAGAAAAGGACGCGTCTGTTGCTGCTAAATCAACAGCAGCCTCCATCATCAAAAAGGCACTACGCAGCGATAAGTTGCCTGTCACGGCAAGTAGTAATCCTGGTATTTATGAGCAAGTTATAAAAGTGGCAGCAGTGGGGAGAGAATGTACTGCCAAGCTGATTTAACATCCAGAACAACAGTTCTCATTATTGATCCGACAGTTCTTTCAGATGCATCTCCTACACAGACAGGCTGAACTTTTATGTGTCCCTTCTTTATTTTACAGTCTTCAAGGTAGAAATTTACAAGTAGGTTAGACCGGAGCTGTGGCCATTTCATTTCTCTGCCTCAGACAAAACAGTCTACCGGAGTAATGTAAGATTTTAGAGGACAGCTTGAACTTTTTTATACCTTTTTTATTTAAACTACAAGTTAGTCTGGGATTACCATGACCTGCATACTGACAATCTACACCAATTATATGAAATGTCAACACATTATTATTCTCCACTTCAGGTTCAGTGCACTGAGTATCTCTTTATTTCACTTTCTGAAACACAGGGAACTGCTCTAAAACTGCAGATGGACCAGCTAAGAAACGACAGGCAGGTTAGGTAAGAAAAGAACTTGACACAAAGGTGGAGAATCATCATGTTTAGATTTTTAAATACACCATATATTGAAAACTTTTGCCTGCATTTCTTTTTTTACATTTCTATGGAAAAATGTCACGCCATTGTTACACTGACAGGTTGCCAACCTTGCACGTATAAAAATGACATGATGACACTTCATTTAAAAGCTGGTTCCCTCTGCAAACACATTCAACCGGTTAGGAGTGAAAACATGTTGGTAAGACCTGTACTGCTTGCTTACATTTTAATGTCGGTTCAAAATAACCTCGAGAATATTCTTGACATCTCAAAAAAAGAAAAAGGAACACCTATTGATAATTTGCACGGATAGATTGATACATCAATCCGAGATAAAACAGGCTCGGTGCAGAATAAAGAAACCTCCCAGAACATAAGACATGTGGCTCGTTAGAACTGCCACATGCTGCAAAATTAACATTTTTAAAGGCTACAACTCTAACATTTAAGGTCTTGATGCCAAAAGCCAATCTGACATTGCTTCATAGATGGATTATTGTCATGGATACCTATTCCTAACTTCTCCTTTGCATTAAAGGAAGTTTATCCCCGTTTCCTGATTTGCCGAGGGCAGCAGGACATGGAAAACATCAGAAAGACTGTGTATTTGCTGTGTATTGACATCTTAAGGATGGTGTTACACAGAACCACAGCAGATATGAAGACTTACTTGATCAAATATTGACTAAATTAGGATAACATCTCTTGGAGCATTTTTGATCATTTCTCGTGACTCTGTTCAGGTGGACACATTTCTCTGGCACATGTGTACGTGTTACTATAATCTTCAGACCTTTAAATTGTTTTTTTTCCCCGTCGTTCTCCTGTTTACCCAGCTGTAAGTTATACCGACTGACTGGCTGAGCTGAGTGAGACACTTGAAAACAAGTTGTTAACCTCAATGTGTCACAGCACTTTTATTCTGGAACCAGAAAACAACTACAAGGAGTTCAGAGTGATACACGGGGGTTGAACTCATCGCAAACATGACTGTTGATGATTTTCATTATCAACCAGTTTATTCTCTCAGTTGTGTCAAAACTGATGTTTATCAGTTAATCAGCTAGTTTCCATCCAAATGACGAAATGAAGCTGCACTTATCAGTTGTTTTTTATGACATTACTGACTGCTTTGCAGCATTTTTAGATCCTTAGATTCATCAAACTACACTTCCGGATCTTTGCACATCTTGTTCTGAAATGATAGGTTTTCTACAGCCCGGCAGCGCTTCAATAAGTTTGATGATGGTGGCTG
This sequence comes from Xenentodon cancila, assembly GCA_014839995.1. Lineage (NCBI taxonomy): Eukaryota > Metazoa > Chordata > Actinopteri > Beloniformes > Belonidae > Xenentodon > Xenentodon cancila. Next base: position 21,921,119 of record CM026215.1, on the reverse strand, counting down.
CTGAAATTACTTAATTTCAAAACCCATCTAAGTGAATCTTGTAATAATAACATGAAGTATGCTCCATATGATCCCAAAACAAATAAAAAAAGAAATTTACTTTTACTTGTATTTCTTTGCAATTCAATTTTTTTTCTTGCCAACTTCATTTTATCTGGCAAAAAAAAACAAAACACTAAAATGAGTATCTTCTTTTGGTACAAACTGATGCAAAAGTGTGTGCCAAAATAAGATGGGACATCTTCTACCGCTTTGATATTCTGGTATTGAGGAGAGAAAGTCTGTCTCAAGGAGTGCAACAGTATGGAGGGGTTGTCACATTTTTTTCTTTCAAAAATTCTCGCCACGTTTTCTACCAGAGGTCCCGGTTCCTCTCCGGGCAGGAGCCTGTTTGCATGCTCTCCTTGCGCTTGCATGGGTTTTCTCCGCCTACTCCGGCTTCCTCCGACAGTCCAAAACCATGTCTGATGGTTACCTGTTGAATCTAAATCACTCGTAGGTGAGAATGGTTGTGTGTGCATCTCCCAGTGCTCAGGGGGCTGAGTCGGGAAGGGCGTCCAGGGTAAAACTCGATGTGCAGACGGTGCTGATCCACTGTGGCAGCCCCTCTGCTTCAAAGGACTAAGCCAAAAAGGCAGAGATAGACTCTCTACCGGAGGTCCGATACCTGCGTACCATCACAGATCCGTGCTGTTCGGTTCACTACTGTTAACAGTGGCAATGGAGCCTTTTGTCTTTGGCGTGGAGCAAACAGCTGCCATTTCTCACTCCTCTGTTGACACAGTGGAGATCATCTGCTGATCTTTGTTCCTCAAAGTCTCAGCTTTCCAGAGATACTGCTTTTATACCCCATCATAATTACAACCACCTGTTGATATCACCAGTATAAAACAACATAAATCTTTTCTCTCACCTACTTACTTGCAGTAAATCCCCCCCTATTTTTAGTTATTTATTTTTTGTTTTGTTAAGATGTGTTACAATTCTGAAATACATAAGTATGTATTTTAACTTATGAAATAAAATGAAACATCTTGAGTTCGTGCTTTTGGCTAAGAAATTAAATCAAAGTGAATGTACGAATTGCTGTTTGCGAGTGTGGGCGTTTTGCATTTTCCGCGTAGTCCCAAGTTTTTCATCTTTTTATTTTGGAATTGACGGTTTTGTTAGGTGCAATCAGAGGCGACTGCCAGAAAACCATGAGCTGGAAACGGATTCAGTCAAACTCAAATGGTTCCCAGCTCAGATTAATGAGAAGATGAGACTTGTTCAACTGTTTACATCTTCTGTTTGCCAGTTAAATCATTAGCTTGATAAAAAAAAAAAAAAAAAACTCAGCTTAAACTCAGCCAGATTATTTCTGCCAACAAACGTCTAAGGCTGAATTCTCCTGACAGGCTGCCCCCTCAGAAACCCCTGCGTGACTCGGGGAGGAGTGTTTCTTTTCTATCATCGGGTGGAAACTTTATCTATGCATTAATCATCTTATGGAGGCTGAATCCTGCTGTTGGTGGTCAATACACTGCAGGTGGTTGGCAGGAGATGGAGACCGAGACACGCAGAGAGCGAGAGAGAGAGAGCCAGAAGAAAAGGGCACACTGGTTAGAGATGCTGTCCTCAAGCCAAAAAGGTCACAGAGCATCATCAGAGCAAAACACCTAACGTGACTTCTGCAAGTCTCTCTGGATAAACCTCAAAAAGGTGCCACGGATTCTTCTTCTAACTTCACCATGGCAACTGCTGATCCTCATGAAATGGCATAGGAGGTCTGCATTCAGGCCTTGACAAGGGGGGGACTTCGGGTTACTCCTCAGCCAGACTGCTATTATTCAGCAGCATCAGTACATGTGGGTCTATTAACGTCCGTGTGCGGCATCACCCAGGTCTCAACTGGATTCAAATAGTCCATTCAATTATCAAAGCCTGTGTTACAAATCAAGTATCTATTGCTAATGTTATTCCTCATATCTACCTAAAAAGAAATATCCATCTTTGAAAAAATGCTGCAAAAACATCTGAAGAAAAGCACTATAACACTGAAAACTAGTGAAAAACTGGCAAACTACAACGGTTTGTACGTTTAGGATTTTCAACGCTAGGATACGACCGCTACCCTGACAGTAATATCCTTGAAGCTTTTACCACCTGGATGAATTTTTGACACAAATTTCACCCTACACTTCATTATGCTTTAAACTGTAGAAACAGCTCAGTCTGCTTATTTACAGTCATGTGAAAAAAGAAAGAAGACCTCTCTTAAGTGTTACTTGGCAGAACATTAAAACAATATTATATTCCTTTCAGGGTCCTAAAATTAGGTCAGTACAACATCAGATGAGCAACAGTGCATGACATATTACACCATGTCCTTATTTAGTGAATAAAAAGTGAATATGAGGTGCACTAAAACTCATATTTAAAGAACATCACAGCACCACTGCTATGCAGATGACACTCAACTGTATTTATCCATGAGGCAGGCTTAAATCAAATTAATACTACAAATTATACTACAAGCACATCTTGAAGACATTAGGGTTAAGTAGCTTAATTGCCTGCAACTAAAATCACATGTTTTTCCACATAAGCGACTCAAAAACTAAGTTACTCTCCTTTCGCTTTTCACGCCACATTAAAACAGGTTTCAGGACGTTGTTCTTTCACCAATACAGTTTTGCAAACATGAGAACGATCCTGTTGACTGATGCAGAAAACTACCCAAAGCATTTGTTACATCCAGACTGAACTAATACTAAATGTTCTGAATCATTTTTTTAACATGATTTCAGCATAAATCTATATTAATATATTGCCCAAAGGTTTCTCTGAAAAGCCTTCAGCTCATCCAAAATGTTGCAACAAGACTTCTGATGACTGGCGAGGAAAAGATGTTTCTCTAATGTTGGTTTCTTGGCGTCAGTGAACTGATTTTCAACCTCAGGCGTGATTCTGATTAACTTTTCTGCTTTACTCACTTCAGCTCTTTTCTGTTTTCCATGGTTTCATTCTTTCCACTTTGTATGAGCGAACTAAAAATACAGAACAGGTGGGCGAAGACACGTTTATTGAGCATGCAGGCCAACGTTACCTTTCAGCAGATGTTCATTTAAAATGTTTCTGGATCAGTTATGGTGCATACAAATATATGTGACATCACCCGGTCCCTGCATCCAAAGGCGCCAGTAAGCGGTGATGCTGAGTGTTAACACCTGGCTTACAGTTGCTGCCCCGTTTCGAAATGTCCCTTCTTCGCAATCCTCCTTTTCGGTTGTGCGCAGGACAGGGACAAACACTAACTGTTGAGGCAATGTTGGATCTCCCACACACGAGAAGCGCGCAGACTTGTGTCCTTCAGTTTGGGAGACGCTTCACGCGTCACACTCGCGCACTTCGACCCAAAGTCCCGGCAGGTAAGCGCTGTGTTACCGCACGTGAGCGCTCACCCAGGTAAGAGACTGATCGCATCCTCGCACACAAAAGCCACAGAGCTGCTGATACTTTGCATGTGCGGCAGCTGATAAAGCAGAGCCAGCGTGGAAGCTGCAGACACTTTGCTCCAGCAGCAGCCCTGCGCTGGTCTATGACTCATCCCGCCTGCCTGCCACCGATGCTGGACACGACAAGTGTCACGGCAACGCGTCGTTGAACAGCAACCAAACACCCCGCTGCACCAGGAACCGCACGAGCCTTTGTCTATATTACATATTCGCGTCTTACCTTTTTGTCGACGTTGAAACTAACTCAGATCCTTCTCTCAGGTGTCTGCTGCTGCTGCCTGGCCAGTTCGTCTCCACCTCCTCCGAGACGTCGCATCGCTCCCACAGTCCTGATGAGCTGGAGAATCCGCGCAGAGGTCGCCAAACCTGCCCGGACCTGGCTGTGGCGTCGGTCGGCGCGGTTAGATGCCGGTCGAGGACGGCTGGGAAGTGGCTCTGAGAGTCCAGCGAGTCTGATGGATGTCGCTCTGCTTCCTCCAGGGGTGGTGGATAAACGCTCGAGCCGCTTTCAGGGACCCCACGGAAATTTGGATTTCCAAACTTTTAGCTCCGTATCTGAAACCTGCGCCTGAAGCTCAGATATGCTTCCATGAGCCCTGTCGTGGTTTAAAGCTTTTAGTATTATTTTTTACTACAACTTAACATAACCACACAACTACCCAGTGTATTTCATTTTTAAAGCTCAACCTTCACTGTCACCCAGTGTCACCCAAGTCCTGAAAAAAAACTGCACAAAACCAAAGACTATTGAAGAACAGGACAACCCCCTCCCCCGTGACGTCACCCATGGAGTTTTCTGAAGAGGGCTTTTAAAGTCTCCTTTTCCTTGTACTGCACAGCCACAGTTGCAAACACATAGGTTTGGAAAGCCAGATGGTTTACGTCCACCGCAGACATTTTCACTTGAGTGAGTTACTGATAACATGTGATGCTATTTAATATTACTTTACATTCATTTTTATCAGATCTGTCCAAACATCATCATTTCAAGGGTTGCCACAATAGGATGGCTGGGATGAGTTCTCCCAGAGCTGAAAGGAGAAGACGAGCTCCGCTGGGACCAGCTTTCACTCAGCTGGGTGAGATCCGTGACGGGATGACTTACTGCAGGTCACGGCAGAGACTGACTGGGAGATTCCTGAAATGATCTGTCGTGACTTCCAGCTCCTTCAGCTGATACACGCCAGAGGAGCTGCAGAGCTGCCAGTTGTAAAAGAGGCTCTCATTTCAAATGTCATTTCGGTGGCAAAATCAGAATTGACAGCTGCATTTAGCCGATGCTCAGTTTACACAACTGCCTGTTCTTAACTCAAATTTGTCCTTGGACCCTTCCAGGCCCACCCACAGCCAGTTAATGGTCTGGTAATAATATGAACAGCACAAAATGTGTTTTCCTTAAAATAAGAACGACTGTGTACCTTCTATAATCACAGCTTTGAAGCTCCTCTCAGAAGTCAGAAAACTAAGCGCTAAGTACCAAAAGTGACGAAAGCTTACCATTTACTCCGCTGGCTGCTAGGTAAAACTGTACCCCAATAATAAATAAAACATAAAAAAATGTATTTTAAGGATCTTAAAAATAACTTAAAATAAAGATGAAATGGGGTTATATGCAGAGCACAACAGACTGTGGGTTGTTATCTTCTTATTTTGCCTCTTTTCCCTAACTAAAGGTCACTCAACCAATACTTTGCTTGTTTCCCATTTACTTATATTTACATCTGAATGAAAGGCAGAACTAGATATAGTTGTAATAAAGTTAATATTAACATAAATCAAATAAAATATTATGTATTTCGATAATTGGCATGTTATAACACAAACAATAACGTTTCTTTGCTTTGAAAAACCATTCCCTTTATTATGATATAGTAAGCATCAAGAGTGAGTTATTGATTATTAATCATTATTGCAGGTCGTTTAAAAAAAAAGGAACATTCCATTAGATGTAGATGTCAGTGTATAAACCGTCTGAGCATTCCGAGTTTAAGTTGCTCAATCTTCCGATTTTTCATTTTAAAAGATAAAAAGTGGCAAAAATTAGATGTTTACACACGAGATATGTGACAGTTGTAATTTCTTGCAGCACAAGAAGGCAACGTAGTGTGAAAACAGAAACGCATCAACCCAATCCAACCTTAAAGGCACAAGTTTTCTGGGTCCTAACGCCGCTATTTCACATCCCGCATGTTCAACAGGTTAAAGAACAATTACAGTCATGACGTTCCGCATGAATTCAAATGTGTGTGTGTGTGTGTGTGTGCGTGTGTGCGTGTGTGTATATATATATATATATATATATATATATATATATATATATATATATATATATATATATATATATATATATATATATATATATATACATCCCTATATGTATATATATGAGACTTCTTACATAAATCCAGGTTAATATTTGGGATGGAAACCCAGAAGCAATGCTGTACTAATTTCTAAATAAACATACATTTATCCTTTTACATAGCGACTAAAAGTGATGTTGTTCTCATCTATAGGTCAGAGCTGTGTGTGTGTGTGTGTGTGTGTGTGTGTGTGTGTGTGTGTGTGTGTGTGTGTGTGTGTGTGTGTGTGTGTGTGTGTGTGTGTGTGTGTGTGTGTGTGTGTGTGTGTGTGATGGAAATATCTGCTTGTATAAATTTAATATATGTCACTTTGTAAGTGCAGTGATTAATGTCCAAATGCCAAGCCATGTTCCCGATTAAAATTTTACCACTCTGTAGTGTTGCCATAGAGACGTGACAGTGTATCCAGCCTGTCATGTTTCTTCATTAATTAGTTGAGAAATATAGAGACTGTTGGCTCATGGCTGGTGTTAAAGAGTCAAGAAAAGGGCCATGAAAAGGAAAAACTGCAAATGCAAATAAAAAGGCTACAAAAACTTTACTTCACAATATGCTTTCATGACCAGACCAGACTTTCTGACACCAAGAGATGGCATCTCCTTATATTCAGCTGTTTTACCTGTTTCCATCAACCCCGCTGTGGTGTCTGAAGACTCAATGAATACTGGTGGAAAGAACTGACTGACATTCACCTTTTTTTCTTAATCTGCTTTCATGCATCGTCTCTGTTCAATTGTCTGATGTCACCTAGCAGGAGAAAGAGAATTGCACAATTCAAAAAGCCCTTTAAGTTAATTGGGGTAACACCAGCCATTATTCAGAATCCTTGCTTCTAAATGAGATACTTCAGAATATGAGCCACCCTTGAAAAACAAAAATGAAAGGGAGACAACACACTATGTTGCCTGCTTTGTTTCAAACTCAACACGCTCTAAAGGATAACCATGTATGATACCGGGGGGCTCCGGGGCATGAAGTGTGACTGGTTTAGGGTTTTCAAAGCATGCGGCCACATGAACGATTGAATGAATGGACCGGGTAGTGGATTGTGAGGACCAGGGCTGAGAAACACTGTCCTAAAGGAACTCATGAGAACAGAAGGAGGGCTGAGGCATCATGAGAACAACCCTGTTGTTGTTATTAACCAGTGTTCCTTCTTCCCAGAAGGTGTTCCTCATCTGTTGTTGCTGTTCTCTCCACTTTCCTGTCCTCTTAACCCCCCAATCAGTCAAGGCAGATGGCCACTCTTTCTGAGTCTGGTTCTGACCAGAGACTGGGTCACGTGACCCACTGGGGTCATGGTGAAGCCGATGGGAACACGCCCACCGGGTGTCAGTCAAAGTTAGCTTTGCTCCCAGCTCCAGCCGAAACACCAGCAGAGCTCCGTCGGATGTTTACAGCAGAATATACTGTTTAACATGTTGACTCGACGGCGAAATCAAAAATGACTGTCGTGTTTATCAGACGCTGGGTTTATACAAACGGGTGGTTGCTTCACTAAGCGCAGTAACATAACGATTGCGTATGAGGAAGGGATAACGGCTAGCCAGTGGCTGAGCCATCAGTCAGTTAATCATATTAGAAATAAATAAATTGCTTGATATAAACTCTCCTGACGTGTTACAAAAAAATCCCCCTCCCCAGAGTTGTAAGTTAGATGGTTTCCTCCTGTTGAAGGTGAGGGTTTTTTTTTCCTTTCCACAGTCACCTAGTGCTTGCTCAAGATTGGGGGTTTTATCAAAGAAAGGTTTTGATGCACTCTGTCGGTTTCCTTCGCAAAGCAAATATTATTATTGTTATTTTATTACATAAATAAATCTTGATTATTTAAATAAAGCAGAATTTAATTGGACTGAATCAGATCTAGAGTGGACCAGGAAAAGAAAAGGGTCCCGTTCCCAATGAACAACGTAAAATGTGAAAGTACAAAGAACCGTGTACCCTCTCTGCTGAAAGGTTAGTGCAGGTGGTTTTGTTGACTGGTTTTATTTAGTGTGGACGTAGCCCGAGTGAGATGACTGCCTTATATCCAAGTCATTGATATCTAAGTCATTGGTGCAAAGACTGAGTTTACCGGGTAAATGATGCACTCTAGTGCATACTGTGATGTCTTTATATATGTTTGCCTTAATATTACCTTCAGCTACACAAAATGTGGTTACTTTAAAACTGCTCATAGCTAGTAGTTACTGAAAAAGTCTTTTTATTGCACTGTATCAAACTCTTTACATATGTACTGCTAAAAATACATTTTAGGGAACATTTCATCTTTATAGTAATGCGTTATGACCCTGTTACGCCCCGGCTTGTTGGAAATGAGGCGCAACATAAACTAGATGTTGTTCACAAACCACAAAGGTGCAGTCAGACTTGTAAACTCTATAACAGGCAGAAGACAAAAAAATAGGTTGATAGTTTAAGTTATTTTTTGGAGGTCACTTAGGTCCAGGTTACACACAAAGCTCCAAACAGCGAAGCCTTTTCCAATACATAATCAACTATGTAATAAAGGAAGTTCCACAACTAAACGACTGCTGCACAGACACAAGTGTATAATACGATAAATAAAATAATAATAAAACTCGAAGGTACAATTTCCCATTACAAAGTTTGAAGTCCAGATGATCGCTGGATTGTGTAGATGGAGCAGAGCCCCTCCGATTACGTCTTCAGGTCCATGAACTCAACCAATCAGGGACCGGGAACCACACAGCTGCATTGTCTGTCCTGATTGCTATAATCAATACGACGCTGCCAACATAACAGATGGCCAAGATATCAGTCGTCTGATTATGGCTCTTTCAGGATTACTTGGGTTTTCCTCGACCTTTGTTATGGTATTTTTTTTTTTTTTACAAATGATAAAATGTGTATGATTCTTAATCATTTTTTAAACTGTTAATATATCTGATGTTGAGTTCAATTTGATGTTTTAGTTTTTTGTTGTTGTGATCTTCCCTTTCTCCTGCTCCTCGGTTCTATTATATCCATTCACTTTGTAAAAACTCTCTCTTGTCAAATGGGTCTGGCATTCCCCCCAATGCACTGCCAGTTCCACTAGTACAGAACATACAGAACCAATTTCAATGGGGCAGTGACAGGCTTAATGTATGACTCATTTAGGAGAATAAAAGAACTACTATTCAAGACAGCCAAGAATTGCTAACAACACTTTGGATCATAACGTTTTCACGGCAAAACTGACAACAGCCATTCTGGACGCCTTTTATTGGTACTCGACTGGTCGTCGCTCTGCCTATGTGGCGTAGCTTTGTTTCTCTTGTATACCTGTCCAGCGGCATCCAGATGCATTTCTTCTGTGTTTGTGGATACTGCACCCTGGAAATCTAAGTCAAATCCAGAGGTAAGTTGGAAAAAGAAGCAGCATTGCTGGCCAGGCCAGATTTATTCCAGTGCAGCATGTAAAGAGGTTGTTGAAGACGTTTGTAGATTTGACCTTGTAGCTTATTTCTCTCAAGATTGTCATGCTCATTTTAAAGCTAAAGCCATCACTATATACATATATATATTCACTGTCCACTTTATTAAGTACACCTGGTATACATATACACTCACCACTTCGTCTGTATACCAGGTGCACCTAATAAAGTCATGGGTGAGCGTATCTGCGGTAGATTGCTGAATAATGACACCTAGTGGTAAAAAGCAGCAGTGTTAGTAAAATAATATACGTGTGTGTTTAAATTGGGGAGTTTTGTGTATGATTGTTCAGCATTCATGTTTGGTGCAGAATAATCTTGGGATACGTAGAGTTTTGGCTCTAAGAAGCCCTTTCATGAGACCTGGATCAGCAGGGATTTGCGCATCACTATTCTCCACTGGGTTTCTGCTGCCTGAGATGCTCACTCAACAATTAATTACAGGAGACCTGTACTCCTTGATCTTTGCCGCTTGTCCTGGATAGGTTTCTTCTTAGGCAGTGATTTTAACAGCTTCACTTCTTCCGCTTTGTGTCCAGTCTCAGCAAGGAGGCAGAATTGAGTATGAATGCTCGACCAGCCGGTCCTTACCAGCACGCAGCGACTGCTGAATTGTCACCTTTGTTGCAGGGAAACAAATGCTCTGCAGATATAATGTGTCAGAGCGCAGGAACACACAGGGTTAAACTTCACTTTACTTGAGTCCCACCTTTCACAAAAACAGATATTGCTAATGTTGTTGGATCTGTCTTTTCCTGCGGATGGGTTGACGCCGCTTATGGGCTGAAGCCCATCATTTAAATGAAGAAACCTGTACGATGAAGTGCGCTGATCTACAGGGTCTGTGTCCACAGAGATGGCTGCTAAGGAAGGAAGGCGGATATAAGGGGCTATAATAATGAAAGTGTGACTCCCTACAGTAAGAGTAATGGGGCACCCAGTTGTTTTTCCACGTTTCCATACAGATCATCTATCAATCATGTGAATCCGACTGGAGACAGGAGCCATGGAATCACACCACCCTGCTAACACGCAGGGGACAGTAGAGAGGCCGGTCTCAGCAAGTTAAGGGTTTGTTGGTTGTTTTGTTTTTTTTGTGTGGATAGCATTTATGTAAAACGTATGCCAACACTTAATTATTACATGGACATGCAGGCATGTGTTCGGCTCCTTCATGTAGGATAAAGGCAATGGTGACTTGCAGGGCTGTTTCTAGATTTTGGGGGCTGCGATCAGGTTTCTGTTTAGTGGGGGTGACCATGGTTGGATTCATAATTCACGCGCCAATCTTTGCAGAATGCCCACCTGTGTCAACTGAAGTTGGTCATGGCTACCATCTCCTTCACTCAATCCACACCGGAGGGCTTGTGGAGCTGTCTGCAAACGTTTGCATTGCAACATCCTGTTTCAAACGTCGTTTGGGTTGTGAACTCAGGACTGACCGGTGTGTCAGCCGATGCTGGGTTAGTGCAGACTGCAGATTGCTTTGCTACACTCCACAGCATGATGATGATTGATGAAGAGCTGATAATGCCTAGTCATCACCAGCTGCCAGTTAAACGTCTACATCCCGTGTTACAGACGCATTTGTTTATATATAAATATTTGTGACAAAAAAATAAAAAATAAAATCACTTGTTGGATACCCTGCACTTGTCATGGATGTGAAATTTAGCCATGCAGAAAATCCTTTTTTTGTACAGACTATTTTTTTCTGCTCTGAAGAGTCATTGGAGATTGACTCACTTTTAGACCCACTCACGTTTTGGGGCTTCGGTCCGAAAGTCGGATTGTTGACAATCGGTCCGAAAGATAAGCGGAACCAACTGTCCCGGTGAAGCAACGGCTGCGCCAACACGGACGCTTCCGCTGTGACGCGCGGAGAACGCGGAAGAAAGGCACTGCGGCGCTGTTGTTGTTGTTTACGTTTGTGTTTTTGTTTCCGTTTTTGTTTCCGTCTTCGCCCGATTGAGGAAACGGACTTTAACTGGAAACCATGGCGGTGAGCGCCGTCCACCTGGAGTCCGACGCCTTCCTGGTGTGCATGAACCACGCGCTGAGCACGGAGAAGGAGGAGGTGATGGGTCTGTGCATCGGGGAGGTGGACGTGACGCGGGTCGTGCACATCCACTCCGTGATCATCCTCCGCCGCTCAGACAAGAGGAAGGACCGCGTGGAGATCTCCCCGGAGCAGCTGTCCGCCGCCTCCACGGAGGCCGAGCGGCTGGCGGATATGACGGGGAAGCCGATGCGCGTGGTGGGCTGGTACCACTCGCACCCGCACATCACCGTGTGGCCCTCCCACGTCGACGTGCGGACCCAGGCCATGTACCAGATGCTGGACCAGTGCTTCGTGGGCCTCATCTTCTCCTGCTTCATCGAGGACAAGAACACGAAGACGGGCCGAGTGCTGTACACCTGCTTCCAGTCGGTGCAGGTCCAGAAAGGCTCCGAGTACGAGCGCGTGGAGATCCCCGTCCACGTCATGCCCCGCGAGGCCATCGGGAAGGTGTGTCTGGAGTCAGCAGTGGAGCTGCCGCGCATCTTGTGTCAGGAAGAGCAGGACACGTACCGCAAGATCCACAGCCTGGCGCACCTGGACCCCGTCACGAAGATCCACAACGGCTCGGTGTTCACGAAGAACCTGTGCAGCCAGATGTCGGCAGTGAGCGGCCCCCTGCTGCAGTGGCTGGAGGACCGGCTGGAGCAGAACAAGCAGAGCATCGTGGAGCTGCAGCGGGAGAAGGAGAAGCTGCTGCAGGAGCTGGCTGCGCTGTGAGCGGGGGTCCGAGGCCCCGCGCCGGACTAGTCCACGTCCACGTCCAGGGTTGGACCCAAGACGACCTGATCTGAACTGCTGTGGTCTTTATTTACTCGCCTCTCATGGAGACCTGGTGTCAGACCCCAGTAGCTGTTGGGGCCACTTGAGCATCCAAACAGTTTCTGTGGAAAAGGTCTTGGTCAAAAGTGTAGCATCCACCACTTGTTATAAAACAGATTCTTGTAGTTAAATCTGGACTCTGCCAAGAAAATCAGGACAAGTTGTTCGAGTTCAGCTATTAAAACTACATTGTTTTTACATCCCAGATGTCTTATATACTCCAAAATTAAAGCCAATTCAAACATTCAAAACTGAAAAAACCATGGATGCAAAGATACTCCTCATTAATAACTAATGAACGTAAACGAACCATCTCAGTTCTAGTTAACGATGTCGTCTGGTCTAATTTGTATTTTAGTCTACTTTGATAACATCTTTCAAATAATAATAAAAAAATGTATTTGTATTTTTGCTTTTGGAGAAAATGAGCTAGCTAATGAGCTAAAGTGGAAAGGTGTTACATAATGTTAAATCCTGACGGACCATTAAATGACTTTAATTTCCAGATGAGCCCCTGTGATTGCAACTCCTACTTGAATTTGTTTTATCATTAAACCCTGATGCGTAAAGCTGAAAACTTCAGCCTGGACTCTGAATTAAACACTTTTGGATTCACGTTGGTGATTTTGAAAATGTTTCCATGTTACTTCATGAACCTCTCAATGCTGCTGGGATATGCATGTACTTTTACATGTACTTTTTAACGTTTATCACTTTTCTGTTGCATTCCAGTCAAAACGTTGCATGTTTACAGTGTTTGGATCCAGGGTGATTTGTTAGGAATGCTGTAAGAACTCAGGATGGGGACTCCTGTTCCTGACTATTCTTCAGAAATAATCCCCTGTCGTGTATCTTCCACTTTTTTCAAAGCTGGTTTCACATCCTCAGAGTACAGCAGGAGTCCAGAGTGGGGCAGGGTACTTTGCAGAACTCCTGAGTTCTGCTTGAAGAAACTGAGCATGGTCCTGAATTTAAGACATCTGCTGCAGTTCAGCATATTTCCTTTTCAGCTCAGTTATCTCCTGGTTTAGGTTTTGCAGAAGCTCTTACTGCCTGTGTACCTATGTTTTCTGTGTCCTCCTGATCTGTTGCTTTTGCTTCAGAGACATTTCAGCTCAGTGAAATACTTCTTACAGCTTTATCATCAGAAATAGTGGACACTGTGGGTCTCTCACAGAAGCACCTCTCTCCATCTTGGAATTTCTACTCAGTTTTCTGAAGATTTAACGTCAGCAATTCTGCTTTATATTCATCTCAGTTACAGCTCAGACTGTGTGTGACTTCTGTGTTAAGACACACTGCTGATTATTACCACAGAAAGTCATCTGTATGAAGATCAACGTGCACCCAGGACACCTGTGAATTCTAGGTCTGGGAGACTCGGCATGTGTTAAAGATGTCACTGAAAAGGCAGCACAAATGACGATGGGGAGCTGCTTGCACACAGCAGTTTATTTTTTTCTTATGCATCCATCTCATTAAAGTACAGCATCACTGTGAAACTAAACCTACTACTGTGGCTGACCTGCTCTTGATCCCTTTTACAGCTCTTTTTATCAGCAGACTGGTGGAAAAATGTAACAGGGACATTAGATAACAGATTATAGTTTATGCATAGTAAGTGTATATTTTTTTCTGCATCTGCCATCATAATCCAAATTACAAGGTTGGTTTTTTCCCTTTGGACGATCCTTGTTTCCCATTGTGGATGTCACTAATAGGGCTTGACATTGGGGTGAGCGGGGGCAGGCGGATGTGGTCGGGTGGCAAGATGTGGCCTCCTTTGGAAGACAGGATGCTGATCTCTCTCCTGAGGGCCTGGGCCTGCAGCGATTGTGCCTTTACCAGCTCCTGCAGTCTTTGGATGGACTCCTGGTCTCCAAGAGACCTGTAGGTCTGGAACTGGTGTCTGCCCTGCAAACACACCAGTAGATAACGTGATGCAGCATATGGTGTACAAACAAACATGATGCTCATTATGAATGAATCTTCAAACATTCAGGTTTATTGACTGGGGGTCTTGATGCTCTTGGGGTGGACTGTGTAGGTTTATGAGAATATAAATGATACATGTGTATGTGGGTATCAGTGTGTAGTTGGATGTGAATTTACAACTCTTAAAATTTAACATTATAAAATCTAGATTCACACCAGTGTTAACGTTGTTATGCTCCATACAATGGTTTTGACATGTCTGGACTGCATCAATAACATGAAAACGATATGATATGCTTTCTAAAAGTGAGTTTTCTAGTTTAGCGTGAAAGTAGACTTCAAGTAGCTGATAACTCACAGTGGATTTCAAGAAGGAACAACTGATCTAAAGTAATGTACACATGAAATAAATTTACTGCCCAGATGTTACCATTTTCCTCTGCCTGGCATTGAGTTTAAGCTCAAGCTCCTTCCTCTGTTCCAGGAAGCTGGTCATCATGTTGAGATGCTCAGTGTTACGTCTGGTCACCTCCATCAGAGCTTGATGTGCATCCTCTACCTTTGCCTAAAATGTACAAAATGACACATACAGAAAAAAATATGTGTATATGTTCCCGAGAGGCCCAGGTGAACACATGCACAGGTGACGTACATCCCACTGTTTGATCTTCTTGGCATGTGCAACTTCTTTGAGGTGTTTTTCATATTTAAGCTCCTCCAGTCTCCTGCTCCCTGACAGCATCTGCAGAGCCTCCAGATCCACAAGCCTCCCAAACTTAGTCATCATCAGCTCGTTGCACTGCAGCTCCAGCTCTGCATCAACAACAATTGCTTATGAATACTTTTAAAGATATGCAGCAGAAATCTACGACGTTCCTTCTGTAAGTGCCTCTCATCTAGCTCCATATTCTTGTAACATAATCAACATAACCTCCTCTACACCTGGGTGTCTGTGGATCTTACCCTGGACCCTGGCTGCCATGTCCTTGAGTTCGTGGATTAGCCTGGCATGCTGCTGGTGAGCTTGATGGCACAAGTCTTTCTGACTGAGCTTTTCTACCTTCAGCTGCTGTATGCGCTCCTGCAGCCTGAGCTGCTCTGTCTTGTCCAGCACCAACGCCTCGCTTAAGTCTGATGGCACAGAGCCATTAGTGACAAACTCAATCTGGTGGAAGACAGAAAGAAAATGAGCGGAGAGAAGACTCAGCCACAATCGGTACTACCTGAAACATCTTCAACTTAGTTTCTACAACAGGGTTTGGACAGAGATCCCGGCGTGCTATCAAAGGTCAGTGCTGACTGCATCAACATGAAATCATTTTATCCAACTCAGTGAAAATATTCTTCCAGTTAATGAAATGGACCAGTTAGGAAAGACTCTTTCAAAGCTCTGGATTCTCACTGGACTCCAGATTAATGGCTATTTAAGAAAAGCTCTGGTTTGTTTTACTTACTGCCAAATTATTTTCTAGGTGGGGATTTTTTCTGAGCCAATAAAAACCAAAATATTACAGCTTTATTCAATGGTAGTGTTTTTACTTTGCCACTATGCAATACTAACCATGGAAAAGGCTAATTAAATGTGCATAAAAAGTGTTGGCGAAGTGTTGAAGAATGTTTTATCTGCAGTCACTTGTTTAGTGATCGATAAAGTGTGGACCCCGGTCTTTTGGCTATTTACCTGGTGTAGTCTGAGAGGAATCACCACATCTAGTTCCTTCATTTTCTGTTGTTTTTCCTTGTTGATTAATTCCAAGTCTTCTTCTATTGCCTGCCGACTGTTATTTACCATTTTCACCTGCAATGGGAAAAGCACACACTCAAACGTGTGTTTGTGTGTTTTTATTTGTGGAGAACCTCAGGCGCACATTAATGAATGGAAACTCGTTTTGACCTTCTTGGCGAGTGTCTCACTCTCTCTCTTCAGAGTCTCAGCAGTCTTTATCTCCTCCACCAGAAGTCCCTTGAGCTCCAGACGACGCTCCCGCAGCTGCAGAGTGCTCTCAAACAGCTCTGGCTCACAGCCTGGAAAAACACCAAGTTTTTGTTCTCACATAGAACTAATTTATTTACCTGAGTGTTTGTTGAGGTCTTAACAAGAAGGAATGAAAAATGATGCAGTAAATGTTGGAGGCACTCTGTAGTTAAAGTTAGGCAGCTCTGAAAAACCTCACAGCAAACGCATCAATTCTTACTGTGCAGCATCACTGATGAGAATGAAAAGTTTCTGCTTTACTGTAAGAAATCGCAGTAAAGGCCTGGGATATTTGTCATGCACTATGCTGACCTGTTGGGCAAACGCTGTCATCTAAAGCAGCTCCTCCCTCCTCTGTGTCACTGTCGTATTCATCATCCCAGTCACTGTCCTCTTCTGAGTCTTCACTGCTGCTGTTCTCTTCTTCTTTAGCACATTTGGATAATAAAGGCCACATGAATAAAGTTAAACATGGAACACATCAAAAAACTCTGCTTTACTTTCCCTCACCTTTACTTGTTGCCCCCTCTTTTGTCTTGACTAGTTTGATATTCTTCTTGAAGACTTTGGTCAGAAAGTCTTCAAAGCGATTATTTTCTCCCAGTGAGGTCTGAAAGGCTGCCATCAGAGTCTTTTCTCTCTCCTGCAGTTTGGATATGTGTCTTCTCTTCAGCTCCAGTTGTTCATTACACTCCTCCAGCATTGACTGTCAGGAATCAGGAAAGGAAGGATGCATTAAATGTTCAGGATCAGTGCCCGTGCAGGTAAGCCCAAACCGAGCTGTAGGTTGTCTACTGCATGGACGTAGTTCTGCACACACTATAGCCACTGGATAAACATTTATACTGCTATTTTAATTTACAATCCATTCACAACGTAGTAAAGGCCACAGCCACAACATTTGTGTGGCTACAGCAACATCCAGATAGGATATGGATCTGAATGACTGACGAATAGCAAGATTTAAGATTTTTTTTTACCTTAATGTTCTTTTCCTCCTGAATACACCCGGTGAGTTTCTCCTGCAAGGACCCCTCCCTCGTCTCAAACTGTCTGAGAAGCCACATCTCCTGTGAGATTGTCAGGAGGCGAAGATCAGCCAGCTTTAGCTGGCAGTCTAGGTGCTGCTTCTGGCGAAGCAGCAGCAGCAGCTCTGCATCAAACTGACTAACTGAGCTCTCCATCTAAGAAAAACAAAGTTTCCAGGAGATGATGCTTTGATTAAAATACATTTATGTCACCTTGGTCATATTCAATTACAGACGAGCTATTTAAAAATGATGACCTGCTGCAGCAAACAGTCCTGGTCGTGTAGCAGCCTGATCTCCTCCACCCTTAGCAGCTCCATCTCCAGTTCACTCAATTCTACTCCTTCCTCCACTGAGGTTTCGTCTTCTCTTGTGCGTACCGATGAAGGAGATACACTGGAAAACACAGTCTCTGCTCTTTTCTCCTCTTCTTTTTCTCTCTCCTCTATTTCTTCTTCTAGCTGCTCCAATAAACTCACAGCTTCATACTGCTCTTCCACACTCTCAGACCTGTTTGGGTAGAAAATATTCAAAAATATTCAAATCTGCTGGTATTCAAAACATTTCTTTCTCATTTTAAAACACTACTATGTCAAAATAAGTTCTAAAAGATCATTGTTATTAGACCAAGTGAAGCCATTAACAGTTTTAGGAGGGAATTGTGGATTGTTACTAATAATAGTTTGCTCTGGGTTCTCTGTACCTCTGTTCTCTCAGTGTCTGGTATCTGGCCAACATAACACGCCCACATGGCAGAGTCCTTACTGGTGTTTCTTCAGGTAAGAGGGTGGGCAGGGAGGGTGGATAACGGTGAAGATGGGCTGCTAACCGCTCCTGGACCTTCTGCAGCTTCTCAGACTGAGCCTCCAACCAAGACACCAGGTGAACCTTGGTGTTGTGCAATGTTATGATCCGCCCATTCATCCGAGTCTGCTTTTCACGGATCTGGTGGGACCAGAGATCTGGTTACAGGAGTTCCCTACCGTGCAATTTATTTCCCTTTTTAATCATGATTCATTTTAAGTCTTATTTTGTTGCAGAAAAAACATCAGGTTGCAACATTTTGTCTGAATTAATGACATAAATTAGATTTTTTAAATTGTATAAATAATTTTAATAGTAAAATTGAGGTGAGCCAACTACACAGACACTGTTGTACAGATTTGAAAACAAACTAATTAAAGGCAAAGACGTTTCTGTTATGTTGTCTGTGTGGTTGGATAAAGAAATAATAATCCACTAAACATGCCATTTTGGCACCTAACATTGTTGCAGAAAATGATGCCCACATCAGGATCCAGTGCTGCTATGAAATGCAGGGTACATGTGCACCCGGTAGAGTTCTGACATGCTCACTCAAAATGATCAGGTAAGGGACTGCTAGGTCAACTAATACAGTGCCACTCCTTGATTTTGCACATTTATTATTGATTCACGTTTTAGGTCAACTGCAGAGTAGTTACTGTTTAAAAGACGCATTTGCTCTGTACTGGACAGGTGGTTTTAAACAGATTCTAGGTTGGGGAAAACTGTACCAGCTGCAATTTAAGAAAGGAATAGTCAAAACATCTTCCACATATGAACTAGGTGGGGCTGCACGCCTCAAATTAGAAAGAAAGAAAGAAAGAAAGAAAGAAAGAAAGAAAGAAAGAAAGAAAGAAAGAAAGAAAGAAAGAAAGAAAGAAAGAAAGAAAGAAAGAAAGAAAGAAAGAAAGAAAGAAAGAAAGAAATGATTAATTACTATTGTAACACTTTTGTTTGTACACCGGTTGTGATGAACAGCAAAGACATGAAAATCTACGGTATGTTATCTGCTGGGATAGAAGATAGGTGGGATTCTGTTTTGTTGAACACAGAAGGGTTTTTGGGGATTTAGTCACTTCTGCAGTGAGCCTTTACCAAAGTGAACAGCTGGGGACATTTTGTTGATAGTTTTATGGGAGAGCAGGGTAGGTGTTTGGATAAAAAATACTTCCCCTATTAAACTTGTGCATATCATATTTTCTGCCAATTATTTATTGTAAATGTTAGTTGCTGGAGCTTAAAGGTAAAATTTGACTTTTATGATATAGAATCCATCGTTTAACAAGCAGCCAGTCCCTCCCTGTCTGTAAAAGTCCTCTCTGGTCCTCTCTCATGCATACTTTTTATTTGACAGTAATTATTCAATAAAATTAAATAAAAAAATGGAAGTAGGTACCTCTGGTTCCTAAACATAAAATATTATATTTTATGTTAAACTGAAAAGTGAAACAGGAGAGATCGGTTTAATTTGTGTCTGTGTGCAACTCTGTACTTTTGCCTCCAAGGCCATCAGCTCCTCTTTCTTCTCAGTGTTCATTCTCAGGTGTTTCACCCTGATGAAGTCCCCGATGTTCTCTCTGGCCTCGCAGATGGCCTGTACCTCCTGAGGATCCACATAGTCCTTTTCTGGTTTCTCTGCATAACTATGTCACCAACAACCCAGTTTGGCAAAAACAACCAGACTTTATTTACAAACCAACTAGGTTATGGTGGAATGATTTTAAAGAGTAGGAGGGAAAACCCAGACGATATTTGTCTCACTCACATTTGGGCCCATTCCTCCTTTCTCCTCTCTATTTTGGTTCGAGCTCGCTCAGCTTTCTCTGCAGCCTTTCGGAGCTTCTCTTCTTGCCGATCTCCCAGCTTAATCCCTGAGCCCCGAGCCACTGGGGCGCACGGCAAGTCTTCCTCTGAAAATCACACTCACAGATATCGGCCAAGGCCAAGATGTTTGACAGTTTAGATAAATACGCAGTCACTTTCTTACCCACTATTTGGGGGCTGTCCTTTAAAACTTCTACTCTGGATTTCCTCCGTTCCACTGTGCCTCCTTTTCCAGCAGGTTCGTTGAGTTCGCTCTCAGGTTTGACTTGAATTAAAGACTCGTCCACCACCGGCAGATGGTAGGAGGAGATTCTATGGGTGGTGCGGATGGCGACCACAGTGACAAGGTTGGCTTCCATTGAGTCATTAAACCTGAAAACAACATCTTTGGTAATACCTAGGACCTTATTTAAGGTCATTCCAAAATCTGAACTTGATGCCACTTAGAAAGTTTAAACTTATACATTAGTTTTCAGTTGTTGCCCAGTATATATATATATATATATATATATATATATATATATGTATGTGTGTGCGTGTGTGTGTATATAGCCTGTAATTGTGCATGTGTGTATCTGTGTACCATGCCTGTAGTTTTCCCAGTGCTATGCTGCAGCGCTCCTGCTCCCAGGCCATCTGCTTTCTGACTTCCCTCACTCTCGTGGCCTTCAGTTTCTCTGCTTGCTCACAAAAGCGATGGTCCAGTTGCAGCTCCTAAATACACACACACACAGACTCCTGAGGAGGGTGCATTGGTGTAAATTCCATAGAAATTAATTCAAAACCAATAACAATACACTTTGCTACCCAAGTACGTGTATGTGTTATAACTATCATCAGCTGCCCATGAGGAAAAAGGATGGAGGGAAATCTCCTGCACGTGACATTTCAATGCAAGTGGCTCAAAGGACCTTTAGCACAAGATTTCCTATTTTAAACTACACAATAGCAACTTAGTGGAATTTATTGTGTTCAAACCTCAGGTTTCAAGCGGACATGTTCTGGCAGCTGATGGTTTTCACTCAGCACTTGTTTAAACTTCTTCTGGAGCTCAGCCAGCTGCTTCTGTGTTTCTGCTACCTTAAGCTCAGCTTCCCTACGCAAGTGGTCGTTTTCCAGCTTCTGCCTTGCCATCTCTATGCTGGAGGGAGTCAGAGTTAGAAAATTACATTCTTGGGACAAAGTGACATTGAAAAAGACATTTCATATTTATCAAGTGTTTACATCTATAAAAACTGTGAAAACATGAAGAATAAAAAAGACAAAAATACTTTTTTAAATCTCCTCTACAAAACATTATGCAGTCAGAAGGAACACGGGCATAAAAGGAAAATACGAGTAAAACTGGACTCACTTGAAGGCTGCTGGGTCAATGTCCAGAGCCAGTGCCTCCTTCTCAAGGCAAACCTAAATTTCATGTTAACAAGTTGATTGTATGTATTAATCAATGTATCCACACCCATCTACACTGCACATATTTGACAAATGGGCATTGTAATCTGTAACACATCCTCCTTGACTTAAATAAACCCCAAAATTAAACAAAATAATTCTAATAGGGTTCATTTTAAACCCTCATTTGCCATTAAAAACACTATGGATGAGAAAGAAGAGAATGTGGACTGACTCTGGGTGAAGGAACCTTGGCCATTTTTCCATGGAGGCTTTTTTGTAGTTCCTTATGAGGAAGCAGGGAAAAGGAGAAGATATTTCCATCATCTCCAGCTGTCAGTACAAAGAGATCATCATGGCTGCAACGGATGTGTCGCAAGTGACCATAATGATTGTCGTGAATGCTGAGAGCCCAGTAGTCCTGCATGGAGGTGAGGCTGTGGTCACCAGGTTGAAGAGGGTAAACCCTTATGAAGCCTGAATGCATGCCACAGAGCAGCAGCTGCCTGTTGGAGCTGAAAAACATGAGTAGGGGAGATTTCCAGTATCATCTTAAATTGGTAACACTACCGGACCACCATTATATGTTTTTAAATCACTCATTAACACAGACTCATGCCACATTTCTTACATGAATGGCTTTTTTCTCTATTATACACATACTATTACGCCGATGAGCACAGTGACCATCTGATTCGTAAATGACCACTGTTTCTTAAAACACAGCTGCCGATTGTGATGACAAACGTGTCCATGTCTCTGTCCTTTCCATTGCAGGAACCAGGGGATGCTGCACTGGGGGAGATATTTACCCCAACACAGTTTTTTAATGGTTTTTTTAAGTATTCTTGATATTTTCAGGGTGAGATTTGTAGAACTGAAAATTCTGAATAGTTGGACAATCCAAGAGTCTTTTATCTGACCCTGCCTCAATGATCTCAAACTTGATCTCAAAAACGACCAACAAACCGTCCATCTTTAACCTTTACCACACGAGTTGTTGTTACTTTATGTGAACACAATTTTCACACTCATCCATTTATGAGGGGGATAAAATACAGTATGTAGTCTGCAGTTGAAAGAGCTAGACATTGACTGAGTGCAGCCATTATGACAAAACTGTGATATGGAATTTAATTTAATTTTAATTTATTTTTGTTTTACAGTTAGATTCATATTTAGATTTAGATTAAAAAAAAAGAAGAAAAAAACACACCTACACCTTTGTGGGAAGATGTTAAGTGTTAACGCACACACCTCAACAATTAATTTATAAACACTTTTATTGCCTTGTTTGCTTAATCTTCCCTGTGTTTTAGAACTCAGTGGAAACAAAGAAAGAAAATCCAGACCATAACGCATTGAAATCAGAACCATAAGCATTATATTACTGGAGAGTTTTGATAAAAACGCAGCTAGTGTGCAAGTTAGTTGTTAACTTCGCCTTGTCTCTGAGCTAAGACAAGCTGGTGGCTTCCCAAAAATAAACAATGGCTCAGATCATAATTGTTTTAAGATCAAACCAATAAACGCTGTGTTCTGTACTGATGTATAAATATGCACTCTTCCTACCTGAAAGTCATAGAGCAAATGGGGTCGTCATCTGCATCACTGACAGGTAGGAAGTGAAAAGGTTCATCCTGCCGTTGGTCCGGATCCTCATCCTGATTCTCAGAAAACTTACAGTGATACAAGTAGCCTGAGTCAAAGCCTCCCTGCAAGACAGACAAGAGAAATAAATATATATATATATATATATATATGGTACTTGTCTGACTGCATTGTTCCATGTGTAAAGTTTGGTGGAGGGGGGAATTATGGTGTGGTGTTGTTTTCCAGGAGCTCGACTTGGCCCCCGTAGTTCCAGTAAAAGGAACTCTGAATGCTTCAGCACACCAAGACATTTTGGACAATTCCATACTCCCAACTTTGTGGGAACAGTTTGCAGCTGGCCCCTTCCTCTTCCAACATGATTGTGCACCAGTGCACAAAGCAGGTCCATAAAGACCTGGATGACAGATCTGGTGTGGATGAACCTGACTGGCCTGCACAGAGTCCTGACCTCAACCCGATAGAACATTTTGGGTTGAATTAGAGCGGAGACTGAGAGGCCTTCTCATCCAACATCAGTGCGTGACCTCACAAATGCACTTCTGGAAGAATGGTCAAAAATTCCCATAAACACTCCTAAACCTTGTGGACAGCCTTCTCAGAAGAGTTGAAGCTGTTTTAGCTGCAAAAGGTGGACCGAGGTCATAGTGAACCCTATGGATCAGGAATGGAGGTCACTTAAGTTCATATGTGAGTCGAGGTAGGTGAGCAAATACTTTTGGCCATATAGTGTATATTCAAATAATAGGATAAACAAGTTTATTCTTTAATATTTTTGATTACTTATTTATCTTAGATATGTTTGCTAATTTTAGGCATTCTCATTCTACTTCTCCTTTCTTGTACTTTGCTGTTGCATCAATGCAATTTCCCCAGTGTGGGACAAATAAAAGTTTTCTTCTTCTTGATTCATGTTTTGCAATAACTCTGCATAAATTCATAAATAAATAAATCTATCAATCAATAACATTGATATGTAGCTGTGTGTACCATTGAGAGCCAGAACTGGCCAGGCTCTGAGTAAAAACCACAACAGACAGGACTTGGAGGATCTGGGATGTAAAGAGATGGTAGTTCTTCCTCTTCTTCATTCTCCTGCTGCTCTCCACCTGGGTACATTCTCTTTTTTAACTGCTCTTCTCTCTCCTTCCTCGTTTTCTCCCTTAAGGCCTGACGTCTTGCGATCTCCTCTTCTCTCTGAAAAACACAGATTGAAACATTAGCCACCTGATGTGGACAGATGGCCAGGAAATGTGGTGTATTTAATACATCAAAAGCTAATATTGAACATATTTAGACCTTGATTCTGGATTTAATACTCTTGAACTTGAACAATCTCCTGGGCAGCTCAGTTAGCTGGTACGTTTTGGCCGGCATCTGAGCTTCTGGATCAGGACTGTGCACCTCAACCACATAACCACTCTGACACAAGATGAGCAACCTGTTTTCACTCTGAGTAAAATGGAATTAAAAAATTGAATAACTATTTGTGTATATTTTAAAAGTAGGTTGATTATTTATTAATTAAGAGTATTTTTTCTAACTAAAATTAGTGACAGCTGAAGACCATACTCACGTGGGAATGAGGTGACCACTCAAGTGCCTGAACCGGCCCAGGAACAGGGATGAAACCAATGGGGTTGTACTTTTCCCCAGTTGTGAAGAAGAAAACAGTGCAGTCTACGCTCTGAGCAGAAAGGTTGTTATAGAAAGAAAAATTGTATAAATGGCAAAACCTGTCCAACCTATGGACAAAAGAAAGTGTCTGTGGAAAGTTTTAGAAAAAAAAACGGATTATACAGGTCAATACCATTAAAATCTGTTAGTCTCTTGAAAATATTTACCTATAATTACTGTTGATTGTAAAACTAAAAGACAAACATTAGTAGACAGCAGTAAACACAATAAAAGACTGCCAATCCGGTCTGAATTTATGTGAACAATTAAAAATAAGAGGAGTGCAGTTACGATCTGAGGCTCAGTGCATCCCATAAACCAGATGCTAGGAAAAGAGATGCAAGTTCAGAGGTGAAAATAAAGTAGTTGTCGCTGTAGTATTTATACCCAAACATCTAGCAGTCATCTCAATTAGCCACCGGGAAATTGTAACAGCTTATAAGAAAAAATAAAAAAACCTCAAATGTTTCCTTGTACGCCATGGCCAAACTTAGAAAGGTACACCTTTGAGGAGCATAAGTGAGTTTGAGGGTATAATATTACATTTAATACAGGCTGGATTGGAATTTTAAAGTCAGACTGTTTGATTTCCATAATAATCCTTGAGCAGTCTTAAGAAAACAAATTTTAAGGAAACAACAGGCATGAATAATGCAAAACAAATATCTAAAAAGTCATGCTTCATTTACCTGTTTATAAATAACTCCAAAGATTATTACATTTGATTAGAACTGCGGTTTTTGTAGTGTTTACAAATCGTGGTTATGGCTCTGCCGGTACTTGCAGAAAATACCCTTGTTATTCAATCACTATTGGCTACCGGGATGAAGTAGAAAACTTACCCCTGTTGCAAAGATCTCTCCATTTCGTTCATATGCCACAGCAGTTACAGGGGCATTATGAGGTTTGAAGGCCTGTTTGAGCTGCAGCTTGGCATCTTCTTTAAGGTTGCGCCCAGTGTCCCTTTTCAGCTTTTGTGGGTTGTACAGCTCCAATAACCGGACCACCCCATCCTCGAAGCCTGTCACCAGCAAACTTCCATTCGGGTTTAACTAAGGGCAATTACCACAGCTGCAGAGGTCAGTGTTTTGCCATCATGCTGTATGCCACAGACTGATTCACTTTTCCAGCATGACACTTACCGAAAGTGGAGCCCAGCTGAGCGTGGTTCCACCCTGACTGAAATGGCTGGTAGTCAGTTCTCTTTGCGCCAAGAAGTCAAAAACTCTGACAGAGCCTGCACAGCATGGATGCAAGCAGGCAAAGCATCCATTACAAAATGCAAACATTTATCAAAGGTTTGAATCAAAGGTGAGTGTGGACTCACGGTCCAGAGTGGTCGTGGCCATCAGGTGTGATTTCTGTGACACATCTAGGCCCTGGAGCGGCCCAGCATGGAAGGAAAACAGGCATTCTGGATCAACAGCCTACACACACACAGGTGACAAATAAACAGTTATTTTACAAGCCATGGATGGCCTTCCAGACTGTGGCCTGACTGACCATACATTTTTTAAACAAATGAGGTATAACATGTGCACATATCCTTTCATCTATTCATTTTCTACTCTCATTTCATCCCTTCAGGGTCATGAGGAACTGCAGTCTATCCTAGCAGTCATCAGGTGAGAGGTGAGTACATCAGGTGTGCATTTGCAATCCATCAAAGTATTAGAAAACAAACTAAGTCACATAAGAAACTCACTGTGTTGGTGAATGAAAGATCAAGTTTCCAGATGGCTCCATTGGCATCCTGCAGGACCACACAACAGAGAGATCAGGCCTGAGGTGAGGCTGGAGCATGTATTGCAAACACTTTTATATAGAACTCTTTGATATTTTCTCTTTTAACCTGAGCAACCCAGATGAAGGAGCCAGAAAGAGGGCTCCTGACCACAGAAGAGAGGCACACATTGCGCCCCACCACCATCTCATTGACGGGCTCCATTTCAAACGTGCTGCTGCCATTGTTAATGATGGCTGTGTTGATCCCCTCAAAGTCCCAACCCTGGAGGGAGCATTATAAAGTCAAAACATATATTTAAAAAAAGCTAGATTTGTGTTGCTGTTACTTACACATGTCTGTAAAAAAAATATGTGTATATTTCATTTTACCCGGACCACTCCATCAGAGCCAAACGTCATTAGCTGTCCATCTTCTAGAGCAAAAGGCTGGACTGTCCCAGCATGACAGTTCCGGTTCTCTTTACGGCAAATTTCCACTTTGATGGCATTTCCATCCCAAAGGAGTAGGTTTCCCCACTCTGTACCTGACACTACCTAGCAGGAAGATATAAAGTGAAACGGGAGTCATAAGTGACTACTCATTCCTTTGGAGGCTTTTGCACCTGGAAGACTGTTTTGTGAATAAGGTTAAAAAAGGAAAATTCTTTCACGTGCAGTTCACAGTTTATGAATTCAGTTAAGTTTACATCACACGTTCATAATACAGCCGTTTACAGAAAAAGAAAAAAAAATCCAATAAGAGTCCAATTAGATGATTTGATTAGTTAAATACACTCAAAAGCTACATGGAATCAAGAGTGTGTAATTTTTAGTAGGGTATTTAAACATAGCAGACTGATTAGCATGAACATTTAATCTATACCTGTGCATTTCCCAACATAGAGGTGATTACAATGTTTATACAGCAGTTGGGTTTTGTTTTTATAAACTATACCAATAAAACAAAAAAATGGAGAACAGTCTGCCTTTTTCGTATTAGTGGGCCTATGACAGAAGTCCCAGTGTCGTGTTAGAATTTGGCCTTTGAGGGGCGACAGCATTGTGCAAGTCTGGACACTTGTCAAGCATTCATGAATAACTCAAGCTCCGAACAGCCAGGTACCGACCTTTCCATCAGGAAGTTCCACGTAACCTTCAATATCAGTTTCTATAGTTTTCCCAAAATTACCCATGATGCCTTGCAGTTTATGGCCTGTAAATGTGGGAACTATTTTCCAAAACCTGTCAGAGAAGAAAAGAGTGTTCATTATATGACACACATAAAGCAAAAACATCAAAAATAAATAATGGGAATATTTCTACAGGTTGTGATGGCAGGATGTTTTTTTTGAAGACAGCTCAAGCACCATCTAGTTCATGTATGGCATATTTCTGTGCCAGATTTGTAAGTAGTCTAACTGGAAGTGCTTTTAATTTCATCCCAATCACATGTTGACATTCAATTACTGCAGAAATTAACTGGGCCAGATGCAGAATGCAAAACTGCCCTATTACCATCTATGCCATCGGCTGTGTGCAGCAGCAGCAACACATCTCTCTCAGACAGACTCAGGGATCTCAGGGACCTGCTGGGGACATATGGCTGCAGAAGGTCTCTAATGTAAGGTGGTGCCTGATCATTTAAAGCTCTATATGTTAAAACCAGAATTTTAAAATGCACTCTGTAGAGAATGGGGAGACACTGCAGCTGGATTAGTATGAGGGTGACATGTGAAAACGTGGGAGATTATGTAATAAGCATTGTAGCAGCGTTACAGACAACCTGAAGACATTCTAGTGACTTTTTTGCTTAAACATGTGAAAATCAAGTTACAGTAATCGAGACACAAAGAAATGTGAGCCGTGGAAACGAGTCGACCGCTATGGCAGTGTCGTGTGCAGAGGCCTCAGCTGAGGCTGTGCCGGGGAAACAGGCCTTGGACAGACTTTCAAAATAAACCAGGAACAGATACACCTAAAAACCGTGACACCCTTTTATTTCAACCAGACAAAGACCCCCTTTTCCATAGCGGCTACCAGCTAATAGCACTTCTGAACATTAACTTTAAAATGTTGTCCTAAGTCTTTGCTTTATGGCTGCAACGTGTCCTACCATCCATCATAGAGCTGGATCAGAATGGTTTTATGCCGGGTCGGCGATCCTCACACAACACCAGACAACCCCTTATCAACATTATTTGTGCTCCCAGTTCTTTAATCCCACAGGTAGGGGTATGTCTTGATGCCGAGAAGGCATTTGACAGGGTGGAGTGGGGTTTCCTTTATGACGTGATGGCCAGGTTTGGGCTGGGCCTGGCCTTTATCTGCTGGGTTATATTAATCTCCAAAAACCTCAGTGCGGCCAAACACCACCTCTGTCCTGACTTCTAAAAATGTTGCAGTACTAGACAGGGCTGTCTGCTCTCACCATTATCATTTGCCTTGGTTGTAGAGCCACTGGCTCTTTGGCCACGCTTGGACGCAAGTTTTCAAGACATTTCACGTCTGGAAACTGTCCATAAGATCTCCTTATATGCAGATAAGCTCCTAATCTAGGTCTCAGAACCAGCTTTTTCCCCCGCAATCTTTCATTTCTTTAATCAATACAGTACTGTATCAAGCCACAAAATAAATTACCTGAAAAGCGATACTGATCAATGGTCAGGCAAGGACACCTCACACTCAGAAGTCCCAGTTAGATGGTCAAGTGGTGGTGTTGGATACCTGGGTATTACCTCGGTTTGTTTTTTGTATGTTTGCTCTGTGCTTGCATGGGTTTTCTTAAATATTCTTGCTTCTTCCAACAGTCCAAAAACATGTATGTTAGGTAAATTGGTGCTGTGATGGATTGGTGACCTGCCCAGGATGTATCCTTGCTTTTTGCCCAAAGAGAGCTGAGACAGGCCCAACAGACCCCTGTGACCCTAAATAAGAATAAATAGGAATTAAGATTGGATGGCCTTGTGCTGCATTTCTCCTGGCAGTGCAGTTTTGCTGCCTCCTATTGGTGAGTTGATGTAGCACACTGAACTTTGTGGAACAAATGCGCCAGGGAGGATTTTGCCTTAAAATTGCCAGATGCAACTTCAATGCATACTTATGAGATCTGAAACTCTGTACATCTAATAACACAGTAAGATTTGATGTTTGAACGGCTATATGATATTGTCTTTCAAGCAGTTTTAACTTTTCATTTGATTTCTCTTTTTGAGCCTAAAGCTCACATTTTTCTATGAGAGCAAGTACTTTTGCAAGAAAAAGACACCTCCCCAGCTCTGCTTTTAAGCATGTAAAGGAGGTTGATTATTGTGACTTATGACTATAATGTTCAGCAGATGTTTCATTCATTCAAGGCCAAAGTGTGTAATCATAAGATAGTGGCAATCAGATCAATTAAAAACTGTCTTTTGAAAGAAGTTAGACTTTTTCAAAGAGTCAAGTTGCAAATATGAGGTCCATTTGTTAATTTTCCTTTAATGTGGTTTATTTAAGGCCCATCTTAAAATCACATTAAAAATGTCAAAATCCTCTTTCTGTGCGACTTAAAATTGAAATCGTAAGTAAGTAAACATTAGATCATGACTGAACCTGAATACATGTGCAGCCATGCAGACATAAATTGCATTATGTCACAGCTACTACTTCCCTTCACCGTGTTCACCCACAACTCTTCTACGCATGAGGCCTGGCCACTTACCAGTTATCCCCTCAGCTTTGCACCAAGACATCACACATACATACCCCACACCAAACACTTATCCCAGTCACATATTGGCTCCAACTTGGTCACTGTTCTGATTTCTAGGGTTCATATATGATTGCTTACCATCAAAAGGGGAACGCAAATTTTTAAAATTCTTAATATGGTATTCACTGTTGTTTTGAATTGCCTTTTATGGGGAAGACTAACATTATTTCAATTTTCTCTATTTTTTGCTGTCTAATTGACTAACTGGCCCTAAGGTTTAACAGGAAACTGAAGCAGTGAGTTGGGAGGATTGCCTGACGATTATCCGGCTGTGCCATTTACTTGATGTGTCCAGATCCTGACGATGTGAGCAAGTCCGGGTTGTATGAGGAGAAGCTGACACGGTAGACCTCCTGGGACATGGCCTTACATCTCAGCACAACCTCCTCCTGCCTCCAGTCCCACACTGTCAGCATATAGTTAGGTACACTGCCCACACTGGCCAGCAGGGTCCCATCACAGTTAAAGTCCACACAGCTATATTCCCGGTCCGTGCCACCTATAAACATGCCAGCATTACAGCATGAAAATCTAACGATGTAAAACATTACTTGAGAAAAAGGTACAGGTCCATAAAACCTGACCATATTTACCTCTGAGGATCCGGTATGGTTTTAGAGAAGGATATTCATAGACAATGATGTCGGGCTGGTTTCCCTTCTCTGCTACAACAAAAAACTCTTTGGTAGGGTGGACCTGACAAGCACACACACACATACACACACACACACACACACACACACACACGCACACACGCACACGCACACGCGCATTTGTTTTGGTGTTGAGATAAGACATAAGACAGGAAAATAAGACGGTATTTCCCCTGTAAACGATAGCAATGAAAGATTCTTTTGAGTATGTGTAAGCGTATCCCATTTATTTATGTTAATTGCTGTAAATCACAGGCAAATTGTTTGACCCCTCACAAACAAGCCAGTTTGAAAGCCACCTTACCGTAATAGTCCCGATTCCTCCTCCACCACAAGAACGCAAAAATCTCTGCTCTTTAGTGGACAGGTCTAGGAGGACGAGCAGGTTGCCTGCGATCAATACCAGAGTTCTGTCATCCAGCAACTTCAGATTTGCCCTGCGCCCACTGTCATAGCCAAAGGAGTGACTAATTACATGGGAAATTAAGGTGTAATAATATTATGTTACCAGAGGTGGGCTTGGGCCTGGAGGACCCAGGTTCAAGTCCCTGGGATGGCAACAATGGTGAATCACTGTGGGCCCCTGAACAAGGCCCTTAACTCGCAACAGCTCCCCGGGCGCTGGGATAGCAGCCCACTGCTCCTAGTCAAACTAGTGATGGGTTAAAAGCAGAGGCAGAATTTCGGTGTGTATCGTGATATATATGCTGACAAGAATTATGAATGCTTGAAAAGCTTGGAGGGAAAATAAAAATAATGAAGTTAAGTATTTGGTTACCCACAGCTTTATATCAATATAAATTCTGATCCATTATACAGTACATACAATCTTTGATATTAGTACTGAATTTACAGCTGGGATAAAATCCACACTTTCCCAAACACATGATCAGTTATCTCTTGTGTTTTTGGTAGGGAGCTGAAAATGATGTCTTACCAAATAAAAGAATCAGATTACAACAAAGACTTTGGTTTTCCAAGACTGGGACGTCTTCAACCATTACTACTAAACGTGCAATTTTACTCTGAGGCTGAGAAAAAGGCTGAGCTCAAACAAGAGTAACACATGTATGGACTGTCTTATACTTGTATGTTTATCTACCCCTAGTTGTGAGATATAATGATAGAAAGTAGTTTTTTTTTTCTTTAATCATTTAGGCAAGTAAGGATACGAGAGGTGCAGAAGGTTCTCTGGGATTTCCGAACCAGGTGTGATGTACGGCCTGGAGGAAAGCTCCTCATATTTGTAGAACAAGTCTACAGGGAGCTGCTTCTTTGATTGTCCGTCAGGTACCAGCTGCTCCACTGAGTGTCCAGTAATAGGCCCTGTGGGGAAGAAACATTTGAAATAATTTTTACATTTAATGTAATTTCAGAAAATAAAACCTTAGTGATGAGAGTTATACACTACAGCAAAACACAGTTGGCAATATGCAGCATATTAAACTGGTGTATAATTTTGCATATTTTTTATTACCTAACTAACATTAAATGTTCACAATTCAGCTGGTTATTTTCCCCTGTATCTGTGGTCATAGCAGGTCAGTCTGTTTAGATTGTGAGCAAATACTTTTTCTACTACATTATCTGAGGACGTTTGTCTTTACAGTCCAGGCTCAAAATGCACGTTTTGGTGAAAATGAAGCGACATAAAGACGTGATGCTGCATCTCAAATTACCTTCAGTATGTTCTTGTGGGTCTGTGTCTGTTCTCTCAGACTCCTTATAAACAAAACTTACGTTTTCATCTAACGTTTCCATTCTAATGTCATCTGCTGCTATTACTTTTTTCTACGTAATTTCAACTCCACCCAAAGGTCTTTAAACTCTTAGTAAATGTTAATAACATTAGAAATTAAGGGTTTAAAAAAATCTGAATAAAGGTAAAAAATTACCCGTAACATTTGTTTTTGTTTTCTCTAAATTACAATAGCTAACAATTAACGTACGCCGCGTATTTTTAGCAATGTTCCGTCTGTTGGTGCGTTGCTAGGCAACAGGAAAACTCATTTCTGCACAAAGCATTGTGGTTAATGTGGTTCAGAAAATGGTCTCGCCCATTTGAGGCACGTACATTGATAAAACTGCTGTGAATTTAACATTTAATTTAACTGATAAACATTTACATTAATTTGAAGAGTTTTTTTTAATAGATGCAAACAAAAGACTAATCTTCACATTATCGGGTCGTGCGCCTTTAAATACTATTTGTAAACAAATAAGGCCTTTACCGACCCGATACACCACACATGTACGTCGTTGTTGCCACGTCATTGTAATAAAGTCCAATGCCGTCAAATCTAACATCGTGCATGGATTAGAAGATATGAATATGACAATGTATAAACGGTTAAGAACAAAAAATACATATTCCTAAAACCCCTAAAGAGTTGTCGTAACAACCTATGTTTTACGGCAACGAATCTTCAACTTGATTGAACCGTTTGTGCCGTAAAGCGTGAACGGAACACATGTGGCGTGCGTGAGTCGGAAATGTGAGTTGGTTTGAAACAATCTTCCTTATAATGTCTCTTTTTAGTATGATGTTGTTTGTGGTTGTATAGCCGTAGTTGTTATTATTTGTTTTTTCGCGCTGTTGGTGAGTCAGGTTGGATAAAAAGGACTTTACCGAAGTAAACGCAGAACGCATAAAGATAACGTGGGTCCGTAACGTGTAAAAAGTTAAATGATCGAAACAAAAAAGGCCCGTGAAAACGCTTACCGTCTGATAATGTCTTATCGTATTGCACGGTTGGTTTATAGTCTGATACCATTATTGTACAAAACTCGACGTCGAAATCGGTGATCCTTTACGTGCTTTAGTTTAAGAGGAGCTTTCTGTTAAAGGTGTTAATTATCTAAAGATGGAGACATTTACAAAGCACGACCTTTACCTTTTAGCGTGTATGAGATGCGGTGTGTATCTTGTGCATACTTCTCAGGTGAACATTGCCAAAACCGAACTTAAGATCCGGACAGTTGAACAGAATATTCGATTTCTACATTGACTTTGTGAAAGTAATTCACTAGATTTCTCACCAAACCGTGTGTATTCATTCGCAAAAGTAAGCGCCCACTTTTTTCAATGTTTATTTTATATTACTATTTTGTATCTCCTAAATGGAGATGTACAACTTTGGAGGAGCCAAACCACCTACTTTTTCTTTTCTTTTTTCGAGACATTAGAAACATTGCTGTGGAGGAGTTTTGGCCCGTTCTTCTTTACAACGTTGCTTTATTTCATGATTAGGTTGTTTTTATCTATTACCCCCCCCCCCCCCCCCCCCCCCCCCCCATTGTATTGACTTGTGCAAAGCTCCTTTACAGTCGTGGAACAGCACTTGAATGGGTTGAGATCTGGATTTTGATGGGCCACTACAACATCTTGATTCTTTTTTTTTTTTTTTTTTTTTTTTTTAAGTATTTTTGAAGTAGAGTTGCTTGTGTACATATGTTTATTGTCATGTTTCATGAGCAAATTTCAATCAGGCTTTAGCTATTGGACAGATTCCCTCACATTTGAGAGGTGAACTCTGGTAAACACTGGTGTTCATGGTTGATTCGCTGACTGCAGTGCTTGGTCTAAACTTGGTGGTAGATCAGCTGTGGATCTGTAGGTACACAACTTTGCTTTGTAAACC
This sequence comes from Xenentodon cancila, assembly GCA_014839995.1. Taxonomy (NCBI): domain Eukaryota; kingdom Metazoa; phylum Chordata; class Actinopteri; order Beloniformes; family Belonidae; genus Xenentodon; species Xenentodon cancila. Next base: position 21,886,925 of record CM026215.1, on the reverse strand, counting down.
TGGTTTGTTTTTGTTTTTCTGTCTGTCAGCCTTCCCTTCTTTATCACACATAAAGATGAAAGCCAAATCCAAAAAACCTGTTTCCCCTAAGGGTGGAAAACAGCTTACCCGGAAAGGAAAAGGTAAGGCAAGCACAAAATCATCCTATGACATGCACTCTCGCTTGGAACAAGCTTTTTCACTGCTGTGTCTGACTCTGTCCAGAAACCCTAGGAACCAAACTGGGAGGGAAACCAGGCAGTAAAGCAGGCAGCAAAAGGCCCTTCAAACCACACACCAATACAGAGAAGAAAAGCAGACCAGGGAACGCAAGAGGTTTCAACACGAAAGAATACAAATCAGGTTTCTCCAAAGCTGGGAAGAGAAAACTGCTGGCAGATAAAGCTGAGAAGGATGAAGGTGATAAAATGTTAAATGTGGAACCTTAGTTGCTGACCTTACATCCAACGTAACAGTTGTATATAAAAATGATTTCTGGGTTTTGTGTCTATCAGGTCCAGTGAAGAAGAAGATCAAGAAAGGAGAGTTTAAATCAGAGAGGAACGAAAGAACATCAAATGAGGAGCTGAAGAACCGACAGCAGAAAAAGAAGGATCTGAAGAAGAGCAGACAGCAGGCGGAGAGGAAGGAGATGTTCGAGATCATCTGCCGGTCCAAACAAGTGTGGGGAGACCTCAGGAAGTACGTACACCTATCTGTTTCTGTGTCCTTGTGGGTGTACCCCTTCAATATAATGCCAAAGCTCAGTCAAAGTGTTGCCTCTCAAAAAGCGGCCGTGGCCCGAGCGGGGTTCATGCTTTCCCACCACAAACAGAAATACCACACACATCTCAGAGTGAGGAAGTGAGACCAGAATCCTGGCATTCATTAGGAGGGATTTTGTAATTAGACGCCTACAATGTAACCCAGAAAGTTTGACTGCTAATTGACAGATGAGGCTTTTGTCAACAGGAAGAATTGTGATGACGAGCTGAAGAAGAAACTGATGAATGAGCTTCATGATCTGATCCGTGGGAAATTCAAAGAGGTGAGACTCCTCTGCTTTACGGTACTTTAATTCCTTTTTTTGGGGGGTGCTGCTCTTTTTCTAATAACTGGGATGTTAGAAATATGAATAAATTAATTAAATGAAATGTAATTTAAAAAAAAAAAAAAAAAAAGAATGAACAGGTATGTGCATGGATCCCAGTCTCGGTAGCTCAGCTCTACTTGGTCTTCGGTTTATGAATTCTGATGGGAAGCCTGCTGTCCTCCTCCAGATGGCGTTTGCTCACGACTCTGTGCGGGTTCTGCAGTGTTTCATCCAGTTTGGAAGCCATAAGCAGAGGCAGGAAGTGTTTGAGGAAATCAAAGGTGAGCGTCACATTTATCTCCGGCCGCCTTTCGAACCCTCCATGTGGCTCTTTCTGTTCGTTGTCTGCGTTGTACCCCAGGCGCCTGCTAGGGTAACTGATCTGCATCGCAGGTGATTTACTTTTCTGTGGTTTTTTTCACCTCCAGGTGATATAATTTCTCTGTGCAAGTCGCTGTACGGCAAACACGTGGTGAAAAAACTACTGATGTACGGGTAAGGCAGCTCAAACCAGCTTCTTTCTCTTCCCTTTTCCACTGGATCCCAGAAGGATAATTAAATCACCACTTTTTTTTTTTTTTTTCTCCTCCATAGCGACAAGGAGTTGGTTGCAGCTGTGATCCAAACATTTAAGGGTCACGTCCGGTCAATGCTTCGCCATGCTGCTGCCTCATCCATCATAGAGTATGCCTACAATGACAAAGCCGTGCTCGCTCAGAGGCTCCTGCTCACTGACGAGCTGTATGGGAACACCTACACTGTCTGCAAGGTACACGGACCAAACTGACCTGCAAGCACCATCCGAACATTTCCGGACCTAGGTCGCACAGTCACTTGCTTTGTTTGTTTTTTGTTCTTTTCTTGGTAAAGTTCTTTCATGGAAAATGCTGGATAGTCAGGAAAAAGGGCTAAAACTGCATTGGTGGAATTATCATCCTGGGTTATCAGATTTTAAAAGAGGCTCTCTTAATGAATTGAACTTTGTCTGCCTCTGTATCCAGTCGTTCGAATGCAATACCATTGAAAAAGTTGTGAAGGCAAACCCGGACAAGCTGAACTACATCATGGACGAGATGAAGCAGATTCTCACACCCATGGCCCAGAAGTAAGGCCAGAAAACGGCAAATATTTTAGTTTGTCTGTGCGTCCTAAAATCAAAGTTGTCGATCAACCACATTTTTTGATAGTTCATTGATTTTTATTTCATTGCAAATTGAATGAACTCAGATTTAACGTTTTGATTGTCAGTTTTATTTGATGTAAACATCCCTACTTGGATCCCAGGACGCAAACATTCCAGAAATAGTTGGAACACTGTGGGTTTAATTTATTTTAATGAGTTAAACAAAAATGACATTATCATAAGTACCTGCTGAGATCACATATATTTGGATAAAAAAAAAAATAATGCATATGAAGTACAGTTGTTGTCTCTCTCTTGTTTCAGAGAACAAGTGATCAAACATTCTCTGGTCCACAAAGTCTTCCTGGATTTCTTCCTCTTTGCTTCTGACAAGCAGAGATCGGTAAGAGTGTGAATATTTGTACGGCTGTAATTTTCAAAAGTGCCACATTGACCAGAATAGAAGGTAACCGTTCCGTTTTCAAGACTTAAAGGGAAAAAAGTATGAACGCCAGGTCTTACCTCATCTGAATAATCTCGTCTGTGTTGGGATCTGGGCGTCGCTCTGCGTCTCAACCCCCACCAGCCCTGTTTCATTGTAGCAGGCACGTTCCCGCAGATGTGAAGTCTAAGTGTTTAAAAGTCAAGACGCCAAATAAAGGATGAGATAACATTTTAAAATGTATTCAAAAGGGCCCTGGATAGCTCAGTGGGTTAAGTGGGCGCCTCTTACAGAAGCTGTTGCCCTCATGCAGGCAGTGCAGGTTCAAATCCCAGCCTGTCACTCTTTGCTGTGTCTTCCCCCTTCTCTCTATACCCATTTCCTGTCCACCTTCTTTGAATAAAGGCCACTGGTGCCAAAAAACCTTTCTCTTTATCCAGGTCAGTACGGTACTATACTGAACTCTGGTGAAGTTGTGCTGGAGGGTCACGTGACTGTATTCCAGACTCCACGTTGCTTCCCTTTGATCCGTGTTTGCTATGACGTGTGCAGGAGATGATCGAGTCCATCAGAGAGGCCGTCGTCTACATGGCTCACACGCATGACGGAGCCCGGGTGGCAATGCACTGTCTCTGGCATGGAACAGCTAAGGTGCGCACACACACACACTTCCACCCTTTCTGTTACATGCGGTGGACAAAAAAAAAGTTCACACACGGGTAAGAAATAACATCAATAATGTCTAATGTTTTGTGACCTTCCATCAAAATAAAATTTGTGCTTTTAAATGTGCCCAATACTTACATATTTCTATTTTTCCTCTGGATTTCTGTTTGTTGGAGTATTGTGTTAAAGATGACATTTATGTTTTTGTTTTTATATTTAAAAAGCCTGCATCTTATCGAGGGTGTGTAGACTTGAATATACACTATATGGCCAAAAGTGTTGGCTCACCTGCCTTGTCTCACATATGAACTTAAGTGACCTTCCATTCCTAATTCAAAAGGTTCAATATGATGTCAGTCTGCCCTTTACAGCTATAACAGCTTCAACTCTTCTGGGAAGGCTGGGAAGGTTTAGGAGTGTGTTAATGGGAATTTCTGACTAGAGCGGTGGAGATGCGTTCTCTGGAAGAATAGAGTCCAGTGGCGGCCTTCTTTACAACAATGCATCCAACACTTTGCATTGCACTTGGTGATGTATGTCTCGGATGCAGCTGCTCAGACATGGAAACACATCCATGAAGCTCTCTGTGCACTGTTCTTGAACTAATCTGAAGGCCACATGAAGTCTGGAGGTCTGTAGCGACTGACTCTGCAGAAAGTTGGTGACCTCTTCCCAGTATGCTCCTCAGCATCCACTGACCCCGCTCCGTCAGTTTATGTGACCTACCACTTCGTGGCTGAGTTGCTGTCGTTCCCAAACACTTTCATGTTCTTATAAAACTGAGTTGACTGTGGAATATTTAGAAGTGAGGAAATTTCACGACTGGATTCGTTGCACAGGTGACATCCTATCACAGTTCCACGCTGGAATTCACTGAGCTCCTGAGAGCGACCCATTCTTTCACAAGTGGTTGTAAGAACAGTCTGCATGCCGAGGTGCTTTATTTTATACACCTGTGGTCATGGAAGTGACTGGAACACCTGATTTCGATTATTTGAATGGGTGAGCAAATACTTTTGGCGAATGTAAATTATATTAATGTAAAGGCTGCATATTGTTCGAAGATTTTTGATGCCAAATTCATTTTTATTATATATATATTTTATTATGTTAATATTTGTGGTCACTGTAGATCCAATTGTTTTTATCTAATAAATCCACAATTGTATCTGTGTTATTTGCAGTAAATCCCATCATCTTACAGCTGAGTGGATACATTTAAAGTCTAATCAAATATACAACCCTGTTTTTTTTTTTGTTTTTTTTTTTTTTTTATTGGTATATTTCTGTTGTGCTATTTGGATTATGAATGCGAGTTGTGCTGCATCCAGCTGCAGATTCAAGCGATGGAGATTTGGCTTCTCCGTGGCAGGAGTTAAAATAATGTTTTTGTTTTAAACTAGTGCTACGTTTTATGTTTCAGGACCGAAAAGTCATCATCAAAACTATGAAGACGTATATGGTGAAGTTTGCCACAGTGAGTTAGCAGTGCTGCTTCTTTTGATCAAGTAAATAAAAGAAAAGTGTCAACATCATAAAGATGCACTAAATGTTCCTTGTCCACAGGGGGAGTTTGCTCATCTGGCTCTTCTAGCGATATTTGACTCTGTTGACGACACCAAACTGGTCAAACAAGCAATTCTCTCAGTAAGTGGCGTTTTAAGACTTCAGCAGGAGTTTATTGTTACACTGGAGTGGGTTCTAGGTCATCCAGGTGACTTATCCTTGAAAAGCTCCATCAAAGGCAACTCCTCTGTCATCCAAAAGGCTTTTTGGATTCTGACTGGCTGAGAGTTTCTGGTCCGCATTAGCCATGGCTGTGGCTCCGTTTAGGAGATCCACACATAAATATAGAGGACAAATTGATGCCAATACTTTATTGCTTTTTTTTCAATATTATAGTTCTCTCATCTTCAGAAGCCTTTAGTAGATCTTGTTTTATTTAAGTCTGTTTTTTTGTGAGCGGTCGCTGCCATTGTTGTTTTTGAGCGTTTCTAAGATGCGTGTTACATGATTGATTGTCTGATGAAAATGAACTCATTTCAGTTTCCTGAAGAGGAGGAGATAGTAACGCAGCGTACGCTGAAGTAAACCTGCTCTTGACCAGGTTTACCTCCCTGAGTTGGTTACCACGGTAACAGACTCTGAGTATGAGTTACCCTGCTTTCTGAAACCGGTTCAATTTGAGCCCTATCGGTCGCAGTTAAGTAACTTCACTTTGTGAAACAGAAAACTCAAGAGTTTCCCCGAGTTCAGGTTCAACATAACCCGGTTAGTGAAACGGACCCCTGTTCAACATGTGTGACGGTTCGGTTGCTTGAATTGCAGATGTTTGTGAAAACCGTCCAGGTAGGAGAGTCCAGCTGCTTTGTCAGTACTCACTAAAACCCGAGGCCTCCTCCTGTGTAACGTTGTTTTGTCCCGTTAACATGAAGCCCCTTAGACACGGCGCCTGCTGTCCTCATGAAGCTGCTGCCTTTCTGAAATGCACACAGACCGAACAGAGGCGGCTCGGCGCTGCGTCACTGTGAGATTATAGACAGCATCTGAGTGACAGAAGTGCTGCTGGTGATGGGCATGGTCCACGGTGCTGGTTTGTCTCTTCTCTTTAGCGCGGTTATTGCCACTAATGGGGACAAGAGACAGCAAGAGCAAGACAAAGCTTCTTATAAATAATCAGATGTTTCTTCAAATTATAGAAAATGTATATTTTAACATAAAGAAATACTTCTTAATCTTTCTTTAAAAGTCTGGCCTCACCTGTGTCTGATCTGAGCAGGAGATTTTGTCATCTCTGGACGACGTCATTGGGAATAAGTACGGAAAAAAGGTTCTCCTGTACCTGCTGAGCCCGAGAGACCCGGCTCACCTGCTGCCAGAGATCATCCAGGTGCTGGAGCAAGGAGATGGAAACACTCACAGGTAACAACTAGGAGTCATTTCAGCAAGTCTTGAGCTTGGAAAATAACAACAGTTCTGAAAATCAAGCGTGACTCCAAGCCGGTGGCTGCAGGCGAACTTAACAGTTTACATTCTTTTAATATTCTAATACTTTGTTACATAAATATAATACAAGTCTGCTTGTAAATGTATATCTATAACGGTGACCCAACAAACTTATAACTTGCTACCTTTGAAGCTGGCCCAGATATGCATCATTCTGCCTGGTAAAGTCATAGATTTGAAAACATCCCCGTCTTGAATAATTAGCAGTTAATCATGTAAGGACTGGAAAGTGCGCTGAAAGGTTTGATTGGTCCTCGTTTCATTGCTTCTCATCAGTAAAAAGGACAAAGCTACAAGAAGGAAGGAGCTGCTGGAAGCCGTCTCCCCTGCACTGCTGACGTACCTCTGTGAAAACGCTGAAGCCATGGTGACGGACAAGGCCGCCAGCGTCGTCGTCAGTGACATCTTGGCATCAGCCTGCGGAGACCTGCGGCCGGCTATGACAGCCGTGGCTCAGCTGGCCAGTCGGGAGTTAGTCCCAGGAGGGAGCAGCGGAAAGGTGTGTAGGCGGTGCTCCGCTTTACATGCAGTTCACTTGAAGCATTCGCGATCCCAGAGACGCTGTCCAATCGTGAAAGAACACTGATTTACTAAAAACTAGCAGGTGTTTAAATGTGATTGCAGAAATGTTACCTGAAGTGCTCTACATTAAAACACACGCTCATCAAGAACAAAAGCCCTCAGCTTCAGAAACAGCCCTAAACCTGTCTAGTTTTTCAGTCCTTTAGGATCAAGAATAAACACATCGCACTGTCAAACTGTGGTTTAATGAGTCGTTACCATGTCAGATAGTTTTACATTTCCAGCAGATCTCAGCAGGCACGCTGAACTCGGACCTGTGCAGGTGGACTACTTTTAGGCAGGAAGCTGCATGTGTCTGTTCTAACTCGAGCTGTATGGCCACAAACTGAATATACGGATAACGAAGTGACACATTTATGATGTGACAATCAGAGCTGGTTCCTGCTTTCTGTCTTCTTCCCTTGTGGAAACACAAATAAATGAATATAGGCGTTATATCAACTCCTGGAATGAAACAATAGTTGTTTATTGTAACATTTTTGGGCTTCATCACGGTTGTTTCTGTTTCAGCTTCACCTGGCAGAACATCCTGCAGGACACCTGGTGCTGAAATGGCTCATAGAGCAGGACGTCACATTGGCAGAAGCTGGAAAAGAAGGTAGGAACCAAACCTGTTGACCATCTATGTGAACTATCACGCTCTCTTTCTGCTTCCCGTCGTTTACGAGTACTCCTCTCACCCTCTCAGAGCGGTTCGGCAGGATCCTGGTGGACACAGTTGGAGCAGCTGAAATAAAGAGCTGGGTGAAAGTCAACAGAGGAGCCATGGTGCTCTGCAGGTCAGTGGGAGTAGAGACATGGTCATCTTTACAAGGTCTTCCAGGTCCTCGTTGTGAAACCCAGTTTGAGTTATCAAAATGTCCATTTTATTCCCAGGATGTGGCTGTGTAACTTTTATATTGTGTAACAACGCAATTTGATGAAGAAAAAAAAACAACCCCAAAAAGATGACCTTGTATTGTTTTGTGTGCAGCCTTCTCAACAGCTGTGACAAGTCTGTGGCTGCAGAGGTGAAAGCAGCACTCGAGTCCATCACATCAGAGCTCAGCAAAATCAGCAACAACAACAAAGGAGCTGAAATCCTCCTGAGCAACCTAAACAAGTAGAAACTGTTTATTCCAAGTAAACTGCTGGTGTCAAAAGCTTCTTCTCCAGTTGGGGCAGGAAACGGAAAATGCCACTTGGCTCCAAACATTTGCGGAAACATGCGAGTTGTTGCAGGATGTCCATGCAACCTGCTGCAGGATTGTGTAACTGTTTTATATAATTGTTTTCAGACCCCACGGCTTTAGGAGCACAACCAGATGGCAAAACTTAACTAACACTTTCACAGTACATATGAAAGAACAAAAATGTATATAAAATATTTCTTCTTTAAACACCTTGTAATTTCTGTTCCCTTAAAATCATTTTTATATGACAACAGTTTTGAAGTGACACTTCTGCAGCGGGGTCTGATCTCAGATAAGGTGGAAGCTAAACTGCCAACTTAGAAAATAAAGCTTCTGCAGAGTTAGATTTCATCAACGTTGACAGGGGTTGAAGACAACTGGACCAAGTTCAAATGGCTGAATCCACAGTTTGCATCAACTCACTGAACAAAAACAATGTCCTGAAGGAAAAATGTCAGGTGTCCCTTAAACCTGGTTCAAGTTTGAGAAGATTTTGGTCTTATATGTGCAGGGTGTCTCCATCCTGCTCGGTTGATGGTGAGTGCAAAGTATTTCTTCACGAGTATACTTGACGCACGCTTTTATAATTCTGCACAAACAAGAGAAAAATCCTCCACGTGACTTGAAGGAGCCTGAAGTCTCTTCAGTACTTTGTGACCCGAGACTGTACAGACAGGGAATGCTGTGTGGCCCTCTAGTCTTTGGGTCACATGACTGAATGCTTCGTCCATTGTTATATACAGTCTATGCCTCCGACTCGCCTTCCCTCCCCTCAGCTCGCCTTCAGGCACAGGGTGGCAAATAACACGCCGTGCATTTATATTACCAAACGTGTGGTGCACCCAGATATGTGCAACCACAGTCAGAGGGGTTGTGGTATAGATATGCTGTGTTGTATTCTAAAAAAAAATGTTTAGTGCACAAGAAAAAAAAAGAAATTTTGTTCATAAGACAATTGTTTGCATTTGAGAGTTGGGGTTTTTCGGGGTCTTGGCGAACTAGGGAGAAGGGGCAGGGGGCGGAACCTCTGTGCTGTGGTAACGGCCCCAGCCATTGTTGAGGACGGACCTCCTGCGCGTTCCTCAAATGAAACCTGGGAGAAGAAACTAAGGCGCCTGATGTTCTTTCACGCGCACCGCGCCTTTGTTTTACAGATCAGTACCTGGTTGAAAGTTTGGGGAAATGAGAATATTAAGCTTCGTATTGTTTTGGGGGAAGTTGACGGAAATTGTGAGATGATTTATGTAGCTTTAAGATCAGTTTTGTCGAAGTTTATTGAGTCGCGGCGATTAACGGGTAAAGCGGCCGTAACGGTTGTAAAGCCGAGCCGCATCGCACCGGAAGTCTCGCGAGCGTTCGCGTCGTTATCGCGAGAATTCACGAGTGTACGCTAAATACATTTGGTCTCAACAGAAAGGAGTAAGAAGCGGTTGAACCTTGTATATAGTGTTTATTAAATTAATGTTAAATGTTAAACATTTGCTGTTACATTAATGAACGCCCATCTTATAGGGTAATACCCATGTCTTAAGTGTGTGATACGTTAATATTAAAGCACAGGTGTGTAATTTTGAGTTTTGTAATATAATCACTGAAGCCACTGTAATGTCAGGGAGTTTGGAGTAGGTTGTGAGTATAAGCTCGAAAGTAATAACATTTATATATTATTAGACCTGGCTGTAAATTAACTTCATTTAGACTGTGGTAGTTATGTTAAGAATAGGATAGGTAAATGCATTGTTTGAAAATTGTAAATGTGTTATGTAAATGAAAAGAAAGAAAAGGAAAAAAAATGAAACCTGGGATTAGAAACTAAGGCGCCTGTTGTTTTTTTCGCGCGCACCGCGCCTTTGTTTTACAGATTTTCTCTTTGTTACTGTGGCAATCGTGCTCGAGGCCCATAGCAAACGCACATTAAACACGTGTTCATCATCCAGCGATGATAGCGGGATCTAATCTAAAAACGTTTTCTGACACATCCTGCACCAAAAGACGGGAATGAAGACCCACCTTCATCTAAGTCATCCTCCCTGAAGGCAGAGTTGCAGGATTCTCCTGGAAGATCATCACTACAGAACACGCTGCACCTGAGTCGTCACCTGATGCGTCACCTGAGTCGTCAGCTGGTGAAAGAGGCTGGTCCCCAGCGTCCAACAACCCCTCCTCATCAGAAACAAAAACATACGCTCTCAAAACAGCCAGCTAAAGTATCAGCAAGATCTGACTGATATTTGCCAGGTCGCATGGTGGGAAAATTATTTCAGGGTGGAAATGGGAGTGGCCTATGTCATGGGATTCAGCACTGTTCAAGGAATATGGTCATATGAAGCTTATATCTGTGTGAAATACTGTTTCTGCCGTAGCGCCACCTGGAGGCCTAGTGGTATTTTGTTTTGCCTGAGCTACTTTACTTTATACAATGTTTATGACATGTCTGGAATGAATTAATAAAAATGAAATAAATAAAAAAAAAACACTTTCGATCACTACTGAGGGGTTGAGCTACCAGAGGACAACATATCAGATGTGCAGGACAGCCACAGGTACCTGGGGATTCTGCAAACAATTGGAAACTATGAGGAGGCTGCAAGGAAGTGGGCTACGACCACGCACCTGAAACGAATAAGGCAGATCCTTACGAGCAGCTAAATGGGAAGAACAAAGTCCGGGCCAGTAACATATTAGGTCTACCAATAAAAACGTTACCCTACTGGCGTAGTAACCTGACCGCAGGAAAAGCTGGAAGCCACTGACATCAAGACAAGGAAGCTCCTCACATTGCACAGAGGATTTCATCTCAAGTCCAGCACCATGAGACTCTACACAAAGCGGACAGAGGGAGGCCGCGGCTCAGTGAGCATCAAAGCCACCTTTCAGGATGAAACAACAAAGAGCCGGGAGTAATTATGGAGATGGCCCCTGAAGATAAGCTGCTAAGTGAATGTCTCAGACACCAGAAATCCTGTAGAGACGAAGATGTGGAAGATGAACCATCATGGACAGAGAAGCTCTTGCTTGAGATGTACCATTAAAGAAGTGGCTGACACTGTGAAATCCAAACAGTGGCTGGAAAAGGAATTAATCATAGCAGCAGAAGAACAGGCCTTGAGCACGACAGCAGTAGAGGCCAGGGTCTATCACACCAGAAAGACCTCAGCTGCAGACTGTGGAAAGATGTCCCAGGAACAATCCAACACATAATAGCGGGATTCACGATGCTGCCAGGAAAAACACGTGGAACAACACAACCAGGTAGCGGGTATAGTGTACGTGAAGTCTTAGAAGTCCCCAAAGCATGGAGGGATATACCTCCACGGGTGGTGGACAATTAAAGAGCAAAGATCCGGTGGGACTTCCAGATCCAGACGGATAAACTGGTGATTTCTAACTAACTGGACATAGTGGTGCTTGATAAACTCCAGAGAAGAGCAGTGGGGACTGACATGGCAATCCCAAGGGACAGCAATATCAAGAAGAAGGAACATGAGTAGTAGTAGAGAAGTACCAGGGGTTGAAGGAGGAGATGGAGAAGATCTGGAAGATGAAAGCAGCAGTGGTGCCAGTAGTTTGTTGTAGCACTTGGAGCTGCGTCCTCCAGGCTGCGAGAGTGGCTCCAGTCGATCCCAAGAACAACATCAGAGATCTCGGTCCAGAAGAGCAAAAATACTGCAGAGCACCCCTCAAGATGGTACAGAACCCTCAAGCTTAAAGAGGGCACCTCCCCATCGAGGAATGGGCGAGGGAGGAGTATGAGTGCAGAAGTGATGTAGAGACTCTAAATGACAACATTTAGTTGAAGGTTTTTGTAGCTTTTCTATCACTATGAGTAGTAAGCCACTGTAGGGGAAAAATCTTCAGTCCATAACTAGATGTGATGTGATTTATAATATGTAATTATAAAACTTGATTATAGCAATGGTTATTTTTGATTGTATTACATTCAGCTGTGAGCGGCACGTTGGCTCACTGTTGCCTCACAGCAAGAAGGTTCGTAGTTCGATTCTTTCTGTGTGGAGTTTGCATGTTCTCCCCCTGCTTGTGTTGGTTCCCTCCGGGTACTCGGGCTTCGTCCCACAGTCCAAAAACATGCATACTAGATTGACTGATATTACAAATGTGCCCATAGGTGTGAGTGTGAGCGTGCACGGTTGTCTGTCTTCGTATGTGGCACTGTGATGGACTGGCGACCTGTCCAGGGTGGACCCCCGCCTTTCACCTGCGATGTGTCAGGATAGGCTCCGACAGACCCCCGTGTAGATAACGGATGGGTGGATTCAACTGTAATAAAGAATAATTCTTTATTGTGTGTGCTTTGTGGTGGGGGTGGGGGTGGGGGTGGGAGTGGGGGGTGTAGAAGTGGCTCAACCACTGGTCACCATGGCGATCATTCTAGAATATGACATCACATCATCATGTGACATTCTAGAATGATGTCACGTGATGTCATCAGCACAGTATAAATACTGTGGCTTCGTGTTTGTTGTGTATTATTCTACCTTTGAGGAGGAAGTTGACACACACGACAATCTCTGCAGGAGATATATAGTGTTAAACGCTATTATCTGCTGAAAAACGCCAATCTGCGACTGAGAAAACATCTCTGAATATTAGATTGCACTAACAAATACCTGATTAACGTTTAATTGTCAGATTAAAGAAATGACTTGCAAACAAGATCAAACAAAACTGGGATTTGAAAGCACTCTCAACAATGATTTTGAGTCCTACAACCCTGATGATCTTAGTGGACTTCAAAGAGAGAATGAAGGGTGCAATGCACCAAATGAGAGAGAGAAAAAGAGCCTTCAGAAGGAGGTAAGGAGTATAGAGGGAGATGAGAAAAGAATAAAAGAGGGCTGGAAAAAACTAGAAGTGGAACAAAGAAAGGTCTGTGACAGTAAACTACAACTGGAGGAAGACCGTAAAGAAGTTGAAGGAAAGATAAAGATGCTGCAGCAGCAGTCCATTGATTTGGATGAGAAAAATAAGTTACTTGAAGAGAAAAAGAGAGAGATTGAACAAATGAAACAGGAGAATGACAAAGAGAAAACTGATTTGATGGAGCAGAAGAAACAATTGGAGCTTGAAAAAGAGGAAATTGACAAAGCAAAGAAAGAATATCAGAAAGAAAATGAAATGCTGCAAGCATCAAAGACAAACTTGGACTGGCAAATTAAAGACCTGGAATCCAATTTTCAACATTTGGATCTGGAGAAAAGTGAGATGGACTTTATTGAGGAAGAAATTCAATCAAATTATAAAAAGTTGAAGTCACAGAAGAAGAAGCTGAAGCAGGAGGCAAACAGTTTAGAGGGAGAAAAGAAACAACTAAAAGAGGGCTGGAAAAAACTGGAAGTGGAACAAAGAAAGGTCGCGGACATCAAAATGAAACTGCAGGAAGTCGTCCAAGAAGTACAGACAGAGAAGGAAAAGATGCTGCAGCAGATCTTAAAATTAGAGGATGAAAACAATAGGATCATTGAAACCTCAAAAAGAGACTTGGAAGAAATGAAACAGGAGAATGACAAAGAGAAAACTGATTTGATGGAGCAGAAGAAACAATTGGAGCTTGAAAAAGAGGAAATTGACAAAGCAAAGAAAGAATATCAGAAAGAAATTGAAATGCAAACAGAACAGAAAATCAGTGAGATGAAGATTAACATGGAAAAGAGTCTTCAAGAACTACAGACAGAGAAGACGGAGCTGCTGCAGCAGATCTTAAAATTAGAGGATGAAAAAAATAAGATCATTGAAGCAACAGACAGAGATGTGGAAGAAATCAATGAGATGAAGATTAACATAGAGAAAGGTCTTCAGCAGCTGCAGAGAGAGAAGATGGAGCTGCTGCAGCAGATCTTAAAATTAGAGTATGAAAAAAATAAGATCATTGATGCATCAGACAGAGATGTGGAAGAAATCAAAGAGATGAAGATTAACATAGAGAAAGGTCTTCAGGAGCTGCAGGCAGAGAAGATGGAGATGCTGCAGGAGATCTTAAATATAGAGAAGGAAGTTAAACAATCTGAAGAAGAAGCGCAAATGGATGAATCTATAACAGATCAATCTGAGGTACACATGAATAAAATCAGTAAACAATTAAAATGTAAAAAGAAGCATCTGCAGCGGCAGAAGAAAAAATTGGGGAAAGACAGGGAACAGTTGGAAAAGGAGAGGGAGAAATTAGAGCAGGATAAAACAGATATGAATGAAACACAGGTGAAAATGGAGGAAATCTTCAAAGTACTCCAGACAGAGAAGGAAAATGTGCTGCAGCAGTTGTTAATTTTAAATGAGGACAAGAAACAAATGGAAGAAGAGAAGAAAACATTGGAATTAAAGAAATCTATAACAGATCAATCCGATGTCAAAATTAAGAAAATCAGTAAACAATTGAAATTAAAAAAGAAGCATCTGCAGCAGCAAGAGAAAACATTGAGGGATGACAGGAAAGAGTTTGAAAAAGAGAGGGAGAAATTAAAGAAGGAGATCAATGAAACAATAGTTCAAATAAAGGAGATCTTTGAAGAAGTAGAGACAGATCAGGAAAATATGCAGCAGCAGTTGTTCATTTTAAAAGAGGAAAAGAAACAAGTGGATGATGAGAAGAAAACCTTGGAATTAGAGAAATCTGTAACAGAACAATCCAAGATGGAAGTGGAGGACACAAAGCAGGAATTAAAATTACAAAGGAATCATCTGCAACAGCAGCTAAGAAACTTGGAGGATGACAGGAAACAATTGGAAGAGCAGAGGGAACAATTGGAAGAGCAGAGGGAACAATTGGAAGAGCAGAGGGAACAATTGGAAGAGCAGAGGGAACAATTGGAAGAGCAGAGGGAACAATTGCAGCTGGAAAAAACAGAAATCAGTGAGGCAAAGATGAAGATGGAGAAAGACCTGCAGCAGCTGCAGACGGAGAAGACGGAGATGCTGCAGCAGATCCTAAATTTAGATACGCAAACTAAACAATTTGAAGAAGAGAAGAAAACATTGGAAATTGAGAAATCTATAAGAGATCAATCAAATGTGAACATGGAGGAAATCGTGAAACAATTAACATTAGAAAATAACAGCCTGCAGCAACAGGTGAAAAAACTGGGGGATGATAGGAAACAACTGGAAAAGGAGAGAGAGAAATTAGAGCAGGAGAGAAATAAAATCATTCAGACAAACATTCAAATGGAAAAAGACCTCCAAGAATTCCAGACAGAGAGGGAGAAGTCGCTGCAGCAGTTGGACCACCTAAAGGCAACGCTGGAAGAGGAGAAGCTGCAAGTTCAGAAAGAGGGGGATGACTTGATGAAGAGGAAGAAAGACTTGAAGGAGGAGGAAGATAGGATCAGTGAAATTAACCAACAATTGCAGAACAAAAAAAGGGAACTGGATGAAGACAGAAACAGACTGATGAATGAAAAGAGTGAAATTCAAGAAGAACGAAACAGTTTAGAAGAGTGGTTGGAAAAATTGAAGGAGAAACAGCAAATCATGGAGGAGAAGGAACTAGAGTTCCAGGAGCTGACTGCAAAGAAGAAAAAGGGGGCATTCTTTTCAAAAATCTTCAAAAGCACAAAATCTGGCCAGTAGTTCCCTCTCTTTTTCCAACACCAAACC
The DNA here is from genome assembly GCA_014839995.1 of Xenentodon cancila. Classification (NCBI taxonomy): domain Eukaryota; kingdom Metazoa; phylum Chordata; class Actinopteri; order Beloniformes; family Belonidae; genus Xenentodon; species Xenentodon cancila. Next base: position 21,871,251 of record CM026215.1, on the reverse strand, counting down.
CCCCCCCCCCCACACACACACACACACACAGACACTCCCCCAACCAACCCAGCCCATCTCCAACAAGCCACACCCACATAAATCCCGCACCAAAATAGAATAAAAAATAAAATGAAATACAAAAACAGGGGCAGCATGGAGGTTTCAGAGTTAGGTGTCCTCCCCATGTTGCGTGGGTTTCCTCCGGGACGCTCCGGTTCCCCCCACATCCCCAAAACACCAAGTATTTAGGTTAATTGGAAAATCAAAATTCACCACAATAAACTAAAAACTAATCTGAGTATCAAATAAACATTTTCTTGATTTAAAAAACCCACCATAATAATAATAATTTAATTGAAAAATACAAAAACTTCTAATGCAGCCTCAGGACTTCACAAGCCTCGTGTCTTTCTGAGCCGGTCCCAAGCCCGGATAAATGCAGAGGGGAAGGAAGGTCATCTGACTTCAAACAACAACATTGTTTTGTTTTCTCTGAAATGTTGGTCCAGTGATCAACGTCGTCCCACTTCTGTCTGGGACTTAAATGAAACTGCACATAAGTACCTAGAACCAGCGCCAGACTCCGGTCATGTCGTACTGACAGTTATCGGAGTCTGTCCTCGCTCCGTCTCCAAGGAAGAAACACTGCTGACGTCAGCACCAGCTTCAATTATCAGACAGATGAATCATTAGCTCGTTAGTAAACTCTTATTCATATCCAAATGCATCTTTTATAGCCTTTGTAAAAACACATTTTTCACTGGAATATTTTTATTTTACAAGTTTGCATTTGTCTTAGTACTTTTGTAGTCCACGTTTTATTTAATTTTAATTGTGAAGCACTTTGGTCAACTCTGGTTGTTTTAAAATACACATATACAAATAAAGATTTATAGATAGATAGATAGATAGATAGATAGATAGATAGATAGATAGATAGATAGATAGATAGATAGATAGATAGATAGATAGATAGATAGATAGATAGATAGATAGATAGATAGATAGATAGATAGATAGATAGATAGATAGATAGATAGATAGATAGATAGATAGATAGATAGATAGATAGATAGATAGATAGATAGGTAGATAGATAGATAGATAGATAGATAGATAGATAGATAGATAGATAGATAGATAGATAGATAGATAGATAGATAGATAAAGATTTATTTATTATTTATTTATTGATCCTCAGACTGTGGTTCTGCTTAAGATCTTCGTCACAACTCATTTGACTACAGCTGCATCTGAGAGGTTCTTCTCAGGAGAATCAAGACCTTCCTGAGGAGCACAATGACCCAGGATGGTCTTAATGCAGTGACCAGGTTCTCTCTTTTTGGTATATGGTTATTTGGTATATTTTGGAGTTTGGTAAATAAAAATGATCTGTGGACAAGTTGAATTTGTTTTTCTACAAAATATTCTCATTTGGTTTTGTATGTGATTCTGTTACTGAGTTTGTGCCGTATCATCTCCTGAGACCATGAGAGCAGACCAGCATGATTAGTGGTCTTGCTGATAAAACCTCCTAATGCTCATTCACGCGCCCTTTCCTACATGAACAGGCGCGTCCGTTACAGGCGTCGTCACAGTCGCCGCCCTCATACTTCCATGTGTCTTTTACGTTGCCTTGGTGAAGTCACTTCATCCACTAGTGGGCAGTGCTGCCTTCACAGTTCAATACACAGCATATCTGCATTGACGGATTATTTTCCAAACTGATAATAAGGTTTTGAATATTTCCATTCAGTTGACTTTCCCAGAAAGTTTGGCTTTATTATTCATATGGGATCATTTTTTGTAAGGTGGTGATTTTGAGACTTCCTCTTGTGTCAGATAATCTACTTCTAGACTCTAGCAGGTACCGAAAAGGTGCATCAGGTTTCTAGAAATGTTTTTAGTAACAGCGCACACCAAAGAAGTAATATATAAGGCAAACGAATAAATACTAATATATGAAACAAAACAAAATACTCTGCAAGATGGCAAAGGACCCATCAGCTGCATCACCTCTCCGTTTGCACATCACTTTGATGTGTGCACGTACAAATTTAACACACACTGGTATATATATATATATATATATATATATATATATATATATATATATATATATATAAACTATCCATCTCTTCCTTTTTGGGGAAAAATGATGTTGTTCAGTCGTGTGCAGACAGAAATAAAACTCCAACTCATTATTCAGATGTCTTTAACTTGATTCATTTTCTTTGATTCATAGCCAGTAGTTTCACACTCCTGGAGTTCACACACGCTTTTGACTGATGGAATAAATATAAGAGAAGAAGAAGAGGGTGGTGATAAAGAATTTTAGTATAAATATGCTAAATTAGTTACAGCCCTAATTAAGAAGGTGTTTGAGTCTTTCCAGGTTATTGCTGGGATGCAGTTCAACAGGAATACTATAAAGATGTTTTGTTACAATGTGAATTAACATGATTAAAAAAAACATTTCACAGCCACAAGCTCTATTAAAGAGACTTTTATGGAGCTGGTTCTGAATGTAATATTAACAGAAATCAAACGTACCAGATACACATCTTTGAAAGAGACACTTCATATCTCTCGATCAATAAGGATTAAAGTTTATAATCCTGAAGTGTGACATCTATTGTGCCTATAAAGCTGCCCACTGTTACTTTTGCCATTGGGATGTCTGATGATGGATGAAACTGGCACGCCGCATCTCACTACGACTGGTAGCCAAGTGCAACTTGTGCTTCCCGCTCCAGTTGAAGCTGTATAACCTGTAGCAGACGATCCAAGTTCCTCTTTCTGTCTGGTGATTCTACGTCTGGTAAAGATGTTAAGTCAACGAGCTGTTCTTTGTCACTATTGTGGCTATAGAAGCTCTTTCTGTGCTCTTCATACTCAGCTACTCTGAAAACTGATTTCACCACATGCACCCAGTCATCAGTCGGTTCTGTAGGCTTCACTTTCTTTACTGCTCATCCTGGTCTTCAGCTGGTAAATGCATATGTACCACTATTTATGTGTGTTTACGACAGTGTTGGACCAGCATCACCTCTGAGCTGGTCCCGATTGAATGGTACCAGGAGGAGTGGATTAATGGAGGATGTACAATTAGAGTATCAGGGTTACTCTCCTGGCTGAGATGGGACAGAGCCACAGGTCCACAGAGCAAAGATTTTGAAGAAACCGTTTGGCGAGTTTGGTGTGGAACAGCGACATGACTGCCCCGCGCAGAGTTTCAAGTTCAACCCCATGGAGCACCTTTGGGATGAACCTGAGTGGAGATTGCGAGTCAGGCCTTGTTGTCTAACATCAGTGGCAAAGCTCATAAATGCTGTGCAGAATGAACAGGTCCAGACTCCCACAAAATATGGAAAACCTTCCAAAGAGTGGAAGTCGTTAAATGGGAACACGTGTGCGCGAGTGCAGCGGATCACAGCTTTTCCCATTTGTGCTTTCTTTTGCGTCTTTTCCTTTCAAACTGTACTTTTCCCTTCAATGCTGGATATTACCGTCGTTTGGACTGGTGGTGTTCAGTTCACAACCTGACACTGAACACTCCAAAACAAAGGAGCTCATCCTGGACTTCAGGAAGAGCAGAGCTGCTTCTGGACCCCTGTTCATCACAGTGAACGTGTAGAGAGAAGGTGGAGTCCTTCAGATTCCTGTGTGTCCACATCGCAGCAGACCTCTCTTGGACCTAGAAGAACACAGCAGTGGTAATGAAGGTCCAGCAGCAGCTACACCTTCTGAGGGTTCTCAGGAGGGAAGACCCAACACCCTGCTGCTGGTGACCACCTACCGCTCCAAAATAGAGTCTGCTGACCTACACCATCACGGTGTGGCACTGCAGAGGCTGCAGAGGGTTGTAAGGTCAGCAGAGAGGATCATCGGCTGCCCTCTGCTGAACATCTACAGGTGTTGCTGCCTCAGTAGAGCTCAGAACATTGTCACAGACCCATTTCACTCTGGCCATAAGCTCTTGGTCCTGTTGACCTCTGGCAGGTGCTACAGGTCATTAACATCCAGAAAAGTAGACTCGGGGACAGCTTCTTCCCCAGAGCCGTCTCTGCACTAAACCCAAACTGAAACCTGCACCAATAAATCTCTAAGAAAGAAATAAAAAAAAGCACTCTGGTCACTTCTTCATTTATACCTTTTTAAAATACTTTTATATTGGTATGTGTGTGTTTTATTTTTTTATATACCGTTTTATTTGCACGTAGGAGCGACTACTCAATTTTGTTGTACTTGTACAATGACAAAGCTACTTTGTTTCTGACAAACTTTGTGTTAAAGTTGTTTGTATTTGAAGACAATGTCAGTACAGTTCCTGATGGTGTAACAGTCAAGCTGCTTTTGTCCATCTATGTGGGATGACTGTAGTTGACATGTTACCAAGGCAGCGGATGACTGCACGGCTGCCTGTATGTGAACCTTTAGTGACTGCATCTGTATGCTGAAAAACCCTGATCCTCACCTCTTATGAAGGCTCCAAGTGAAATGTTCCACCAGAACATCTTTAAAAGTGGTACAGAGGTACAGTTAAAAAAAACACACTGGCTGATAAAACATAACTTCTGTTACTTAAAATATTTGCATCAGGACAGACTTCACTCCTGCAGTTTAAATGAACAGAGACCTCCCCATCTGGTTTTAGGAGTAGAGGAAGGGGTTTCTGACAGGTTTTGCCGAATCAGTGATTTCAGAACCCAGGAGGTCCAGGATTTGAGCTCTGATCACAGACCCCTGTAAGCTTCTTTGCTGCCCTCTTGATGAAGTTGACCTTACCACGGGCCTTGATGACCATGGCATACTCATGGGACTTGAGTTTGATGTAGTAGTCAGAGAACTTGTTGTAAAGGATGGAGATGGGCATGCCGTTGAGGATGACACCAAAAGAGATGCAGCCAAAGGCGAATAAGCGACCGATGTTGGTCTCTGGGAACATGTCGCCATGGCTTGGTGGTCAGCACTGTTGCCTCACAGCAAGAAGGTTCCTGGTTCGATTCCCGACCTGGTGGGTCTTTCTGTGTGGAGTTTGAATGTTCTCCCCGTGCTTGCATGGGTTCCCTCCGGGTACTCCGGCTTCCTCCCACAGTCCAAAAACATGCATACTAAGTTAATTGATCATTCTAAATTGCCCGCAGGTGTGAATGTGTGTGTGAGCGTGCACGGTTGTCTGTCTTCGTATGTGGCCCTGTGATGGACTGGCGACCTGTCCAGGGTGGACCCCTCCTTTCACCTGCTATGTGCCAGGATAGGCTCCCATAGACCCCCGTGACCCTGAGAAGGAGTAAGCGGGAATAAATCATGGATGGAATGAAAAGCACCATAAAGGAATGAGGAGGAAAAGAATACAGCAGATAAAGACTTATAAGATAAAAAACATCTTGAAATGGTGGAATATGAGGTAGGCGATGGGGGTCTGAGTCCAGAGTCGGGCCAATTTTCTCAGTTATGCATCATTCATTTTGTAATGAAAACAATTGAGTATATTGAGTATATTGTCATTATTAAGAAAATGGACATTTGCAAGTAAATAATAGCTAATGAAATTAATAACCCAAGTATGAACATAATCTGGGTGATATTTGTCATGTACAGAAGGATGAGATCATCAAGGCCAACTGTGAAACAAAAATAAAAAAATCTATCACTTTTAATCATGAGTACAAGTCATCACTGGTTTGATCACATGACACTATCTGTTCAGATCATCAATATACTTTTCTGACGGGGATGCGACACGTCCTCGTTCAGGCGTTTCTAAGATGCGTGTTACATGATTGATTGTCTGATGAAACTGAACTCGTTTCAGTTTCCTGAAGAGGAGGAGATAGTAACGCAGCGTACGCTGAAGTAAACCTGCTCTTGACCAGGTTTACCTCCCTGAGTTGGTTACCACGGTAACAGACTCTGAGTATGAGTTACCCTGCTTTCTGAAACCGGTTCAATTTGAGCCCTATCGGTCGCAGTTAAGTAACCTCACTTTGTGAAACAGAAAACTCAAGAGTTTCCCCGAGTTCAGGTTCAACACAACCCGGTTAGTGAAACGGACCCCTGTTCAACATGTGTGACGGTTCGGTTGCATGAATTGCAGATGTTTGTGAAACCGTCCAGGTAGGAGAGTCCAGCTGCTTTGTCAGTACTCACTAAAACCCGAGGCCTCCTCCTGTGTAACGTTGTTTTGTCCCGTTAACTTGTTTATTATATATATATATATATATATATATATATATATATATATATATATATATATATATATATATATATATATATATATATATATATATATTATTATATTGACTTGATTGTGTAACTGTTTTATATAATTATTTTCAGACCCCTACGGCTTTAGGAGCACAACCAGATGGCAAAACTTAACTAACACTTTCACAGTACATATGAAAGAACAGAAATGTATATAAAATATTTCTTCTTTAAACACCTTGTAATTTCTGCTCCCTTAAAATCATTTTTATATGACAACAGTTTTGAAGTGACACTTCTGCAGCGGGGTCTGATCTCAGATAAGGTGGAAGCTAAACTGCCAACTTAGAAAATAAAGCTTCTGCAGAGTTAGATTTCATCAACGTTGACAGGGGTTGAAGACAACTGGACCAAGTTCAAATGGCTGAATCCACAGTTTGCATCAACTCACTGAACAAAAACAATGTCCTGAAGGAAAAATGTCAGGTGTCCCTTAAACCTGGTTCAAGTTTGAGAAGATTTTGGTCTTATATGTGCAGGGTGTCTCCATCCTGCTCGGTTGATGGTGAGTGCAAAGTATTTCTTCACGAGTATACTTGACGCAGGCTTTAATAATTCTTCACAAACAAGAGAAAAATCCTCCACGTGACTTGAAGGAGCCTGAAGTCTCTTCAGTACTTTGTGACCCGAGACTGTACAGACAGGGAATGCTGTGTGGCCCTCTAGTCTTTGGGTCACATGACTGAATGCTTCGTCCATTGTTATATACAGTCTATGCCTCCGACTCGCCTTCCCTCCCCTCAGCTCGCCTTCAGACACAGGGTGGCAAATAACACGCCGTGCGTTTATATTACCAAACGTGTGGTGCACCCAGATATGTGCAACCACAGTCAGAGGGGTTGTGGTATAGATATGCTGTGTTGTATTCTAAAAAAAAATGTTTAGTGCACAAGAAAAAAAAAAGAAATTTTGGTCATAAGACAATTGTTTGCATTTGAGAGTTGGGGTTTTTCGGGGTTTTGGCGAACTAGGGAGAAGGGGCAGGGGGCGGAACCTCTGTGCTGTGGTAACGGCCCCAGCCATTGTTGAGGACGGACCTCCTGCGCGTTCCTCAAATGAAACCTGGGAGATGAAACTAAGGCGCCTGATGTTCTTTCACGCGCACCGCGCCTTTGTTTTACAGGTCAGTACCTGGTTGAAAGTTTGGGGAAATAAGAATATTAAGCTTCGTATTGTTTTGGGGGAAGTTGACGGAAATTGTGAGATGATTTATGTAGCCTTAAGATCAGTTTTGTCGAAGTTTATTGAGTCGCAGCGATTAACGGGTGAAGCGGCCGTAACGGTTGTAAAGCCGAGCCGCATCGCACCGGAAGTCTCGCGAGCGTTCGCGTCGTTATCGCGAGAATTCACGAGTGTACGCTAAATACATTTGGTCTCAACAGAAAGGAGTAAGAAGCGGTTGAACCTTGTATATAGTGTTTATTAAATTAATGTTAAATGTTAAACATTTGCTGTTACATTAATGAACGCCCATCTTATAGGGTAATACCCATGTCTTAAGTGTGTGATACGTTAATATTAAAGCACAGGTGTGTAATTTTGAGTTTTGTAATATATTCACTGAAGCCACTGTAATGTCAGGGAGTTTGGAGTAGGTTGTGAGTATAAGCTCGAAAGTAATAACATTTATATATTATTAGACCTGGCTGTAAATTAACTTAATTTAGACTGTGGTAGTTATGTTAAGAATAGGATATGTAAATGCACTGTTTGAAAATTGTAAATGTGTTAAATGTGTTATGTAAATGAAAAGAAAGAAAAGGAAAAAAAATGAAACCTGTCCAACAACCCCTCCTCATCAGAAACCAAAACATACGCTCTCAAAACAGCCAGCTAAAGTATCAGCAAGATCTGACTGATATTTGCCAGGTCGCATGGTGGAAAATATTTTTTTAGGGTGGAAATGGGAGTGGCCTATGTCATGGGATTCAGCACTGTTCAAGGAATATGGTCATATGAAGCTTATATCTGTGTGAAATACTGTTTCTGGCGTAGCGCCACCTGGTGGCCTAGTGGTATTTTGTTTTGCCTGAGCTACTTTACTTTATACAATGTTTATGACATGTCTGGAATGAATTAATAAAAATGAAATAAATAAAAAAACCACTTTCGATCACTACTGAGGGGTTGAGCTACCAGAGGACAACATATCAGATGTGCAGGACAGCCACAGGTACCTGGGGATTCTGCAAACAATTGGAAACTATGAGGAGGCTGCAAGGAAGTGGGCTACGACCACGTACCTGAAACGAATAAGGCAGATCCTTACGAGCAGCTAAATGGGAAGAAGTGGGGAGAACAAAGTCCGGGCCAGTAACATATTAGGTCTACCAATAAAAACGTTACCCTACTGGCGTAGTAACCTGACCGCAGGAAAAGCTGGAAGCCACTGACATCAAGACAAGGAAGCTCCTCACATTGCACAGAGGATTTCATCTCAAGTCCAGCACCATGAGACTCTACACAAAGCGGACAGAGGGAGGCCGCGGCTCAGTGAGCATCAAAGCCACCTTTCAGGATGAAACGACAAAGAGCCGGGAGTAATTATGGAGATGGCCCCTGAAGATAAGCTGCTAAGTGAATGTCTCAGACACCAGAAATCCTGTAGAGACGAAGATGTGGAAGATGAACCATCATGGACAGAGAAGCTCTTGCATGAGATGTACCATCAAAGAAGTGGCTGACACTGTGAAATCCAAACAGTGGCTAGAAAAGGAATTAATCATAGCAGCAGAAGAACAGGCCTTGAGCACGACAGCAGTAGAGGCCAGGGTCTATCACACCAGAAAGACCTCAGCTGCAGACTGTGGAAAGATGTCCCAGGAACAATCCAACACATAATAGCGGGATTCACGATGCTGCCAGGAAAAACACACGTGGAACAACACAACCAGGTAGCGGGTATAGTGTACGTGAAGTCTTAGAAGTCCCCAAAGCATGGAGGGATATACCTCCACGGGTGGTGGACAATAAAAGAGCAAAGATCCGGTGGGGACTTCCAGATCCAGACGGATAAACTGGTGATTTCTAACTAACTGGACATAGTGGTGCTTGATAAACTCCAGAGAAGAGCAGTGGGGACTGACATGGCAATCCCAAGGGACAGCAATATCAAGAAGAAGGAACATGAGTAGTAGTAGAGATGTACCAGGGGTTGAAGGAGGAGATGGAGAAGATCTGGAAGATGAAAGCAGCAGTGGTGCCAGTAGTTTGTTGTAGCACTTGGAGCTGCGTCCTCCAGGCTGCGAGAGTGGCTCCAGTCGATCCCAAGAACAACATCAGAGATCTCGGTCCAGAAGAGCAAAAATACTGCAGAGAACCCCTCAAGATCCCAGGTTCTCTGGTACAGAACCCTCAAGCTTAAAGAGGGCACCTCCCCATCGAGGAATGGGCGAGGGAGGAGTATGAGTGCAGAAGTGATGTAGAGACTCTGAATGACAACATTTAGTTGAAGGTTTTTGTAGCTTTTCTATCACTATGAGTAGTAAGCCACTGTAGGGGAAAATCTTCAGTCCATAACTAGATGTGATGTGATTTATAATATGTAATTATAAAACTTGATTATAGCAATGGTTATTTTTGATTGTATTACATTCAGCTGTGAGCGGCAACGTTGGCTCACTGTTGCCTCACAGCAAGAAGGTTCGTAGTTCGATTCTTTCTGTGTGGAGTTTGCATGTTCTCCCCCTGCTTGTGTTGGTTCCCTCCGGGTACTCGGGCTTCGTCCCACAGTCCAAAAACATGCATACTAGATTGACTGAAAATACAAATGTGCCCATAGGTGTGAGTGTGAGTGTGAGCGTGCACGGTTGTCTGTCTTCGTATGTGGCACTGTGATGGACTGGCGACCTGTACAGGGTGGACCCCCGCCTTTCACCTGCGATGTGTCAGGATAGGCTCCGACAGACCCCCGTGTAGATAACGGATGGGTGGATTCAACTGTAATAAAGAATAATTCTTTATTGTGTGTGCTTTGTGGTGGGGGGTGGGGGTGGCGGTGGGAGTGGGGGGTGTAGAAGTGGCTCAACCACTGGTCACCATGGCGATCATTCTAGAATGTAACATAAAATCATCATGTGACATTCTAGAATGATGTCACGTGATGTCATCAGCACAGTATAAATACTGTGGCTTCGTGTTTATTGTGTATTATTCTACCTTTGAGGAGGAAGTTGACACACACGACAATCTCTGCAGGAGATATATAGTGTTAAACGCTATTATCTGCTGAAAAACGCCAATCTGCGACTGAGAAAGCATCTCTGAATATTAGATTGCACTAACAAATACCTGATTAACGTTTAATTGTCAGATTAAAGAAATGACTTGCAAACAAGATCAAACAAAACTGGGATTTGAAAGCACTCTCAACAATGATTTTGAGTCCTACAACCCTGATGATCTTAGTGGACTTCAAAGAGAGAATGAAGGGTGCAATGCACCAAATGAGAGAGAGAAAAATAGCCTTCAGAAGGAGGTACGGAGTATAGAGGGAGATGAGAAAAGAATAAAAGAGGGCTGGAAAAAACTAGAAGTGGAACAAAGAAAGGTCTATGACAGTAAACTACAACTGGAGGAAGACCGTAAAGAAGTTGAAGGAAAGATAAAGATGCTGCAGCAGCAGTCCATTGATTTGGATGAGAAAAATAAGTTACTTGAAGAGACAAAGAGAGAGATTGAACAAATGAAACAGGAGAATGACAAAGAGAAAACTGATTTGATGGAGCAGAAGAAACAATTGGAGCTTGAAAAAGAGGAAATTGACAAAGCAAAGAAAGAATATCAGAGAGAAAATGAAATGCTGCAAGCATCAAAGACAAACTTGGACGGGCAAATAAAAGACCTGGAATCCAATTTTCAACATTTGGATCTGGAAAAAAGTGAGATGGACTTTATTGAGGAAGAAATTCAATCAAATTATAAAAAGTTGAAGTCACAGAAGAAGAAGCTGAAGCAGGAGGCAAACAATTTAGAGGGAGAAAAGAAACAACTAAAAGAGGGCTGGAAAAAACTGGAAGTGGAACAAAGAAAGGTCGGGGACATCAAAATGAAACTGCAGGAAGACGTCCAAGAACTACAGACAGAGAAGGAAAAGATGCTGCAGCAGATCTTGAAAGTAGAGGATGAAAACAAAAGGATCATTGAAGCCTCAAAAAGAGACTTGGAAGAAATGAAACAGGAGAATGACAAAGAGAAAACTGATTTGATGGAGCAGAAGAAACAATTGGAGCTTGAAAAAGAGGAAATTGACAAAGCAAAGAAAGAATATCAGAAAGAAATTGAAATGCAAACAGAACAGAAAATCAGTGAGATGAAGATTAACATGGAAAAGGGTCTTCAAGAAGTACAGACAGAGAAGGAAAAGATGCTGCAGCAGATCTTAAAATTAGAGGATGAAAACAATAGGATCATTGAAGCCTCAAAAAGAGATTTGGAAGAAATGAAACAGGAGAATGACAAAGAGAAAACTGATTTGATGGAGCAGAAGCAACAATTGGAGCTTGAAAAAGAGGAAATTGGCAAAGCAAAGAAAGAATATCAGAGAGAAAATGAAATGCTGCAAGCATCAAAGACAAACTTGGACTGGCAAATTAAAGACCTGGAATCCAATTTTCAACATTTGGATCTGGAGAAAAGTGAGATGGACTTTATTGAGGAAGAAATTCAATCAAATTATAAAAAGTTGAAGTCACAGAAGAAGAAGCTGAAGCAGGAGGCAAACAGTTTAGAGGGAGAAAAGAAACAACTTAAAGAAGGCTGGAAAAAACTGGAAATTGAACAAAGAAAGGTCGCGGACATCAAAATGAAACTGCAGGAAGACGTCCAAGAACTACAGACAGAGAAGGAAAAGATGCTGCAGCAGATCTTGAAATTAGAGGATGAAAACAATAGGATCATTGAAGCCTCAAAAAGAGACTTGGAAGAAATGAAACAGGAGAATGACAAAGAGAAAACTGATTTGATGGAGCAGAAGAAACAATTGGAGCTTGAAAAAGAGGAAATTGACAAAGCAAAGAAAGAATATCAGAAAGAAATTGAAATGCAAACAGAACAGAAAATCAGTGAGATGAAGATTAACATGGAAAAGGGTCTTCAAGAAGTACAGACAGAGAAGGAAAAGATGCTGCAGCAGATCTTAAAATTAGAGGATGAAAACAATAGGATCATTGAAGCCTCAAAAAGAGATTTGGAAGAAATGAAACAGGAGAATGACAAAGAGAAAACTGATTTGATGGAGCAGAAGAAACAATTGGAGCTTGAAAAAGAGGAAATTGGCAAAGCAAAGAAAGAATATCAGAGAGAAAATGAAATGCTGCAAGCATCAAAGACAAACTTGGACTGGCAAATTAAAGACCTGGAATCCAATTTTCAACATTTGGATCTGGAGAAAAGTGAGATGGACTTTATTGAGGAAGAAATTCAATCAAATTATAAAAAGTTGAAGTCACAGAAGAAGAAGCTGAAGCAGGAGGCAAACAGTTTAGAGGGAGAAAAGAAACAACTAAAAGAGGGCTGGAAAAAACTGGAAGTGGAACAAAGAAAGGTCGCGGACATCAAAATGAAACTGCAGGAAGACGTCCAAGAACTACAGACAGAGAAGGAAAAGATGCTGCAGCAGATCTTGAAATTAGAGGATGAAAACAATAGGATCATTGAAACCTCAAAAAGAGACTTGGAAGAAATGAAACAGGAGAATGACAAAGAGAAAACTGATTTGATGGAGCAGAAGAAACAATTGGAGCTTGAAAAAGAGGAAATTGACAAAGCAAAGAAAGAATATCAGAAAGAAATTGATATGCAAACAGAACAGAAAATCAGTGAGATGAAGATTAACATGGAAAAGGGTCTTCAAGAACTACAGACAGAGAAGGAAAAGATGCTGCAGCAGATCTTAAAATTAGAGGATGAAAACAATAGGATCATTGAAGCCTCAAAAAGAGATTTGGAAGAAATGAAACAGGAGAATGACAAAGAGAAAACTGATTTGATGGAGCAGAAGAAACAATTGGAGCTTGAAAAAGAGGAAATTGACAAAGCAAAGAAAGAATATCAGAAAGAAATTGAAATGCAAACAGAACAGAAAATCAGTGAGATGAAGATTAACATGGAAAAGGGTCTTCAAGAAGTACAGACAGAGAAGGAAAAGATGCTGCAGCAGATCTTAAAATTAGAGGATGAAAACAATAGGATCATTGAAGCCTCAAAAAGAGATTTGGAAGAAATGAAACAGGAGAATGACAAAGAGAAAACTGATTTGATGGAGCAGAAGAAACAATTGGAGCTTGAAAAAGAGGAAATTGACAAAGCAAAGAAAGAATATCAGAAAGAAAATGAAATGCTGCAAGCATCAAAGACAAACTTGGACTGGCAAATTAAAGACCTGGAATCCAATTTTCAACATTTGGATCTGGAGAAAAGTGAGATGGACTTTATTGAGGAAGAAATTCAATCAAATTATAAAAAGTTGAAGTCACAGAAGAAGAAGCTGAAGCAGGAGGCAAACAGTTTAGAGGGAGAAAAGAAACAACTAAAAGAGGGCTGGAAAAAACTGGAAGTGGAACAAAGAAAGGTCGCGGACATCAAAATGAAACTGCAGGAAGACGTCCAAGAACTACAGACAGAGAAGGAAAAGATGCTGCAGCAGATCTTAAAATTAGAGGATCAAAACAATAGGATCATTGAAGCCTCAAAAAGAGACTTGGAAGAAATGAAACAGGAGAATGACAAAGAGAAAACTGATTTAATGGAGCAGATGAAACAATTGGAGCTTGAAAAAGAGGAAATTGACAAAGCAAACAAAGAATATCAGAAAGAAATTGAAATGCAAACAGAACAGAAAATCAGTGAGATGAAGATTAACATGGAAAAGAGTCTTCAAGAAGTACAGACAGAGAAGGAAAAGATGCTGCAGCAGATCTTAAAATTAGAGGATGAAAACAATAGGATCATTGAAGCCTCAAAAAGAGACTTGGAAGAAATGAAACAGGAGAATGACAAAGAGAAAACTGATTTGATGGAGCAGAAGAAACAATTGGAGCTTGAAAAAGAGGAAATTGACAAAGCAAAGAAAGAATATCAGAAAGAAATTGAAATGCAAACAGAACAGAAAATCAGTGAGATGAAGATTAACATGGAAAAGGGTCTTCAAGAAGTACAGACAGAGAAGACGGAGCTGCTGCAGCAGATCTTAAAATTAGAGGATGAAAAAAATAAGATCATTGAAGCAACAGACAGAGATGTGGAAGAAATCAATGAGATGAAGATTAACATAGAGAAAGGTCTTCAGCAGCTGCAGACAGAGAAGATGGAGCTGCTGCAGGAGATCTTAAATATAGAGAAGGAAGTTAAACAATCTGAAGAAGAAGCGCAAATGGATGAATCTATAACAGATCAATCTGAGGTACACATGAATAAAATCAGTAAACAATTAAAATGTAAAAAGAAGCATCTGCAGCGGCAGAAGAAAAAATTGGGGAAAGACAGGGAACAGTTGGAAAAGGAGAGGGAGAAATTAGAGCAGGATAAAACAGATATGAATGAAACACAGGTGAAAATGGAGGAAATCTTCAAAGTACTCCAGACAGAGAAGGAAAATGTGCTGCAGCAGTTGTTAATTTTAAATGAGGACAAGAAACAAATGGAAGAAGAGAAGAAAACATTGGAATTAAAGAAATCTATAACAGATCAATCCAATGTCAAAATTAAGAAAATCAGTAAACAATTGAAATTAAAAAAGAAGCATCTGCAGCAGCAAGAGAAAACATTGAGGGATGACAGGAAAGAGTTTGAAAAAGAGAGGGAGAAATTAAAGAAGGAGATCAATGAAACAATAGTTCAAATAAAGGAAATCTTTGAAGAAGTAGAGACAGATCAGGAAAATATGCTGCAGCAGTTGTTCATTTTAAAAGAGGAAAAGAAACAAGTGGATGATGAGAAGAAAACCTTGGAATTAGAGAAATTTGTAACAGAACAATCCAAGGTGGAAGTGGAGGAAACAAAGCAGGAATTAAAATTACAAAGGAATCATCTGCAACAGCAGCTAAGAAACTTGGAGGATGACAGGAAACAATTGGAAGAGCAGAGGGAACAATTGGAAGAGCAGAGGGAACAATTGGAAGAGCAGAGGGAACAATTGCAGCTGGAAAAAACAGAAATCAGTGAGGCAAAGATGAAGATGGAGAAAGACCTGCAGCAGCTCCAGACGGAGAAGACGGAGATGCTGCAGCAGATCCTAAATTTAGATACGCAAACTAAACAATTTGAAGAAGAGAAGAAAACATTGGAAATTGAGAAATCTATAAGAGATCAATCAAATGTGAACATGGAGGAAACCGTGAAACAATTAACATTAGAAATAACAGCCTGCAGCAACAGGTGAAAAAACTGGGGGATGATAGGAAACAACTGGAAAAGGAGAGAGAGAAATTAGAGCAGGAGAAAAATAAAATCACTCAGACAAACATTCAAATGGAAAAAGACCTCCAAGAATTCCAGACAGAGAGGGAGAAGTCGCTGCAGCAGTTGGACCACCTAAAGGCAACGCTGGAAGAGGAGAAGCTGCAAGTTCAGAAAGAGGGGGATGACTTGATGAAGAGGAAGAAAGACTTGAAGGAGGAGGAAGATAGGATCAGTGAAATTAACCAACAATTGCAGAACAAAAAAAGGGAACTGGATGAAGACAGAAACAGACTGATGAATGAAAAGAGTGAAATTCAAGAAGAACGAAACAGTTTAGAAGAGTGGTTGGAAAAATTGAAGGAGAAACAGCAAATCATGGAGGAGAAGGAACTAGAGTTCCAGGAGCTGACTGCAAAGAAGAAAAAGGGGGCATTCTTTTCAAAAATCTTCAAAAGCACAAAATCTGGCAAGTAGTTCCCTCTCTTTTTCCAACACCTATCACCCCCCCCCCCCCCCCACACACACACACACACACACACACTCCCCCAACCAACCCAGCCCATCTCCAACAAGCCACACCCACATAAATCCCGCACCAAAATAGAATAAAAAATAAAATGAAATACAAAAACAGGGGCAGCATGGAGGTTTCAGAGTTAGGTGTCCTCCCCATGTTGCGTGGGTTTCCTCCGGGACGCTCCGGTTCCCCCCACATCCCCAAAACACCAAGTATTTAGGTTAATTGGAAAATCAAAATTCACCACAATAAACTAATCTGAATATACAATAAACATTTTCTTGATTTAAAAAACCCACCTAAATAATAAAAAAAATAAAAAATGTAATTGAAAAATACAAAAACTTCTAATGCAGCCTCAGGAGTTCACAAGCCTCGTGTCTTTCTGAGCCGGTCCCAAGCCCGGATAAATGCAGAGGGGAAGGAAGGTCATCTGACTTCAAACAACAACATTGTTTTGTTTTCTCTGAAATGTTGGTCCAGTGATCAACGTCGTCCCACTTCTGTCTGGGACTTAAATGAAACTGCACATAAGTACCTAGAACCAGCGCCAGACTCCGGTCATGTCGTACTGACAGTTATCGGAGTCTGTCCTCGCTCCGTCTCCAAGGAAGAAACACTGCTGACGTCAGCACCAGCTTCAATTATCAGACAGATGAATCATTAGCTCGTTAGTAAACTCTTATTCATATCTAAATGCGTCTTTTATATATTATAGCCTTTGTAAAAACACATTTTTCACTGGAATATTTTTATTTTCCAAGTTTGCATTTGTCTTAGTACTTTTGTAGTCCACGTTTTTATTTAATTTTAATTGTGAAGCACTTTGGTCAACTCTGTTTTAAAATACACTTATACAAATAAAGATTTATTTATAGATAGATAGATAGATAGATAGATAGATAGATAGATAGATAGATAGATAGATAGATAGATAGATAGATAGATAGATAGATAGATAGATAGATAGATAGATAGATAGATAGATAGATAGATAGATAAAGATTTATTTATTATTTATTTATTGATCCTCAGACTGTGGTTCTGCTTAAGATCTTCGTCACAACTCATTTGACTACAGCTGCATCTGAGAGGTTCTTCTCAGGAGAATCAAGACCTTCCTAAGGAGCACAATGACCCAGGATGGTCTTAATAAAGTGACCAGGTTCTCTCTTTTTGGTATATGGTTATTTGGTATATTTTGGAGTTTGGTAAATAAAAATGATCTGTGGACAAGTTGAATTTGTTTTTCTACCAAATATTCTCATTTGGTTTTGTATGTGATTCTGTTACTGAGTTTGTGCCGTATCATCTCCTGAGACCATGAGAGCAGACCAGCATGATTAGTGGTCTTGCTGATAAAACCTCCTAATGCTCATTCACGCGCCCTTTCCTACATGAACAGGCGCGTCCGTTACAGGCGTCGTCACAGTCGCCGCCCTCATACTTCCATGTGTCTTTTACGTTGCCTTGGTGAAGTCACTTCATCCACTAGTGGGCAGTGCTGCCTTCACACTTCAATTCACAGCATATCTGCATTGACTGATTATTTTCCAAACTGATAATAAGGTTTTGAATATTTCCATTCAGTTGACTTTCCCAGAAAGTTTGGCTTTATTATTCATATGGGATCATTTTTTGTAAGGTGGTGATTTTGAGACTTCCTGTTGTGTCAGATAATCTACTTCTAGACTCTAGCAGGTACCGAAAAGGTGCATCAGGTTTCTAGAAATGTTTTTAGTAACAGCGCACACCAAAGAAGTAATATATAAGACAAACGAATAAATACAAATATATGAAATAAACATCACTTTGATGTGTGCATGTACAAATTTAACACACACTGGTATATATATATATATATATATATATATATATATATATATATATATATATATATATATATTTAAACTATCCATCTCTTCCTTTTTGGGGAAACATGATGTTGTTCAGTCGTGTGCAGACAGAAATAAAACTCCAACTCATTTTTCAGATGTCTTTAACTTGATTCATTTTCTTTGATTCATAGCCAGTAGTTTCACACTCCTGGAGTTCACACACGCTTTTGACTGATGGAATAAATATAAGAGAAGAAGAAGAGGGTGGTGATAAAGAATTTTAGTATAAATATGCTAAATTAGTTACAGCCCTAATTAAGAAGGTGTTTGAGTCTTTCCAGGTTATTGCTGGGATGCAGTTCAACAGGAATACTATAAAGATGTTTTGTTACACTGTGAATTAACATGATTAAAAAAAACATTTCACAGCCACAAGCTCTATTAAAGAGACTTTTATGGAGCTGGTTCTGAATGTAATATTAACAGAAATCAAACGTACCAGATACACATCTTTGAAAGAGACACTTCATATCTCTCGATCAATAAGGATTAAAGTTTATAATCCTGAAGTGTGACATCTATTGTGCCTATAAAGCTGCCCACTGTTACTTTTGCCATTGGGATGTCTGATGATGGATGAAACTGGCACGCCGCATCTCACTACGACTGGTAGCCAAGTGCAACTTGTGCTTCCCGCTCCAGTTGAAGCTTTATAACCTGTAGCAGACGATCCAAGTTCCTCTTTCTGTCTGGTGATTCTACGTCTGGTAAAGATGTTAAGTCAACGAGCTGTTCTTTGTCACTATTGTGGCTATAGAAGCTCTTTCTGTGCTCTTCATACTCAGCTACTCTGAAAACTGATTTCACCACATGCACCCAGTCATCAGTCGGTTCTGTAGGCTTCACTTTCTTTACTGCTCATCCTGGTCTTCAGCTGGTAAATGCATATGTACCACTATTTATGTGTGTTTACGACAGTGTTGGACCAGCATCACCTCTGAGCTGGTCCCGATTGAATGGTACCAGGAGGAGTGGATTAATGGAGGATGTACAATTAGAGTATCAGGGTTACTCTCCTGGCTGAGATGGGACAGAGCCACAGGTCCACAGAGCAAAGATTTTGAAGAAAACCGTTTGGCGAGTTTGGTGTGGAACAGCGACATGACTGCCCCGCGCAGAGTTTCAAGTTCAACCCCATGGAGCACCTTTGGGATGAACCTGAGTGGAGATTGCGAGTCAGGCCTTGTTGTCTTACATCAGTGGCAAAGCTCATAAATGCTGTGCAGAATGAACAGGTCCAGACTCCCACAAAATATGGAAAACCTTCCAAAGAGTGGAAGTCGTTAAATGGGAACACGTGTGCACGAGTGCAGCGGATCACAGCTTTTCCCATTTGTGCTTTCTTTTGCGTCTTTTCCTTTCAAACTGTACTTTTCCCTTCAATGCTGGATATTACCGTCGTTTGGACTGGTGGTGTTCAGTTCACAACCTGACACTGAACACTCCAAAAAAAAGGAGCTCATCCTGGACTTCAGGAAGAGCAGAGCTGCTTCTGGACCCCTGTTCATCACAGTGAACGTGTAGAGAGAAGGTGGAGTCCTTCAGATTCCTGTGTGTCCACCTCGCAGCAGACCTCTCTTGGACCTAGAAGAACACAGCAGTGGTAATGAAGGTCCAGCAGCAGCTACACCTTCTGAGGGTTCTCAGGAGGGAAGACCCAACACCCTGCTGCTGGTGACCACCTACCGCTCCAAAATAGAGTCTGCTGACCTACACCATCACGGTGTGGCACTGCAGAGGCTGCAGAGGGTTGTAAGGTCAGCAGAGAGGATCATCGGCTGCCCTCTGCTGAACATCTACAGGTGTTGCTGCCTCAGTAGAGCTCAGAACATTGTCACAGACCCATTTCACTCTGGCCATAAGCTCTTGGTCCTGTTGACCTCTGGCAGGTGCTACAGGTCATTAACATCCAGAAAAGTAGACTCGGGGACAGCTTCTTCCCCAGAGCCGTCTCTGCACTAAACCCAAACTGAAACCTGCACCAATAAATCTCTAAGAAAGAAATAAAAAAAAAGCACTCTGGTCACTTCTTCATTTATACCTTTTTAAAATACTTTTATATTGGTATGTGTGTGTTTTATTTTTTTATATACCGTTTTATTTGCACGTAGGAGCGACTACTCAATTTTGTTGTACTTGTACAATGACAAAGCTACTTTGATTCTGACAAACTTTGTGTTAAAGTTGTTTGTATTTGAAGACAATGTCAGTACAGTTCCTGATGGTGTAACAGTCAAGCTGCTTTTGTCCATCTATGTGGGATGACTGTAGTTGACATGTTACCAAGGCAGCCGATGACTGCACGGCTGCCTGTATGTGAACCTTTAGTGACTGCATCTGTATGCTGAAAAACCCTGATCCTCACCTCTTATGAAGGCTCCAAGTGAAATGTTCCACCAGAACATCTTTAAAAGTGGTACAGAGGTACAGTTAAAAAAAACACACTGGCTGATAAAACATAACTTCTGTTACTTTAAATATTTGCATCAGGACAGACTTCACTCCTGCAGTTTAAATGAACAAAGACCTCCCCATCTGGTTTTAGGAGTAGAGGAAGGGGTTTCTGACAGGTTTTGCCGAATCAGTGATTTCAGAACCCAGGAGGTCCAGGATTTGAGCTCTGATCACAGACCCCTGTAAGCTTCTTTGCTGCCCTCTTCATGAAGTGGACCTTACCACGGGCCTTGATGACCATGGCATACTCATGGGACTTGAGTTTGATGTAGTAGTCAGAGAACTTGTTGTAAAGGATGGAGATGGGCACGCCGTTGAGGATGACACCAAAAGAGATGCAGCCAAAGGCGAATAAGCGACCGATGTTGGTCTCTGGGAACATGTCGCCATGGCTTGGTGGTCAGCACTGTTGCCTCACAGCAAGAAGGTTCCTGGTTCGATTCCCGACCTGGTGGGTCTTTCTGTGTGGAGTTTGAATGTTCTCCCCGTGCTTGCATGGGTTCCCTCCGGGTACTCCGGCTTCCTCCCACAGTCCAAAAACATGCATACTAAGTTAATTGATCATTCTAAATTGCCCGCAGGTGTGAATGTGTGTGTGAGCGTGCACGGTTGTCTGTCTTCGTATGTGGCCCTGTGATGGACTGGCGACCTGTCCAGGGTGGACCCCTCCTTTCACCTGCTATGTGCCAGGATAGGCTCCCATAGACCCCCGTGACCCTGAGAAGGAGTAAGCGGGAATAAATCATGGATGGAATGAAAAGCACAATAAAGGAATGAGGAGAAAAGAATACAGCAGATAAAGACTTATAAGATAAAAAACATCTTGAAATGGTGGAATATGAGGTAGGCGATGGGGGTCTGAGTCCAGAGTCGGGCCAATTTTCTCAGTTATGCATCATTCATTTTGTAATGAAAACAATTGAGTATATTGAGTATATTGTCATTATTAAGAAAATGGACATTTGCAAGTAAATAATAGCTAATGAAATTAATAACCCAAGTATGAACATAATCTGGGTGATATTTGTCATGTACAGAAGGATGAGATCATCAAGGCCAACTGTGAAACAAAAATAAAAAAATCTATCACTTTTAATCATGAGTACAAGTCATCACTGGTTTGATCACATGACACTATCTGTTCAGATCATCAATATACTTTTCTGACGGGATGCGACACGTCCTCGTTCAGGCGTTTCTAAGATGCGTGTTACATGATTGATTGTCTGATGAAACTGAACTCGTTTCAGTTTCCTGAAGAGGAGGAGATAGTAACGCAGCGTACGCTGAAGTAAACCTGCTCTTGACCAGGTTTACCTCCCTGAGTTGGTTACCACGGTAACAGACTCTGAGTATGAGTTACCCTGCTTTCTGAAACCGGTTCAATTTGAGCCCTATCGGTCGCAGTTAAGTAACCTCACTTTGTGAAACAGAAAACTCAAGAGTTTCCCCGAGTTCAGGTTCAACACAACCCGGTTAGTGAAACGGACCCCTGTTCAACATGTGTGACGGTTCGGTTGCATGAATTGCAGATGTTTGTGAAACCGTCCAGGTAGGAGAGTCCAGCTGCTTTGTCAGTACTCACTAAAACCCGAGGCCTCCTCCTGTGTAACGTTGTTTTGTCCCGTTAACTTGTTTATTATATATATATATATATATATATATATATATATATATATATATATATATATATATATATATATATATATATATATATATATATATATATATATATATATATATATATCTATATATATATATATATATATATATTATATTGACTTGATTGTGTAACTGTTTTATATAATTATTTTCAGACCCCTACGGCTTTAGGAGCACAACCAGATGGCAAAACTTAACTAACACTTTCACAGTACATATGAAAGAACAGAAATGTATATAAAATATTTCTTCTTTAAACACCTTGTAATTTCTGCTCCCTTAAAATCATTTTTATATGACAACAGTTTTGAAGTGACACTTCTGCAGCGGGGTCTGATCTCAGATAAGGTGGAAGCTAAACTGCCAACTTAGAAAATAAAGCTTCTGCAGAGTTAGATTTCATCGACGTTGACAGGGGTTGAAGACAACTGGACCAAGTTCAAATGGCTGAATCCACAGTTTGCATCAACTCACTGAACAAAAACAATGTCCTGAAGGAAAAATGTCAGGTGTCCCTTAAACCTGGTTCAAGTTTGAGAAGATTTTGGTCTTATATGTGCAGGGTGTCTCCATCCTGCTCGGTTGATGGTGAGTGCAAAGTATTTCTTCACGAGTATACTTGACGCAGGCTTTAATAATTCTTCACAAACAAGAGAAAAATCCTCCACGTGACTTGAAGGAGCCTGAAGTCTCTTCAGTACTTTGTGACCCGAGACTGTACAGACAGTGAATGCTGTGTGGCCCTCTAGTCTTTGGGTCACATGACTGAATGCTTCGTCCATTGTTATATACAGTCTATGCCTCCGACTCGCCTTCCCTCCCCTCAGCTCGCCTTCAGACACAGGGTGGCAAATAACAGGCCGTGCGTTTATATTACCAAACGTGTGGTGCACCCAGATATGTGCAACCACAGTCAGAGGGGTTGTGGTATAGAGTCAGAGTCAAGTTTATTGTCAATTCTACCACATGTGAGATACATACAGAGAATCGAAATTGCGTTACCCTCAAACCCTCGGTGCTACACAATAAATACATTTTAAACACAAAGTGCAGGTTAAAAAGAGACAAGAAACAAGTTGTGACATGACAACAACAGTTTTTCGGTTTGTTTAAAGTGACATGGTGCAAAGCAAGCAAGTGGTCCAGATCTGCCAAAATACAGATACTGAGGTCAGAGTGAGTGAGGGGGGGGCAAGGCGGGAAACGGTGGAAGAGAAGGGAGAGTGTTAAGTGTCCTGACAGCCTGGTGGACGAAGCTGTCCTTCAGTCGGCTGGTTCTGGCTCGGAGGGTCCGCAGCCTCCTCCCTGAAGGCAGCAGACTGAAGAGGCTGTGTGACGGGTGGGTGGGGTCTCTCACAATGCTGAGGGCTTTGCGAGTCAGACGGCTGCTGTAAATGTCCTGAAGTGAGGGGAGAGAGACACCAACGATCTTCTCAGCTGCTCTCACGACGCGTTGGAGAGATTTGCGGCAGGTTGCGGTGCAGGATCCGTACCACACGGTGATGCAGCTGGTCAGGATGCTCTCGATGGTGCCTCTGTAGAAGGTGTACCTGATGGGGGCCGGGGCTCTGGCTCTTCGCAGTTTGCGGAGGAAGTAGAGGCGCTGCTGTGCCTTCTTGGCGAGTGATGCGGTGTTAACAGTCCAGGAGAGGTCCTCTGAGATGTGGACACCCAGGAACTTGGTGCTGCTCACCTTCTCCACAGCAGCACCGTTGATGGTCAGAGGAGCATGCTGGGTGTGTTGTCTCCTGAAGTCAACAACAATCTCCTTGGTCTTCTCCACGTTCAGGGAGAGATTGTTGTCGCTGCACCACTCAGCCAGGCGGCTCACTTCGCTCCTGTAGTTTGACTCATCGTTGTTGTTGATGAGACCCACCACAGTCGTGTCGTCCGCAAACTTTACGAAGAGGTTGGAGCTGTGAATCGGTGTGCAGTCGTGGGTCAGCAGGGTGAAGAGGAGGGGGCTCAGCACACATCCCTGGGGGGCCCCTGTGCTCAGTGTGATGGTGCTGGATGTGTTGCTGCCGACCCGTACTGCCTGTGGTCTCCCAGTCAGGAAGTCCAACAGCCAGTTGCACAGCGAGGTGTTGATCCCCAGCTGGTCCAGTTTGCGAACGAGCTGCTGGGGGATGATGGTGTTGAATGCTGAACTGAAGTCGATGAAAAGCATTCTTACATAAGCGTTTCTGGTGTCCATATGTGTGAGGGCTGTGTGGAGGGCAGTGGAGATGGCGTCGTCAGTGGACCGGTTGGAGCGATATGCGAACTGGTAGGGGTCCAGAGAGGGGGGGAGAGAGAGGGAGAGAGAGATATGCTGTGTTGTATTCTAAAAAAAAATGTTTAGTGCACAAGAAAAAAAAAAGAAATTTTGGTTATGAGACAATTGTTTGCATTTGAGAGTTGGGGTTTTTCGGGGTTTTGGCGAACTAGGGAGAAGGGGCAGGGGGCGGAACCTCTGTGCTGTGGTAACGGCCCCAGCCATTGTTGAGGACGGACCTCCTGCGCGTTCCTCAAATGAAACCTGGGAGAAGAAACTAAGGCGCCTGATGTTCTTTCACGCGCACCGCGCCTTTGTTTTACAGGTCAGTACCTGGTTGAAAGTTTGGGGAAATGAGAATATTAAGCTTCGTATTGTTTTGGGGGAAGTTGACGGAAATTGTGAGATGATTTATGTAGCCTTAAGATCAGTTTTGTCGAAGTTTATTGAGTCGCAGCGATTAACGGGTGAAGCGGCCGTAACGGTTGTAAAGCCGAGCCGCATCGCACCGGAAGTCTCGCGAGCGTTCGCGTCGTTATCGCGAGAATTCACGAGTGTACGCTAAATACATTTGGTCTCAACAGAAAGGAGTAAGAAGCGGTTGAACCTTGTATATAGTGTTTATTAAATTAATGTTAAATGTTAAACATTTGCTGTTACATTAATGAACGCCCATCTTATAGGGTAATACCCATGTCTTAAGTGTGTGATGCGTTAATATTAAAGCACAGGTGTGTAATTTTGAGTTTTGTAATATATTCACTGAAGCCACTGTAATGTCAGGGAGTTTGGAGTAGGTTGTGAGTATAAGCTCGAAAGTAATAACATTTATATATTATTAGACCTGGCTGTAAATTAACTTAATTTAGACTGTGGTAGTTATGTTAAGAATAGGATATGTAAATGCACTGTTTGAAAATTGTAAATGTGTTATGTAAATGAAAAGAAAGAAAAGGAAAAAAAATGAAACCTGTCCAACAACCCCTCCTCATCAGAAACCAAAACATACGCTCTCAAAACAGCCAGCTAAAGTATCAGCAAGATCTGACTGATATTTGCCAGGTCGCATGGTGGAAAATATTTTTTTAGGGTGGAAATGGGAGTGGCCTATGTCATGGGATTCAGCACTGTTCAAGGAATATGGTCATATGAAGCTTATATCTGTGTGAAATACTGTTTCTGGCGTAGCGCCACCTGGTGGCCTAGTGGTATTTTGTTTTGCCTGAGCTACTTTACTTTATACAATGTTTATGACATGTCTGGAATGAATTAATAAAAATGAAATAAATAAAAAAAACACTTTCGATCACTACTGAGGGGTTGAGCTAACAGAGGACAACATATCAGATGTGCAGGACAGCCACAGGTACCTGGGGATTCTGCAAACAATTGGAAACTATGAGGAGGCTGCAAGGAAGTGGGCTACGACCACGTACCTGAAACGAATAAGGCAGATCCTTACGAGCAGCTAAATGGGAAGAAGTGGGGAGAACAAAGTCCGGGCCAGTAACATATTAGGTCTACCAATAAAAACGTTACCCTACTGGCGTAGTAACCTGACCGCAGGAAAAGCTGGAAGCCACTGACATCAAGACAAGGAAGCTCCTCACATTGCACAGAGGATTTCATCTCAAGTCCAGCACCATGAGACTCTACACAAAGCGGACAGAGGGAGGCCGCGGCTCAGTGAGCATCAAAGCCACCTTTCAGGATGAAACGACAAGAGCCGGGAGTAATTATGGAGATGGCCCCTGAAGATAAGCTGCTAAGTGAATGTCTCAGACACCAGAAATCCTGTAGAGACGAAGATGTGGAAGATGAACCATCATGGACAGAGAAGCTCTTGCATGAGATGTACCATCAAAGAAGTGGCTGACACTGTGAAATCCAAACAGTGGCTAGAAAAGGAATTAATCATAGCAGCAGAAGAACAGGCCTTGAGCACGACAGCAGTAGAGGCCAGGGTCTATCACACCAGAAAGACCTCAGCTGCAGACTGTGGAAAGATGTCCCAGGAACAATCCAACACATAATAGCGGGATTCACGATGCTGCCAGGAAAAACACACGTGGAACAACACAACCAGGTAGCGGGTATAGTGTACGTGAAGTCTTAGAAGTCCCCAAAGCATGGAGGGATATACCTCCACGGGTGGTGGACAATAAAAGAGCAAAGATCCGGTGGGACTTCCAGATCCAGACGGATAAACTGGTGATTTCTAACTAACTGGACATAGTGGTGCTTGATAAACTCCAGAGAAGAGCAGTGGGGACTGACATGGCAATCCCAAGGGACAGCAATATCAAGAAGAAGGAACATGAGTAGTAGTAGAGAAGTACCAGGGGTTGAAGGAGGAGATGGAGAAGATCTGGAAGATGAAGGCAGCAGTGGTGCCAGTAGTTTGTTGTAGCACTTGGAGCTGCGTCCTCCAGGCTGTGAGAGTGGCTCCAGTCGATCCCAAGAACAACATCAGAGATCTCGGTCCAGAAGAGCAAAAATACTGCAGAGAACCCCTCAAGATCCCAGGTTCTCTGGTACAGAACCCTCAAGCTTAAAGAGGGCACCTCCCCATCGAGGAATGGGCGAGGGAGGAGTATGAGTGCAGAAGTGATGTAGAGACTCTAAATGACAACATTTAGTTGAAGGTTTTTGTAGCTTTTCTATCACTATGAGTAGTAAGCCACTGTAGGGGAAAAATCTTCAGTCCATAACTAGATGTGATGTGATTTATAATATGTAATTATAAAACTTGATTATAGCAATGGTTATTTTTGATTGTATTACATTCAGCTGTGAGCGGCACGTTGGCTCACTGTTGGCTCACAGCAAGAAGGTTCGTAGTTCGATTCTTTCTGTGTGGAGTTTGCATGTTCTCCCCCTGCTTGTGTTGGTTCCCTCCGGGTACTCGGGCTTCGTCCCACAGTCCAAAAACATGCATACTAGATTGACTGAAAATACAAATGTGCCCATAGGTGTGAGTGTGAGTGTGAGCGTGCACGGTTGTCTGTCTTCGTATGTGGCACTGTGATGGACTGGCGACCTGTCCAGGGTGGACCCCCGCCTTTCACCTGCGATGTGTCAGGATAGGCTCCGACAGACCCCCGTGTAGATAACGGATGGGTGGATTCAACTGTAATAAAGAATAATTCTTTATTGTGTGTGCTTTGTGGTGGGGGTGGGGGTGGGGGTGGGGGTGGGAGTGGGGGGTGTAGAAGTGGCTCAACCACTGGTCACCATGGCGATCATTCTAGAATGTAACATAAAATCATCATGTGACATTCTAGAATGATGTCACGTGATGTCATCAGCACAGTATAAATACTGTGGCTTCGTGTTTGTTGTGTATTATTCTACCTTTGAGGAGGAAGTTGACACACACGACAATCTCTGCAGGAGATATATAGTGTTAAACGCTATTATCTGCTGAAAAACGCCAATCTGCGACTGAGAAAACATCTCTGAATATTAGATTGCACTAACAAATACCTGATTAACGTTTAATTGTCAGATTACAGAAATGACTTGCAAACAAGATCAAACAAAACTGGGATTTGAAAGCACTCTCAACAATGATTTTGAGTCCTACCACCCTGATGATCTTAGTGGACTTCAAAGAGAGAATGAAGGGTGCAATGCACCAAATGAGAGAGAGAAAAAGAGCCTTCAGAAGGAGGTAAGGAGTATAGAGGGAGATGAGAAAAGAATAAAAGAGGGCTGGAAAAAACTAGAAGTGGAACAAAGAAAGGTCTGTGACAGTAAACTACAACTGGAGGAAGACCGTAAAGAAGTTGAAGGAAAGATAAAGATGCTGCAGCGGCAGTCCATTGATTTGGATGAGAAAAATAAGTTACTTGAAGAGACAAAGAGAGAGATTAAACAAATGAAACAGGAGAATGACAAAGAGAAAACTGATTTGATGGAGCAGAAGAAACAATTGGAGCTTGAAAAAGAGGAAATTGACAAAGCAAAGAAAGAATATCAGAGAGAAAATGAAATGCTGCAAGCATCAAAGACAAACTTGGACGGGCAAATAAAAGACCTGGAATCCAATTTTCAACATTTGGATCTGGAAAAAAGTGAGATGGACTTTATTGAGGAAGAAATTCAATCAAATTATAAAAAGTTGAAGTCACAGAAGAAGAAGCTGAAGCAGGAGGCAAACAATTTAGAGGGAGAAAAGAAACAACTAAAAGAGGGCTGGAAAAAACTGGAAGTGGAACAAAGAAAGGTCGGGGACATCAAAATGAAACTGCAGGAAGACGTCCAAGAACTACAGACAGAGAAGGAAAAGATGCTGCAGCAGATCTTAAAATTAGAGGATGAAAACAATAGGATCATTGAAGCCTCAAAAAGAGATTTGGAAGAAATGAAACAGGAGAATGACAAAGAGAAAACTGATTTGATGGAGCAGAAGAAACAATTGGAGCTTGAAAAAGAGGAAATTGGCAAAGCAAAGAAAGAATATCAGAGAGAAAATGAAATGCTGCAAGCATCAAAGACAAACTTGGACTGGCAAATTAAAGACCTGGAATCCAATTTTCAACATTTGGATCTGGAGAAAAGTGAGATGGACTTTATTGAGGAAGAAATTCAATCAAATTATAAAAAGTTGAAGTCACAGAAGAAGAAGCTGAAGCAGGAGGCAAACAGTTTAGAGGGAGAAAAGAAACAACTTAAAGAAGGCTGGAAAAAACTGGAAGTGGAACAAAGAAAGGTCGCGGACATCAAAATGAAACTGCAGGAAGACGTCCAAGAACTACAGACAGAGAAGGAAAAGATGCTGCAGCAGATCTTGAAATTAGAGGATGAAAACAATAGGATCATTGAAGCCTCAAAAAGAGACTTGGAAGAAATGAAACAGGAGAATGACAAAGAGAAAACTGATTTGATGGAGCAGAAGAAACAATTGGAGCTTGAAAAAGAGGAAATTGACAAAGCAAAGAAAGAATATCAGAAAGAAATTGAAATGCAAACAGAACAGAAAATCAGTGAGATGAAGATTAACATGGAAAAGGGTCTTCAAGAAGTACAGACAGAGAAGGAAAAGATGCTGCAGCAGATCTTAAAATTAGAGGATGAAAACAATAGGATCATTGAAGCCTCAAAAAGAGATTTGGAAGAAATGAAACAGGAGAATGACAAAGAGAAAACTGATTTGATGGAGCAGAAGAAACAATTGGAGCTTGAAAAAGAGGAAATTGGCAAAGCAAAGAAAGAATATCAGAGAGAAAATGAAATGCTGCAAGCATCAAAGACAAACTTGGACTGGCAAATTAAAGACCTGGAATCCAATTTTCAACATTTGGATCTGGAGAAAAGTGAGATGGACTTTATTGAGGAAGAAATTCAATCAAATTATAAAAAGTTGAAGTCACAGAAGAAGAAGCTGAAGCAGGAGGCAAACAGTTTAGAGGGAGAAAAGAAACAACTAAAAGAGGGCTGGAAAAAACTGGAAGTGGAACAAAGAAAGGTCGTGGACATCAAAATGAAACTGCAGGAAGACGTCCAAGAACTACAGACAGAGAAGGAAAAGATGCTGCAGCAGATCTTGAAATTAGAGGATGAAAACAAAAGGATCATTGAAGCCTCAAAAAGAGACTTGGAAGAAATGAAACAGGAGAATGACAAAGAGAAAACTGATTTGATGGAGCAGAAGAAACAATTGGAGCTTGAAAAAGAGGAAATTGACAAAGCAAAGAAAGAATATCAGAAAGAAATTGAAATGCAAACAGAACAGAAAATCAGTGAGATGAAGATTAACATGGAAAAGGGTCTTCAAGAACTACAGACAGAGAAGGAAAAGATGCTGCAGCAGATCTTAAAATTAGAGGATGAAAACAATAGGATCATTGAAGCCTCAAAAAGAGATTTGGAAGAAATGAAACAGGAGAATGACAAAGAGAAAACTGATTTGATGGAGCAGAAGCAACAATTGGAGCTTGAAAAAGAGGAAATTGGCAAAGCAAAGAAAGAATATCAGAGAGAAAATGAAATGCTGCAAGCATCAAAGACAAACTTGGACTGGCAAATTAAAGACCTGGAATCCAATTTTCAACATTTGGATCTGGAGAAAAGTGAGATGGACTTTATTGAGGAAGAAATTCAATCAAATTATAAAAAGTTGAAGTCACAGAAGAAGAAGCTGAAGCAGGAGGCAAACAGTTTAGAGGGAGAAAAGAAACAACTTAAAGAAGGCTGGAAAAAACTGGAAGTGGAACAAAGAAAGGTCGCGGACATCAAAATGAAACTGCAGGAAGACGTCCAAGAACTACAGACAGAGAAGGAAAAGATGCTGCAGCAGATCTTGAAATTAGAGGATGAAAACAATAGGATCATTGAAGCCTCAAAAAGAGACTTGGAAGAAATGAAACAGGAGAATGACAAAGAGAAAACTGATTTGATGGAGCAGAAGAAACAATTGGAGCTTGAAAAAGAGGAAATTGGCAAAGCAAAGAAAGAATATCAGAGAGAAAATGAAATGCTGCAAGCATCAAAGACAAACTTGGACTGGCAAATTAAAGACCTGGAATCCAATTTTCAACATTTGGATCTGGAGAAAAGTGAGATGGACTTTATTGAGGAAGAAATTCAATCAAATTATAAAAAGTTGAAGTCACAGAAGAAGAAGCTGAAGCAGGAGGCAAACAGTTTAGAGGGAGAAAAGAAACAACTAAAAGAGGGCTGGAAAAAACTGGAAGTGGAACAAAGAAAGGTCGCGGACATCAAAATGAAACTGCAGGAAGACGTCCAAGAACTACAGACAGAGAAGGAAAAGATGCTGCAGCAGATCTTGAAATTAGAGGATGAAAACAATAGGATCATTGAAACCTCAAAAAGAGACTTGGAAGAAATGAAACAGGAGAATGACAAAGAGAAAACTGATTTGATGGAGCAGAA
This sequence comes from Xenentodon cancila, assembly GCA_014839995.1. NCBI lineage: Eukaryota > Metazoa > Chordata > Actinopteri > Beloniformes > Belonidae > Xenentodon > Xenentodon cancila. The sequence continues at coordinate 21,839,915 of CM026215.1, read as the reverse complement.
GAAACAATTGGAGCTTGAAAAAGAGGAAATTGACAAAGCAAAGAAAGAATATCAGAAAGAAATTGATATGCAAACAGAACAGAAAATCAGTGAGATGAAGATTAACATGGAAAAGGGTCTTCAAGAACTACAGACAGAGAAGGAAAAGATGCTGCAGCAGATCTTAAAATTAGAGGATGAAAACAATAGGATCATTGAAGCCTCAAAAAGAGACTTGGAAGAAATGAAACAGGAGAATGACAAAGAGAAAACTGATTTGATGGAGCAGAAGAAACAATTGGAGCTTGAAAAAGAGGAAATTGACAAAGCAAAGAAAGAATATCAGAAAGAAATTGAAATGCAAACAGAACAGAAAATCAGTGAGATGAAGATTAACATGGAAAAGGGTCTTCAAGAAGTACAGACAGAGAAGGAAAAGATGCTGCAGCAGATCTTAAAATTAGAGGATGAAAACAATAGGATCATTGAAGCCTCAAAAAGAGATTTGGAAGAAATGAAACAGGAGAATGACAAAGAGAAAACTAATTTGATGGAGCAGAAGAAACAATTGGAGCTTGAAAAAGAGGAAATTGACAAAGCAAAGAAAGAATATCAGAAAGAAAATGAAATGCTGCAAGCATCAAAGACAAACTTGGACTGGCAAATTAAAGACCTGGAATCCAATTTTCAACATTTGGATCTGGAGAAAAGTGAGATGGACTTTATTGAGGAAGAAATTCAATCAAATTATAAAAAGTTGAAGTCACAGAAGAAGAAGCTGAAGCAGGAGGCAAACAGTTTAGAGGGAGAAAAGAAACAACTAATAGAGGGCTGGAAAAAACTGGAAATTGAACAAAGAAAGGTCGGGGACATCAAAATGAAACTGCAGGAAGACGTCCAAGAACTACAGACAGAGAAGGAAAAGATGCTGCAGCAGATCTTAAAATTAGAGGATGAAAACAATAGGATCATTGAAGCCTCAAAAAGAGACTTGGAAGAAATGAAACAGGAGAATGACAAAGAGAACACTGATTTAATGGAGCAGATGAAACAATTGGAGCTTGAAAAAGAGGAAATTGACAAAGCAAACAAAGAATATCAGAAAGAAATTGAAATGCAAACAGAACAGAAAATCAGTGAGATGAAGATTAACATGGAAAAGAGTCTTCAAGAAGTACAGACAGAGAAGGAAAAGATGCTGCAGCAGATCTTAAAATTAGAGGATGAAAACAATAGGATCATTGAAGCCTCAAAAAGAGACTTGGAAGAAATGAAACAGGAGAATGACAAAGAGAAAACTGATTTGATGGAGCAGAAGAAACAATTGGAGCTTGAAAAAGAGGAAATTGACAAAGCAAAGAAAGAATATCAGAAAGAAATTGAAATGCAAACAGAACAGAAAATCAGTGAGATGAAGATTAACATGGAAAAGGGTCTTCAAGAAGTACAGACAGAGAAGACGGAGCTGCTGCAGCAGATCTTAAAATTAGAGGATGAAAAAAATAAGATCATTGAAGCAACAGACAGAGATGTGGAAGAAATCAATGAGATGAAGATTAACATAGAGAAAGGTCTTCAGCAGCTGCAGACAGAGAAGATGGAGCTGCTGCAGGAGATCTTAAATATAGAGAAGGAAGTTAAACAATCTGAAGAAGAAGCGCAAATGGATGAATCTATAACAGATCAATCTGAGGTACACATGAATAAAATCAGTAAACAATTAAAATGTAAAAAGAAGCATCTGCAGCGGCAGAAGAAAAAATTGGGGAAAGACAGGGAACAGTTGGAAAAGGAGAGGGAGAAATTAGAGCAGGATAAAACAGATATGAATGAAACACAGGTGAAAATGGAGGAAATCTTCAAAGTACTCCAGACAGAGAAGGAAAATGTGCTGCAGCAGTTGTTAATTTTAAATGAGGACAAGAAACAAATGGAAGAAGAGAAGAAAACATTGGAATTAAAGAAATCTATAACAGATCAATCCAATGTCAAAATTAAGAAAATCAGTAAACAATTGAAATTAAAAAAGAAGCATCTGCAGCAGCAAGAGAAAACATTGAGGGATGACAGGAAAGAGTTTGAAAAAGAGAGGGAGAAATTAAAGAAGGAGATCAATGAAACAATAGTTCAAATAAAGGAAATCTTTGAAGAAGTAGAGACAGATCAGGAAAATATGCTGCAGCAGTTGTTCATTTTAAAAGAGGAAAAGAAACAAGTGGATGATGAGAAGAAAACCTTGGAATTAGAGAAATTTGTAACAGAACAATCCAAGGTGGAAGTGGAGGAAACAAAGCAGGAATTAAAATTACAAAGGAATCATCTGCAACAGCAGCTAAGAAACTTGGAGGATGACAGGAAACAATTGGAAGAGCAGAGGGAACAATTGGAAGAGCAGAGGGAACAATTGGAAGAGCAGAGGGAACAATTGCAGCTGGAAAAAACAGAAATCAGTGAGGCAAAGATGAAGATGGAGAAAGACCTGCAGCAGCTGCAGACGGAGAAGACGGAGATGCTGCAGCAGATCCTAAATTTAGATACGCAAACTAAACAATTTGAAGAAGAGAAGAAAACATTGGAAATTGAGAAATCTATAAGAGATCAATCAAATGTGAACATGGAGGAAACCGTGAAACAATTAACATTAGAAAATAACAGCCTGCAGCAACAGGTGAAAAAACTGGGGGATGATAGGAAACAACTGGAAAAGGAGAGAGAGAAATTAGAGCAGGAGAAAAATAAAATCACTCAGACAAACATTCAAATGGAAAAAGACCTCCAAGAATTCCAGACAGAGAGGGAGAAGTCGCTGCAGCAGTTGGACCACCTAAAGGCAACGCTGGAAGAGGAGAAGCTGCAAGTTCAGAAAGAGGGGGATGACTTGATGAAGAGGAAGAAAGACTTGAAGGAGGAGGAAGATAGGATCAGTGAAATTAACCAACAATTGCAGAACAAAAAAAGGGAACTGGATGAAGACAGAAACAGACTGATGAATGAAAAGAGTGAAATTCAAGAAGAACGAAACAGTTTAGAAGAGTGGTTGGAAAAATTGAAGGAGAAACAGCAAATCATGGAGGAGAAGGAACTAGAGTTCCAGGAGCTGACTGCAAAGAAGAAAAAGGGGGGCATTCTTTTCAAAAATCTTCAAAAGCACAAAATCTGGCCAGTAGTTCCCTCTCTTTTCCAACACCTATCACCCCCCCCCCCCCCACACACACACACACACACACACACACACTCCCCCAACCAACCCAGCCCATCTCCAACAAGCCACACCCACATAAATCCCGCACCAAAATAGAATAAAAAATAAAATGAAATACAAAAACAGGGGCAGCATGGAGGTTTCAGAGTTAGGTGTCCTCCCCATGTTGCGTGGGTTTCCTCCGGGACGCTCCGGTTCCCCCCACATCCCCAAAACACCAAGTATTTAGGTTAATTGGAAAATCAAAATTCACCACAATAAACTAATCTGAATATACAATAAACATTTTCTTGATTTAAAAAACCCACCTAAATAATAAAAAAATAAAAAAATGTAATTGAAAAATACAAAAACTTCTAATGCAGCCTCAGGAGTTCACAAGCCTCGTGTCTTTCTGAGCCGGTCCCAAGCCCGGATAAATGCAGAGGGGAAGGAAGGTCATCTGACTTCAAACAACAACATTGTTTTGTTTTCTCTGAAATGTTGGTCCAGTGATCAACGTCGTCCCACTTCTGTCTGGGACTTAAATGAAACTGCACATAAGTACCTAGAACCAGCGCCAGACTCCGGTCATGTCGTACTGACAGTTATCGGAGTCTGTCCTCGCTCCGTCTCCAAGGAAGAAACACTGCTGACGTCAGCACCAGCTTCAATTATCAGACACATGAATCATTAGCTCGTTAGTAAACTCTTATTCATATCCAAATGCGTCTTTTATATATTATAGCCTTTGTAAAAACACATTTTTCACTGGAATATTTTTATTTTCCAAGTTTGCATTTGTCTTAGTACTTTTGTAGTCCACGTTTTTATTTAATTTTAATTGTGAAGCACTTTGGTCAACTCTGTTTTAAAATACACATATACAAATAAAGATTTATTTATAGATAGATAGATAGATAGATAGATAGATAGATAGATAGATAGATAGATAGATAGATAGATAGATAGATAGATAGATAGATAGATAGATAGATAGATAGATAGATAGATAGATAGATAGATAGATAGATAGATAGATAGATAGATAGATAGATAAAGATTTATTTATTATTTATTTATTGATCCTCAGACTGTGGTTCTGCTTAAGATCTTCGTCACAACTCATTTGACTACAGCTGCATCTGAGAGGTTCTTCTCAGGAGAATCAAGACCTTCCTGAGGAGCACAATGACCCAGGATGGTCTTAATAAAGTGACCAGGTTCTCTCTTTTTGGTATATGGTTATTTGGTATATTTTGGAGTTTGGTAAATAAAAATGATCTGTGGACAAGTTGAATTTGTTTTTCTACAAAATATTCTCATTTGGTTTTGTATGTGATTCTGTTACTGAGTTTGTGCCGTATCATCTCCTGAGACCATGAGAGCAGACCAGCATGATTAGTGGTCTTGCTGATAAAACCTCCTAATGCTCATTCACGCGCCCTTTCCTACATGAACAGGCGCGTCCGTTACAGGCGTCGTCACAGTCGCCGCCCTCATACTTCCATGTGTCTTTTACGTTGCCTTGGTGAAGTCACTTCATCCACTAGTGGGCAGTGCTGCCTTCACAGTTCAATACACAGCATATCTGCATTGACTGATTATTTTCCAAACTGATCATTATTTTTTGAATATTTCCATTCAGTTGACTTTCCCAGAAAGTTTGGCTTTATTATTCATATGGGATCATTTTTTGTAAGGTGGTGATTTTGAGACTTCCTGTTGTGTCAGATAATCTACTTCTAGACTCTAGCAGGTACCGAAAAGGTGCATCAGGTTTCTAGAAATGTTTTTAGTAACAGCGCACACCAAAGAAGTAATATATAAGACAAACGAATAAATACAAATATATGAAATAAACATCACTTTGATGTGTGCATGTACAAATTTAACACACACTGGTATATATATATATATATATATATATATATATATATATATATATATATATATATATATATATATATATATATTTAAACTATCCATCTCTTCCTTTTTGGGGAAAAATGATGTTGTTCAGTCGTGTGCAGACAGAAATAAAACTCCAACTCATTTTTCAGATGTCTTTAACTTGATTCATTTTCTTTGATTCATAGCCAGTAGTTTCACACTCCTGGAGTTCACACACGCTTTTGACTGATGGAATAAATATAAGAGAAGAAGAAGAGGGTGGTGATAAAGAATTTTAGTATAAATATGCTAAATTAGTTACAGCCCTAATTAAGAAGGTGTTTGAGTCTTTCCAGGTTATTGCTGGGATGCAGTTCAACAGGAATACTATAAAGATGTTTTGTTACACTGTGAATTAACATGATTAAAAAAAACATTTCACAGCCACAAGCTCTATTAAAGAGACGTTATGGAGCTGGTTCTGAATGTAATATTAACAGATCCTGAAGTGTGACATCTATTGTGCCTATAAAGCTGCCCACTGTTACTTTTGCCATTGGGATGTCTGATGATGGATGAAACTGGCACGCCGCATCTCACTACGACTGGTAGCCAAGTGCAACTTGTGCTTCCCGCTCCAGTTGAAGCTGTATAACCTGTAGCAGACGATCCAAGTTCCTCTTTCTGTCTGGTGATTCTACGTCTGGTAAAGATGTTAAGTCAACGAGCTGTTCTTTGTCACTATTGTGGCTATAGAAGCTCTTTCTGTGCTCTTCATACTCAGCTACTCTGAAAACTGATTTCACCACATGCACCCAGTCATCAGTCGGTTCTGTAGGCTTCACTTTCTTTACTGCTCATCCTGGTCTTCAGCTGGTAAATGCATATGTACCACTATTTATGTGTGTTTACGACAGTGTTGGACCAGCATCACCTCTGAGCTGGTCCCGATTGAATGGTACCAGGAGGAGTGGATTAATGGAGGATGTACAATTGGAGTATCAGGGTTACTCTCCTGGCTGAGATGGGACAGAAAAAGAGTTTGGTTCAGTCAGATGAGTGTTCCTGTTAGAGAGGCTCCACCACCCACCAACTGATTTCTCTAAATTTGGCTGCTGTTTTGGGTTCGTCTTCTTAAAAAGCAAATTAAAAGGCATTGCTGCCAAACTGTCAGAATGTAAATTAAATTGGAAATAGTTTGAATGTGATAGTTATTGTTTTACTTGGATGCAGCACAAATAAGTGAGTAAACACAAATAAAGTAGAGGTGCAAGGTAAAAGACATCTATAGAGCCGTTGTGTTTTTGCAAGTTTTTACTTCTTGGGAAACACAGGACTTTAAAGACTTCTTTTAACTGTGCAATAACAGAATAAAAAAGTACTTCTACCCAGTCGTTTGTCATCCAAGTCATGGTTACTCCTCTACCATTACCAGTAACAATGTAAGAAACAAAAAACACATAAATAAAACCAGAGCGCTGTCACTCAAACATTCATTTTTTTTTTTTTAATTTTTTTTTTTTTTTTTTTTTTTTTTTTAACCCTTGTTTGCACATATATTTATGGTTGATACCATGTTGGTATAACCGGAGTTGTATATATGCATTTTAATCTGGTAACCAAGGGTGTTTTGTGTGTGTGGGTGAGTGTGTGCAAGTGTGCTACCTTCACCAGCCCTCATAGCAGTCAAACTATATTTTTATTGATCCCTGGGGAAATCAAACAAGATAAGAGTAAAGGAAGAGTCGGAGAGAGGGGTGTAAATATTCTGCAGAGGAGGGCTATAGTCACCGGGTGTGGAAAGTGGAGAGAAAGAGAGCAGAAGAGAGAGACAAGACAGTGGTGGTGCAATCTGGTGTCTGTGTTGTAATATTTGTCAAGAAGTTTATAATGTGTTGTTTAAGGGGTAAAAGGTGGACACAAGACAGTCAAGCGTTATAAGCAAAAAAAAAAGAAAATAGAGGAAAAAGGGGGAGGAGCTTCCTATTTACAATCACATTTCTGATCGTTTGAGCGTTGGGGGGGTGTTGGAGGCAGTATTGAAGAGTCATATATAATACATACATACATACATACACATACATATGTGGACATGTATGCTGTTATCTAGTACATATTCTTTATACATTGTAAACAGAGAAACTCAATTTGTACATCAATGCACAATGCACACACACTCACACACACACACCCGTACACACACACCCAGCAATGATCCGTGTGTTGACCTCGAAGCATTATGTATGTAAGATACATGTTCATCAGTAGGTAGTTATTCATACATATAAATATACTCTGATACAATCATGTGCACCTGTGCTTTTTAGTTTCATGTGCAATTACATATATCCTGTATCTGTCCATATATATATATATACCCATACATCAATAAATACACATATAGAAATGCATCTACATATACGCAGTAACATATAAACACCTAGTGCATACTTATATATATCTATATATATGCATACATACAAACACACATACATACCCACATATACACATCTGCACATGTGTACACACACACACACACCCACACACACACACACACACACACCTCCACATGTGTACTCCCGTGCACACACACACACCTCTACGCACGCACACACACGTCCACATGTGTACGTACACACACACGCACACACACACACACACACACGCACACACACACACACATGCACACACACACGCATACACACACACACACACACGTGCACAGACACATACACCCACACACACACGTGTACTCTCACGCACACACACACACACATGTGTACATGCACACGCACACCCACACGCACACACATACACACACGTGTGCACGCACCCCCCCCCCCCCCCCACACACACACACACACACACCCACACTCGTGTAAACGCGCACACACGCACATACACACACACACGTGTACATGCACACCGACAACATGGAAACCCATATATATATATATATGGAAATACCTACATACTCATAATTCTTTGTGCACATAAATACATACATATACAAAAATATGATAATAATCACAATAATAACAATGACAACAACAAATCATTTACATACCTCCTTCCTTTGAATAGTTATTTTTAACTTTACTAAAGTAGTTATTCTTACAAAACCCTTGTTGGTTCCCATCGTCACCGGTCATCGTCCCCCTGCCCCCCCGCCCCCCCGCCCCTAGGCCAACCCATGCCCCCTCCCAAGAGGCGGGGACACAGCCGACACCCAGAGGCGGAAAAGGAGCCCGCGAACACATCCCGGCACACCGGACGGCGGTCAGCCACCACACTACTTCCAACCAGGGGGCCCCTCCCAGTAGTCGGCCCCGGTACCAGGCGTCGCAGCCAAGGAGCAGCCCCGGCCCCCCCGAGACCCAGGCACCCCCCCCGCAGGACAAGACCCAGACAGTAGGAGCGCGGGCCGGATCCCCAGGCACCCAGTGATGTGCAGGGGCCGTCCAGCACATGCTCCCCTGGTAGTCCCTCATGTTACCCCCCTCTCCCCACCTGGCCCATTGATCTCTCAATTTTTAATATATTATTTATTTATTTATTTTTTTTTTTGTTACATATATCTATATACATATATATACACACATACATATATATATACATATATACACACTTTTTTCTTTTTTTTTTCCCCTCCTCCCTCCGTTCCTTTGTTAATGTATTTGGGTGCATTAAAAAGAGCAGCTGGTACATGTATGGTGGGCACTCCCTACACATACCAGTGATCTCTATTGTGTATATATATAATAATCTATATATGGTCATGGTGCATTAAAAACAATAAGAAACTGGCATTTGCAGGGTGGATGTCCCCTGCAGGCCCCAGCTCTTCTTGTCATGTTTGTCTCTTTGGGTTTTTTTTTTTTTTTTTTTTTTAAATAATAATTACTTTAATAATTATAATAATTTTTTTTTTTTTTTTTTGTCACTCAAACATTCAAATCAGAGATCATTACATTTGCGACACCAAATCGCTCCTTCTGAAGATCTTGGTAGCTTCAAGTGTAGAACTGTGCTGTTTTTACTAACTTTGATTTGCAAGTCAGGCCTTGTTGTCTTACATCAGTGGCAAAGCTCATAAATGCTGTGCAGAATGAACAGGTCCAGACTCCCACAAAATATGGAAAACCTTCCAGAGTGGAAGTCGTTAAATGGGAACACGTGTGCGCGAGTGCAGCGGATCACAGCTTTCCCCATTTGTGCTTTCTTTTGCGTCTTTTCCTTTCAAACTGTACTTTTCCCTTCAATGCTGGATATTACCGTCGTTTGGACTGGTGGTGTTCAGTTCACAACCTGACACTGAACACTCCAAAACAAAGGAGCTCATCCTGGACTTCAGGAAGAGCAGAGCTACTTCTGGACCCCTGTTCATCACAGTGAACGTGTAGAGAGAAGGTGGAGTCCTTCAGATTCCTGTGTGTCCACATCGCAGCAGACCTCTCTTGGACCTAGAAGAACACAGCAGTGGTAATGAAGGTCCAGCAGCAGCTACACCTTCTGAGGGTTCTCAGGAGGGAAGACCCAACACCCTGCTGCTGGTGACCACCTACCGCTCCAAAATAGAGTCTGCTGACCTACACCATCACGGTGTGGCACTGCAGAGGCTGCAGAGGGTTGTAAGGTCAGCAGAGAGGATCATCGGCTGCCCTCTGCTGGACATTTACAGGTGTTGCTGCCTCAGTAGAGCTCAGAACATTGTCAGAGACCCATTTCACTCTGGCCATAAGCTCTTGGTCCTGTTGCCCTCTGGCAGGTGCTACAGGTCATTAAGATCCAGAAAAGTAGACTCGGAGACAGCTTCTTCCCCAGAGCCGTCTCTGCACTAAACCCAAACTGAAACCTGCACCAATAAATCTCTAAGAAAGAAATAAACACAAAAAGCACTCTGGTCACTTCTTCATTTATACCTTTTTTAAATTCTTTTGTATTGGTATGTGTGTGTGTTTTATTTTTTTATATACCGTTTTATTTGCACGTAGGAGCGACTACTCAATTTTGTTGTACTTGTACAATGACAAAGATACTTTGACTCTGACAAACTTTGTGTTAAAGTTGTTTGTATTTGAAGACAATGTCAGTACAGTTCCTGATGGTGTAACAGTCAAGCTGCTTTTGTCCATCTATGTGGGATGACTGTAGTTGACATGTTACCAAGGCAGCGGATGACTGCACGGCTGCCTGTATGTGATCCTTTAGTGACTGCATCTGTATGCTGAAAAACCCTGATCCTCACCTCTTATGAAGGCTCCAAGTGAAATGTTGCACCAGAACATCTTTAAAAGCGGTACAGAGGTACAGTTAAAAAAAACACACTGGCTGATAAAACATAACTTCTGTTACTTAAAATATTTGCATCAGGACAGACTTCACTCCTGCAGTTTAAATGAACAAAGACCTCCCCATCTGGTTTTAGGAGTAGAGGAAGGGGTTTCTGACAGTTCAGCACAATCCAGCATCCAGTCCAAGCTCAACATGAATCTTACTTTATTACACAAACTGTCAGGTTTTGCAGAATCAGTGATTTCAGAACCCAGGAGGTCCAGGATTTGAGCTCTGATCACAGACCCCTGTAAGCTTCTTTGCTGCCCTCTTGATGAAGTGGACCTTACCACGGGCCTTGATGACCATGGCATACTCATGGGACTTGAGTTTGATGTAGTAGTCAGAGAACTTGTTGTAAAGGATGGAGATGGGCATGCCGTTGAGGATGACACCAAAAGAGATGCAGCCAAAGGCGAATAAGCGACCGATGTTGGTCTCTGGGAACATGTCGCCATGGCTTGGTGGTCAGCACTGTTGCCTCACAGCAAGAAGGTTCCTGGTTCGATTCCCGGCCTGGTGGGTCTTTCTGTGTGGAGTTTGAATGTTCTCCCCGTGCTTGCATGGGTTCCCTCCGGGTACTCCGGCTTCCTCCCACAGTCCAAAAACATGCATACTAAGTTAATTGATCATTCTAAATTGCCCGCAGGTGTGAATGTGTGTGTGAGCGTGCACGGTTGTCTGTCTTCGTATGTGGCCCTGTGATGGACTGGCGACCTGTCCAGGGTGGACCCCTCCTTTCACCTGCTATGTGCCAGGATAGGCTCCGATAGACCCCCGTGACCCTGAGAAGGAGTAAGCGGGAATAAATCATGGATGGAATGAAAAGCACAATAAAGGAATGAGGAGAAAAGAATACAGCAGATAAAGACTTATAAGATAAAAAACATCTTGAAATGGTGGAATATGAGGTAGGCGATGGGGGTCTGAGTCCAGAGTCGGGCCAATTTTCTCAGTTATGCATCATTCATTTTGTAATGAAAACAATTGAGTATATTGAGTATATTGTCATTATTAAGAAAATGGACATTTGCAAGTAAATAATAGCTAATGAAATTAATAACCCAAGTATGAACATAATCTGGGTGATATTTGTCATGTACAGAAGGATGAGATCATCAAGGCCAACTGTGAAACAAAAATAAAAAAATCTATCACTTTTAATCATGAGTACAAGTCATCACTGGTTTGATCACATGACACTATCTGTTCAGATCATCAATATACTTTTCTGACGGGGATGCGACACGTCCTCGTTCAGGCGTTTCTAAGATGCGTGTTACATGATTGATTGTCTGATGAAACTGAACTCGTTTCAGTTTCCTGAAGAGGAGGAGATAGTAACGCAGCGTACGCTGAAGTAAACCTGCTCTTGACCAGGTTTACCTCCCTGAGTTGGTTACCACGGTAACAGACTCTGAGTATGAGTTACCCTGCTTTCTGAAACCGGTTCAATTTGAGCCCTATCGGTCGCAGTTAAGTAACTTCACTTTGTGAAACAGAAAACTCAAGAGTTTCCCCGAGTTCAGGTTCAACATAACCCGGTTAGTGAAACGGACCCCTGTTCAACATGTGTGACGGTTCGGTTGCATGAATTGCAGATGTTTGTGAAACCGTCCAGGTAGGAGAGTCCAGCTGCTTTGTCAGTACTCACTAAAACCCGAGGCCTCCTCCTGTGTAACGTTGTTTTGTCCCGTTAACTTGTTTATTATATATATTTATATATATATATATATATATATATATATATATATATATATATATATATATATATATATATATATATTATTATATTAACTTGATTGTGTAACTGTTTTATATAATTATTTTCAGACCCCACGGCTTTAGGAGCACAACCAGATGGCAAAACTTAACTAACACTTTCACAGTACATATGAAAGAACAAAAATGTATATAAAATATTTCTTCTTTAAACACCTTGTAATTTCTGCTCCCTTAAAATCATTTTTATATGACAACAGTTTTGAAGTGACACTTCTGCAGCGGGGTCTGATCTCAGATAAGGTGGAAGCTAAACTGCCAACTTAGAAAATAAAGCTTCTGCAGAGTTAGATTTCATCGACGTTGACAGGGGTTGAAGACAACTGGACCAAGTTCAAATGGCTGAATCCACAGTTTGCATCAACTCACTGAACAAAAACAATGTCCTGAAGGAAAAATGTCAGGTGTCCCTTAAACCTGGTTCAAGTTTGAGAAGATTTTGGTCTTATATGTGCAGGGTGTCTCCATCCTGCTCGGTTGATGGTGAGTGCAAAGTATTTCTTCACGAGTATACTTGACGCAGGCTTTAATAATTCTGCACAAACAAGAGAAAAATCCTCCACGTGACTTGAAGGAGCCTGAAGTCTCTCCAGTACTTTGTGACCCGAGTGTTGTGTTCGGATGTTGTAATTGCACAAGGAGCCACTAGGTGTAGCAGTGAGTAGGAATGTGGTAAGCGGGGGGGGAGAAGATAGTTGTTGTCACCTAGCAGTTGGTAGCGTGATGTAGTGTGTTTCTGTTGTAAAAATAAAGTTCATCAACAACGTTACCAAGTGAGTCATTCAGTCGTTATACCTGCGACATAACAAATTGGCGACAAGGAGAACCTACAAGTGCAGCTGTGAGTGAAGATGGCTTCAAACGTGCCGTTTCCAGACGTTTTTTTGCCGTGCCCGGGAAACCCGATTATGCCGTTCAAGACGTGGGTTCGGATGTTTGAAAATTATCTTCTGGTTATCAACGCCAGTGGAGATGCATGGCCAGAGAAAAGACTACGTGCTTTGTTACTACATTGCTTGGGCTCCGAAGGACAACGGATTTTTCACACACTGCCGGACACAGGTACCACGCTAGCAAGAGCCGTTGCTGCGTTACGTGCACATTTTACTCCACCAGTAAATGTGGTCGTGGAGCGCCACACATTCAGGAAGAGAGTCCAGGGGGCTCAAGAGTCCATAGTGCATTATATTGCTGCACTCCGAGAACTTGCTTCAACTTGTGACTTTGCTAATGCGGATGATATGATCCGGGACCAGCTTGTGGAGCATGTTGCTGACTCCCGCATCAGAGAAAGACTCCTGCTAAAAACTAACTTGACGCTGGCAGATGCTATCACTTTAGCCACTCAAGCCGAGTCAGTTAGTGAGCAGGCGAAGTACATGTCGTGTACCCAGCAGGCACCTGTGCAAGTTGTGAAAACACAGAACACAGCATGCAGGCCTAGACAGCCACGCCAACGCTTTACTGCAAAACCAGTACAGAAATCTGCTTCCAACCCTTCTGTACGCACGTGCTTCCGTTGTGGATCTGAGAAACACTTGGCTAACTCAAGTGAATGCCAAGCAATCAAAGCAACCTGCAGGAACTGCAACAAAAAAGGACATTTTGCACGGGTGTGCCAATCCTTGCAGACCCATTCAGTTAAGGAAGTTGAACTGCCAGAATACATGCTGCTGTTAGTGGACAGAGCAGTCGCCCCCGACGGGATACAAGTTACAGTCAACATTAAAGTGGCTGACACATCCCAGGTGATGAAACTGACGGTGGATACAGGTGCTGCAGTCTCCATTTTGCCACTTTGCATATATGAGGAAAACTTCAAAGGTGCTCTGCTGCATCAGCCCACTGTTCAACTGGTGACCTACTCCCGGACCTCCATTCCAGTTATAGGCTGCATGGATGCAATTGTGAAAATACAGGACTTCGAAACACCTGCAACATTTCATGTTGTGAACTCTGGAACTGCTCTCATGGGGAGGGATTTAATCGCTGCTTTCAATCTGCACATTGAAGGCAACACTGCATATTTACCATCCACACGCTCTGTTTCGCCACCCTCTGCTGCTCTAATGGAGTGCTCTGTCTCACAGCCAGCTTTTCCCACAACTCTTGGATGTGCTGTTGGTTTCATGCATAAAGTGAAGGTGCTGCAAACAGCTGTCCCTGTGCGTCAAAAACTGAGACGCCTTCCCTTTTCCGTGCGGGCTGCGGTGTCAGAGGAGCTGAACCGTCTTCTCTTAGTTGGTGTGATTGAGCGCATTGATGCTTCTCCCTGGGTCTCACCAATAGTTGTAATACAAAAGAAAATTGGAAAAATCAGAATGTGTGTGGACCTGCGAGAACCTAACAAAGCAGTTGTGGTGGATAGCTTTCCTCTTCCTCACATGGAGGAATTACTCTCAGCATTAACAGGTGCAACGCTGTTCTCAACCATTGATCTGGAGAGCGCATACCACCAAGTGTTGCTGCACCCTGACAGCAGGGATTTAACGGCTTTCATCACTCATGAGGGACTGTTCAGGTTCTGCAGGGTTCCTTATGGTCTTGCCTCAGCTCCTGCAGCTTTCCAAAAGCTAATGGCAACAGTTTTGCACGGAGTACCTAATGTACAGTTCTACCTTGATGACATCATCTGCTACGGGCGCACCGCACAAGAGCATGATACAGCCTTGGATACAGTTCAGCAGAGACTCAAAGCAGCAGGCTTGCAGCTTAATGACAAGAAATGCCACTTTCGCCAGACCAGCCTGAAGTTCCTGGGACATCTGGTGACTGCTGAGGGACTTAAACCAGACACAGAGCACCTGCAGGCCATTGCACAGGCCCCTGCTCCATCAGATGCTGTGAGTCTTCGCTCATTCTTGGGAATGCAGTCCTGGTATGGAAAATTCATACCTAATTATGCTACTGTGGTGGAGCCCCTTCGTGCTTGCCTACGTCAAGAAACTCAGTTTGGACGGACTGGTGAGGCGCAGCGGTGCTTTCTGACTGTGAAACGTTTGCTTTTGGAAAGCCCGGCGCTAGCCTTGTTCAACCCTGAGCTACCAACCATAATCTCTACTGATGCATCTGATTATGGTGTGGGTGCTGTATTTACCCAGCTGCATCCGGACAACACAGAACGAACGGTGGCATTTGCATCGAGAACACTGTCACCGACTGAGAGGAAATACTCAACAGTGGAGAAAGAGGCTCTTGCGTGTGTCTGGGCTGTTGAAAAATGGCGGACATACCTATGGGGTCGGAAATTCACACTGCGCACGGATCATCAGGCCCTCACAACACTCCTGTCCACAAAAGGGACTGATCGAGCAGGGATGCGCATTGCACGGTGGTCTGCGCGCCTTCTCTGCTTCACATATGATGTTGTGTACAGAGCAGGGCCCCTGAATCAAACAGCTGACTGCCTCTCACGTTTACCTTTACCAGTCGCATCTTCATCTCCTGAGGACTCAGAACCGGAACTGGTTGCTTTACTGGCTGCAACCCCAGTGTCGGTGGCTGCCAAAGAGTTTCAGGATGCTTCCTCTTCTTGCCCTGAGCTCTCCTCCTTGCGAGTGCAAATGCAACAGCGGTGGCCACGGTCTTCTAAATCTGTGAGTCCTGTTCTGCAACCGTACTTCAAAATAAGGCATGAGTTATGTGTGCGTGACAGCCTGGTGTTTAGGGGATCACGCTTAGTAGTGCCAATCTCCTTGCGCTGCACACTTGTGGCCCTTGCCCATGAAGGACATCAAGGTGTGGTGCGAACAAAACAGCGCCTGAGAGACTTGTACTGGTTCCCTGGGATGGATGCACTGGTGCTCTCCCAAGTATCTGAATGCTCTTTGTGCCAACAATCCGACAAATCTGCCAAGGTTTTTCAGGCCCCACTTCAACCGGTGCCCCTGCCTGAGGGTCCCTGGAAAAAACTGGGCCTGGATATTGTTGGACCGTTTGAAACTGCTTCTTGGGACTGTAAGTTTGCGATCACTCTCACTGATTATTACTCAAAGTGGCCTGAAGTTGCCTTTGCTCCATCTGTGAACACTGAAACAGTGATCGGAATTCTGAGTGGCGTTTTCAGTCGTTATGGCGACCCAGAGTCTTTGGTCACTGATAATGGACCACAGTTTACGGCTGCTTCATTCTCTTCTTTTCTCCATGACCGAGGAATTAAGCACATACGATCCTCTGTGTACCATCCTGCTGCTAATGGTGCAATAGAGCGATTTAATAGAGTGCTTAAAGGTTGGATTCAAGCTGCCATCATCCAAAACAAACCCTGGAAAAGTGCAACATCTGCCTCTCTCCAAGCTTACCGTGCTACACCACATGCCATGACTGGCGTGTCACCCTTTGAACTGATGCACGGGCGCAAAATGAGAACAAAACTAAATGTTCTTCCTCCTCCACCAGTGGAGCCACCTTCTATGGATATACGTCGCAAAGTGTCTCTCCGCCAACATCACATGAAGCAGTATTGTGATGCTAAAAGAGGTGCTCGCACTCCTGACTTCAGAGCAGGTGACAGAGTGCGTGTGCGGAAACCTGTTCACGTCCGGAAAGGTCAGCGACAATTCTCTGTCCCCATCAGGATCAAACAGCAGGTGGGCCCAAGTACCTACATCTTAGATGATGGGAGGGCATGGCATGCTTCCCATTTGGCTTCAGTTCCCACCGGGCTTCCTACATCTTCATCACCACCAGAGACTGGTACTGGAAGGGTGGAAATGGAGCTGGACCAAGATCGTCAAGCTGCAAATCGTCCTGTCAGAACGCATAAGCCACCCGGTTGGCTTAAGGACTTTGTGGTTTAAAGAAAAAATAGTCAAATAATATGTGGCTAATGACACGTATGTATTGATATGCTTACAATGTAAAAGGTAATAGCACGTAAGAAGTAATTCAAGGGAATGTTGTGACAGCACTGATCATTCTTAAGAAAAGGGGGGATGTTGTGTTCGGATGTTGTAATTGCACAAGGAGCCACTAGGTGTAGCAGTGAGTAGGAATGTGCTTAGCGGGGGGGGGGGGGGGGGGGGGGGGGGGGGGAATTGTTGTTGTTGTCACCTAGCAGTTGGTAGCGTGATGTAGTGTGTTTCTGTTGTAAAAAATAAAGTTCATCAACAACGTTACCAAGTGAGTCATTCAGTCGTTATACCTGCGACATAACACCGAGACTGTACAGACAGTGAATGCTGTGTGGCCCTCTAGTCTTTGGGTCACATGACTGAATGCTTCGTCCATTGTTATATACAGTCTATGCCTCCGACTCGCCTTCCCTCCCCTCAGCTCGCCTTCAGGCACAGGGTGGCAAATAACACGCCGTGCGTTTATATTACCAAACGTGTGGTGCACCCAGATATGTGCAACCACAGTCAGAGGGGTTGTGGTATAGATATGCTGTGTTGTATTCTAAAAAAAAAAATGTTTAGTGCACAAGAAAAAAAAAGAAATTTTGGTTATAAGACAATTGTTTGCATTTGAGAGTTGGGGTTTTTCGGGGTCTTGGCGAACTAGGGAGAAGGGGCAGGGGGCGGAACCTCTGTGCTGTGGTAACGGCCCCAGCCATTGTTGAGGACGGACCTCCTGCGCGTTCCTCAAATGAAACCTGGGAGATGAAACTAAGGCGCCTGATGTTCTTTCGCGCGCACCGCGCCTTTGTTGTACAGGTCAGTACCTGGTTGAAAGTTTGGGTAAATGAGAATATTAAGCTTCGTATTGTTTTGGGGGAAGTTGACGGAAATTGTGAGATGATTTATGTAGCCTTAAGATCAGTTTTGTCGAAGTTTATTGAGTCGCGGCGATTAACGGGTAAAGCGGCCGTAACAGTTGTAAAGCCGAGCCGCATCGCACCGGAAGTCTCGCGAGCGTTCGCGTCGTTATCGCGAGAATTCACGAGTGTACGCTAAATACATTTGGTCTCAACAGAAAGGAGTAAGAAGCGGTTGAACCTTGTATATAGTGTTTATTAAATTAATGTTAAATGTTAAACATTTGCTGTTACATTAATGAACGCCCATCTTAAAGGGTAATACCCATGCCTTAAGTGTGTGATGTGTTAATATTAAAGCACAGGTGTGTAATTTTGAGTTTTGTAATATATTCACTGAAGCCACTGTAATGTCAGGGAGTTTGGAGTAGGTTGTGAGTATAAGCTCGAAAGTAATAACATTTATATATTATTAGACCTGGCTGTAAATTAACTTAATTTAGACTGTGGTAGTTATGTTAAGAATAGGATATGTAAATGCACTGTTTGAAAATTGTAAATGTGTTAAATGTGTTATGTAAATGAAAAGAAAGAAAAGGAAAAAAAATGAAACCTGGGAGAGGAAACTAAGGCGCCTGTTGTTTTTTCGCGCGCACCGCGCCTTTGTTTTACAGATTTTCTCTTTGTTACTGTGGCAATCGTGCTCGAGGCCCATAACAAACGCACATTAAACACGTGTTCATCATCCAGTGATGATAGCGGGATCTAATCTAAAAACGTTTTCTGACACATCCTGCACCAAAAGACGGGAATGAAGACCCACCTTCATCTAAGTCATCCTCCCTGAAGGCAGAGTTGCAGGATTCTCCTGGAAGATCATCACTACAGAACACGCTGCACCTGAGTCGTCACCTGATGCGTCACCTGAGTCGTCAGCTGGTGAAAGAGGCTGGTCCCCAGCGTCCAACAACCCCTCCTCATCAGAAACAAAAACATACGCTCTCAAAACAGCCAGCTAAAGTATCAGCAAGATCTGACTGATATTTGCCAGGTCGCATGGTGGGAAAATTATTTCAGGGTGGAAATGGGAGTGGCCTATGTCATGGGATTCAGCACTGTTCAAGGAATATGGTCATATGAAGCTTATATCTGTGTGAAATACTGTTTCTGCCGTAGCGCCACCTGGAGGCCTAGTGGTATTTTGTTTTGCCTGAGCTACTTTACTTTATACAATGTTTATGACATGTCTGGAATGAATTAATAAAAATGAAATAAATAAAAAAAAACACTTTCGATCACTACTGAGGGGTTGAGCTACCAGAGGACAACATATCAGATGTGCAGGACAGCCACAGGTACCTGGGGATTCTGCAAACAATTGGAAACTATGAGGAGGCTGCAAGGAAGTGGGCTACGACCACGCACCTGAAACGAATAAGGCAGATCCTTACGAGCAGCTAAATGGGAAGAACAAAGTCCGGGCCAGTAACATATTAGGTCTACCAATAAAAACGTTACCCTACTGGCGTAGTAACCTGACCGCAGGAAAAGCTGGAAGCCACTGACATCAAGACAAGGAAGCTCCTCACATTGCACAGAGGATTTCATCTCAAGTCCAGCACCATGAGACTCTACACAAAGCGGACAGAGGGAGGCCGCGGCTCAGTGAGCATCAAAGCCACCTTTCAGGATGAAACAACAAAGAGCCGGGAGTAATTAAGGAGATGGCCCCTGAAGATAAGCTGCTAAGTGAATGTCTCAGACACCAGAAATCCTGTAGAGACGAAGATGTGGAAGATGAACCATCATGGACAGAGAAGCTCTTGCTTGAGATGTACCATCAAAGAAGTGGCTGACACTGTGAAATCCAACCAGTGGCTAGAAAAGGAATTAATCATAGCAGCAGAAGAACAGGCCTTGAGCACGACAGCAGTAGAGGCCAGGGTCTATCACACCAGAAAGACCTCAGCTGCAGACTGTGGAAAGATGTCCCAGGAACAATCCAACACATAATAGCGTGATTCACGATGCTGCCAGGGAAAACACACGTGGAACAACACAACCAGGTAGCGGGTATAGTGTACGTGAAGTCTTAGAAGTCCCCAAAGCATGGAGGGATATACCTCCACGGGTGGTGGACAATAAAAGAGCAAAGATCCGGTGGGACTTCCAGATCCAGACGGATAAACTGGTGATTTCTAACTAACTGGACATAGTGGTGCTTGATAAACTCCAGAGAAGAGCAGTGGGGACTGACATGGCAATCCCAAGTGACAGCAATATCAAGAAGAAGGAACATGAGTAGTAGTAGAGAAGTACCAGGGGTTGAAGGAGGAGATGGAGAAGATCTGGAAGATGAAAGCAGCAGTGGTGCCAGTAGTTTGTTGTAGCACTTGGAGCTGCGTCCTCCAGGCTGCGAGAGTGGCTCCAGTCGATCCCAAGAACAACATCAGAGATCTCGGTCCAGAAGAGCAAAAATACTGCAGAGCACCCCTCAAGATGGTACAGAACCCTCAAGCTTAAAGAGGGCACCTCCCCATCGAGGAATGGGCGAGGGAGGAGTATGAGTGCAGAAGTGATGTAGAGACTCTAAATGACAACATTTAGTTGAAGGTTTTTGTAGCTTTTCTATCACTATGAGTAGTAAGCCACTGTAGGGGAAAAATCTTCAGTCCATAACTAGATGTGATGTGATTTATAATATGTAATTATAAAACTTGATTATAGCAATGGTTATTTTTGATTGTATTACATTCAGCTGTGAGCGGCACGTTGGCTCACTGTTGCCTCACAGCAAGAAGGTTCGTAGTTCGATTCTTTCTGTGTGGAGTTTGCATGTTCTCCCCCTGCTTGTGTTGGTTCCCTCCGGGTACTCGGGCTTCGTCCCACAGTCCAAAAACATGCATACTAGATTGACTGAAAATACAAATGTGCCCATAGGTGTGAGTGTGAGCGTGCACGGTTGTCTGTCTTCGTATGTGGCCCTGTGATGGACTGGCGACCTGTCCAGGGTGGACCCCCGCCTTTCACCTGCGATGTGTCAGGATAGGCTCCGACAGACCCCGGTGTAGATAACGGATGGGTGGATTCAACTGTAATAAAGAATAATTCTTTATTGTGTGTGCTTTGTGGTAGGGGTCGGGGTGGGGGTTGGAGTGGGGTGGGGGGTGTTGGGTTTACAGAATGGGTGTAGAAGTGGCTCAACCACTGGTCACCATGGCGATCATTCTAGAATGTAACATAAAATCATCATGTGACATTCTAGAATGATGTCACGTGATGTCATCAGCACAGTATAAATACTGTGGCTTCGTGTTTGTTGTGTATTATTCTACCTTTGAGGAGGAAGTTGACACACACGACAATCTCTGCAGGAGATATATAGTGTTAAACGCTATTATCTGCTGAAAAACGCCAATCTGCGACTGAGAAAACATCTCTGAACATTAGATTGCACTAACAAATACCTGATTAACGTTTAATTGTCAGATTACAGAAATGACTTGCAAACAAGATCAAACAAAACTGGGATTTGAAAGCACTCTCAACAATGATTTTGAGTCCTACAACCCTGATGATCTTAGTGGACTTCAAAGAGAGAATGAAGGATGCAATGCACCAAATGAGAGAGAGAAAAAGAGCCTTCAGAAGGAGGTAAGGAGTATAGAGGGAGATGAGAAAAGAATAAAAGAGGGCTGGAAAAAACTAGAAGTGGAACAAAGAAAGGTCTGTGACAGTAAAATACAACTGGAGGAAGACCGTAAAGAAGTTGAAGGAAAGATAAAGATGCTGCAGCAGCAGTCCATTGATTTGGATGAGAAAAATAAGTTACTTGAAGAGACAAAGAGAGAGATTGAACAAATGAAACAGGAGAATGACAAAGAGAAAACTGATTTGATGGAGCAGAAGAAACAATTGGAGCTTGAAAAAGAGGAAATTGACAAAGCAAAGAAAGAATATCAGAGAGAAAATGAAATGCTGCAAGCATCAAAGACAAACTTGGACGGGCAAATTAAAGACCTGGAATCCAATTTTCAACATTTGGATCTGGAGAAAAGTGAGATGGACTTTATTGAGGAAGAAATTCAATCAAATTATAAAAAGTTGAAGTCACAGAAGAAGAAGCTGAAGCAGGAGGCAAACAGTTTAGAGGGAGAAAAGAAACAACTAAAAGAGGGCTGGAAAAAACTGGAAGTGGAACAAAGAAAGGTCGCGGACATCAAAATGAAACTGCAGGAAGACGTCCAAGAACTACAGACAGAGAAGGAAAAGATGCTGCAGCAGATCTCAAAATTAGAGAATGAAAAATATAAGATCATTGATGCATCAAAAAGAGACTTGGAAGAAATGAAACAGGAGAATGACAAAGAGAAAACTGATTTGATGGAGCAGAAGAAACAATTGGAGCTTGAAAAAGAGGAAATTGACAAAGCAAAGAAAGAATATCAGAAAGAAATTGAAATGCAAACAGAACAGAAAATCAGTGAGATGAAGATTAACATGGAAAAGGTTCTTCAAGAACTACAGACAGAGAAGGAAAAGATGCTGCAGCAGATCTTAAAATTAGAGGATGAAAAAAATAAGATCATTGAAGCCTCAAAAAGAGACTTGGAAGAAATGAAACAGGAGAATGACAAAGAGAAAACTGATTTGATGGAGCAGAAGAAACAAGTGGAGCTTGAAAAAGAGGAAATTGACAAAGCAAAGAAAGAATATCAGAAAGAAAATGAAATGCTGCAAGCATCAAAGACAAACTTGGACTGGCAAATTAAAGACCTGGAATCCAATTTTCAACATTTGGATCTGGAGAAAAGTGAGATGGACTTTATTGAGGAAGAAATTCAATCAAATTATAAAAAGTTGAAGTCACAGAAGAAGAAGCTGAAGCAGGAGGCAAACAGTTTAGAGGGAGAAAAGAAACAACTAAAAGAGGGCTGGAAAAAACTGGAAGTGGAACAAAGAAAGGTCGCGGACATCAAAATGAAACTGCAGGAAGACGTCCAAGAACTACAGACAGAGAAGGAAAAGATGCTGCAGCAGATCTTGAAATTAGAGGATGAAAACAAAAGGATCATTGAAGCCTCAAAAAGAGATTTGGAAGAAATGAAACAGGAGAATGACAAAGAGAAAGCTGATTTGATGGAGCAGAAGAAACAATTGGAGCTTGAAAAAGAGGAAATTGACAAAGCAAAGAAAGAATATCAGAAAGAAAATGAAATGCAAACAGAACAGAAAATCATTGAGATGAAGATTAACATGGAAAAGGGTCTTCAAGAAGTACAGACAGAGAAGGAAAAGATGCTGCAGCAGATCTTAAAATTAGAGGATGAAAACAATAGGATCATTGAAGCCTCAAAAAGAGATTTGGAAGAAATGAAACAGGAGAATGACAAAGAGAAAACTGATTTGATGGAGCAGAAGAAACAATTGGAGCTTGAAAAAGAGGAAATTGACAAAGCAAAGAAAGAATACCAGAGAGAAAATGAAATGCTGCAAGCATCAAAGACAAACTTGGACTGGCAAATTAAAGACCTGGAATCCAATTTTCAACATTTGGATCTGGAGAAAAGTGAGATGGACTTTATTGAGGAAGAAATTCAATCAAATTATAAAAAGTTGAAGTCACAGAAGAAGAAGCTGAAGCAGGAGGCAAACAGTTTAGAGGGAGAAAAGAAACAACTAAAAGAGGGCTGGAAAAAACTGGAAGTGAACAAAGAAAGGTCGCGGACATCAAAATGAAACTGCAGGAAGACGTCCAAGAACTACAGACAGAGAAGGAAAAGATGCTGCAGCAGATCTAAAATTAGAGAATGAAAAATATAAGATCATTGATGCATCAAAAAGAGACTTGGAAGAAATGAAACAGGAGAATGACAAAGAGAAAACTGATTTGATGGAGCAGAAGAAACAATTGGAGCTTGAAAAAGAGGAAATTGACAAAGCAAAGAAAGAATATCAGAAAGAAATTGAAATGCAGACAGAACAGAAAATCAGTGAGATGAAGATTAACATGGAAAAGGGTCTTCAAGAACTACAGACAGAGAAGACAGAGCTGCTGCAGCAGATCTTAAAATTAGAGGATGAAAAAAATAAGATCATTGAAGCATCAGACAGAGATGTGGAAGAAATCAATGAGATGAAGATTAACATAGAGAAAGGTCTTCAGCAGCTGCAGACAGAGAAGATGGAGATGCTGCAGGAGATCTTAAATATAAAGGATGAAAAAAATAAGATGATTGAAGCATCAGACAGAGATTTGGATGAAATCAACGAGACAATGTTTAACATAGAGAAAGGTCTTCAGGAGCTGCAGACAGAGAAGATGGAGATGCTGCAGGAGATCTCAAATATAGAGAAGGAAGTTAAACAATCTGAAGAAGAAGCGCAAATGGATGAATCTATAACAGATCAATCTGAGGTACACATGAATAAAATCAGTAAACAATTAAAATGTAAAAAGAAGCATCTGCAGCGGCAGAAGAAAAAATTGGGGAAAGACAGGGAACAGTTGGAAAAGGAGAGGGAGAAATTAGAGCAGGATAAAACAGATATGAATGAAACACAGGTGAAAATGGAGGAAATCTTCAAAGTACTCCAGACAGAGAAGGAAAATGTGCTGCAGCAGTTGTTAACTTTAAATGAGGACAAGAAACAAATGGAAGAAGAGAAGAAAACATTGGAATTAAAGAAATCTATAACAGATCAATCTGATGTCAAAATTAAGAAAATCAGTAAACAATTGAAATTAAAAAAGAAGCATCTGCAGCAGCAAGAGAAAACATTGAGGGATGACAGGAAAGAGTTTGAAAAAGAGAAGGAGAAATTAAAGAAGGAGATCAATGAAACAATAGTTCAAATAGATGAGATCTTTGAAGAAGTAGAGACAGATCAGGAAAATATGCTGCAGCAGTTGTTCATTTTAAAAGAGGAAAAGAAACAAGTGGATGATGAGAAGAAAACCTTGGAATTAGAGAAATCTGTAACAGAACAATCCAAGGTGGAAGTGGAGGACACAAAGCAGGAATTAAAATTACAAAGGAATCATCTGCAACAGCAGCTAAGAAACTTGGAGGATGACAGGAAACAATTGGAAGAGCAGAGGGAACAATTGGAAGAGAAGAGGGAACAATTGGAAGAGCAGAGGGAACAATTGGAAGAGCAGAGGGAACAATTGGAAGAGCAGAGGGAACAATTGGAAGAGCAGAGGGAACAATTGCAGCTGGAAAAAACAGAAATCAGTGAGGCAAAGATGAAGATGGAGAAAGACCTGCAGCAGCTGCAGACGGAGAAGACGGAGATGCTGCAGCAGATCCTAAATTTAGATACGCAAACTAAACAATTTGAAGAAGAGAAGAAAACATTGGAAATTGAGAAATCTATAAGAGATCAATCAAATGTGAACATGGAGGAAACCGTGAAACAATTAACATTAGAAAATAACAGTCCTGCAGCAACAGGTGAAAAAACTGGGGGATGATAGGAAACACCTGGAAAAGGAGAGAGAGAAATTAGAGCAGGAGAGAAATAAAATCACTCAGACAAACATTCAAATGGAAAAGACCTCCAAGAATTCCAGACAGAGAGGGAGAAGTCGCTGCAGCAGTTGGACCACCTAAAGGCAACGCTGGAAGAGGAGAAGCTGCAAGTTCAGAAAGAGGGGGGATGACTTGATGAAGAGGAAGAAAGACTTGAAGGAGGAGGAAGATAGGATCAGTGAAATTAACCAACAATTGCAGAACAAAAAAAGGGAACTGGATGAAGACAGAAACAGACTGATGAATGAAAAGAGTGAAATTCAAGAAGAACGAAACAGTTTAGAAGAGTGGTTGGAAAAATTGCAGGAGAAACAGCAAATCATGGAGGAGAAGGAACTAGAGTTCCAGGAGCTGACTGCAAAGAAGAAAAAGGGGGCATTCTTTTCAAAAATCTTCAAAAGCACAAAATCTGGCCAGTAGTTCCCTCTCTTTTTCCAACACCTATCACCCCCCCCCCCCCCCCACACACACACACACACACACATACACACACTCCCCCAACCAACCCAGCCCATCTCCAACAAGCCACACCCACATAAATCCCGCACCAAAATAGAATAAAAAATAAAATAAAATACAAAAACAGGGGCAGCATGGAGGTTTCAGAGTTAGGTGTCCTCCCCATGTTGCGTGGGTTTCCTCCGGGACGCTCCGGTTCCCCCCACATCCCCAAAACACCAAGTATTTAGGTTAATTGGAAAATCAAAATTCACCACAATAAACTAATCTAAATATACAATAAACATTTTCTTGATTTACAAAACCCACCTAAATAATAAAAAAAAATAAAAAAATGTAATTGAAAAATACAAAAACTTCTAATGCAGCCTCAGGACTTCACAAGCCTCGTGTCTTTCTGAGCCGGTCCCAAGCCCGGATAAATGCAGAGGGGAAGGAAGGTCATCTGACTTCAAACAACAACATTGTTTTGTTTTCTCTGAAATGTTGGTCCAGTGATCAACGTCGTCCCACTTCTGTCTGGGACTTAAATGAAACTGCACATAAGTACCTAGAACCAGCGCCAGACTCCGGCAATGTCGTACTGACAGTTATCGGAGTCTGTCCTCGCTCCGTCTCCAAGGAAGAAACACTGCTGACGTCAGCACCAGCTTCAATTATCAGACAGATGAATCATTAGCTCGTTAGTAAACTCTTATTCATATCCACATGCGTCTTTTATATATTATAGCCTTTGTAAAAACACATTTTTCACTGGAATAGTTTTATTTTCCAAGTTTGCATTTGTCTTAGTACTTTTGTAGTCCACGTTTTATTTAATTTTAATTGTGAAGCACTTTGGTCAACTCTGGTTGTTTTAAAATACACATATACAAATAAAGATTTATAGATAGATAGATAGATAGATAGATAGATAGATAGATAGATAGATAGATAGATAGATAGATAGATAGATAGATAGATAGATAGATAGATAGATAGATAGATAGATAGATAGATAGATAGATAGATAGATAGATAGATAGATAGATAGATAGATAGATAGATAGATAGATAGATAGATAGATAGATAGATAGATAGATAAAGATTTATTTATTATTTATTTATTGATCCTCAGACTGTGGTTCTGCTTAAGATCTTCGTCACAACTCATTTGACTACAGCTGCATCTGAGAGGTTCTTCTCAGGAGAATCAAGACCTTCCTGAGGAGCACAATGACCCAGGATGGTCTTAATAAGTGACCAGGTTCTCTCTTTTTGGTATATGGTTATTTGGTATATTTTGGAGTTTGGTAAATAAAAATGATCTGTGGACAAGTTGAATTTGTTTTTCTACAAAATATTCTCATTTGGTTTTGTATGTGATTCTGTTACTGAGTTTGTGCCGTATCATCTCCTGAGACCATGAGAGCAGACCAGCATGATTAGTGGTCTTGCTGATAAAACCTCCTAATGCTCATTCACGCGCCCTTTCCTACATGAACAGGCGCGTCCGTTACAGGCGTCGTCACAGTCGCCGCCCTCATACTTCCATGTGTCTTTTACGTTGCCTTGGTGAAGTCACTTCATCCACTAGTGGGCAGTGCTGCCTTCACACTTCAATACACAGCATATCTGCATTGACTGATTATTTTCCAAATGATAATAAGGTTTTTGAATATTTCCATTCAGTTGACTTTCCCAGAAAGTTTGGCTTTATTATTCATATGGGATCATTTTTTGTAAGGTGGTGATTTTGAGACTTCCTCTTGTGTCAGATAATCTACTTCTAGACTCTAGCAGGTACCGAAAAGGTGCATCAGGTTTCTAGAAATGTTTTTAGTAACAGCGCACACCAAAGAAGTAATATATTAGGCAAATGAATAAATACTAATATATGAAACAAAACAAAATACTCTGCAAGATGGCAAAGGACCCATCAGCTGCATCACCTCTCCGTTTGCACATCACTTTGATGTGTGCACGTACAAATTTAACACACACTGGTATATATATATATATATATATATATATATATATATATATATATGTATATATATATATATATATATATATATATATATATAAACTATCCATCTCTTCCTTTTTGGGGAAACATGATGTTGTTCAGTCGTGTGCAGACAGAAATAAAACTCCAACTCATTATTCAGATGTCTTTAACTTGATTCATTTTCTTTGATTCATAGCCAGTAGTTTCACACTCCTGGAGTTCACACACGCTTTTGACTGATGGAATAAATATAAGAGAAGAAGAAGAGGGTGGTGATAAAGAATTTCAGTATAAATATGCTAAATTAGTTACAGCCCTAATTAAGGTGTTTGAGTCTTTCCAGGTTATTGCTGGGATGCAGTTCAACAGGAATACTATAAAGATGTTTGTTACAATGTGAATTAACATGATTAAAAAAAACATTTCGCAGCCACAAGCTCTATTAAAGAGACGTTATGGAGCTGGTTCTGAATGTAATATTAACAGAAATCAAACGTACCAGATACACATCTTTGAAAGAGACACTTCATATCTCTCGATCAATAAGGATTAAAGTTTATAATCCTGAAGTGTGACATCTATTGTGCCTATAAAGCTGCCCACTGTTACTTTTGCCATTGGGATGTCTGATGATGGATGAAACTGGCACGCCGCATCTCACTACGACTGGTAGCCAAGTGCAACTTGTGCTTCCCCGCTCCAGTTGAAGCTGTATAACCTGTAGCAGACGATCCAAGTTCCTCTTTCTGTCTGGTGATTCTACGTCTGGTAAAGATGTTAAGTCAACGAGCTGTTCTTTGTCACTATTGTGGCTATAGAAGCTCTTTCTGTGCTCTTCATACTCAGCTACTCTGAAAACTGATTTCACCACATGCACCCAGTCATCAGTCGGTTCTGTAGGCTTCACTTTCTTTACTGCTCATCCTGGTCTTCAGCTGGTAAATGCATATGTACCACAATTTATGTGTGTTTACGACAGTGTTGGACCAGCATCACCTCTGAGCTGGTCCCGATTGAATGGTACCAGGAGGAGTGGATTAATGGAGGATGTACGATTGGAGTATCAGGGTTACTCTCCTGGCTGAGATGGGACAGAAAAAGAGTTTGGTTCAGTCAGATGAGTGTTCCTGTTAGAGAGGCTCCACCACCCACCAACTGATTTCTCTAAATTTGGCTGCTGTTTTGGGTTTGTCTTCTTAAAAAGCAAATTAAAAGGCATTGCTGCCAAACTGTCAGAATGTAAATTAAATTGGAAATAGTTTGAATGTGATAGTTATTGTTTTACTTGGATGCAGCACAAATAAGTGAGTAAACACAAATAAAGTAGAGGTGCAAGGTAAAAGACATCTATAGAGCCGTTTTTTACTTCTTGGGAAACACGGGACTTTAAAGACTTCTTTTAACTGTGCAATAACAGAATAAAAAAGTACTTCTACCCAGTCGTTTGTCATCCAAGTCATGGTTACTCCTCTACCATTACCAGTAACAATGTAAGAAACAAAAAACACAAATAAAACCAGAGCGCTGTCACTCAAACATTCAAATCAGAGAACATTACATTTGCGACACCAAATCGCTCCTTCTGAAGATCTTGGTAGCTTCAAGTGTAGAACTTTGCTGTTTTTACTAACTTTGATTTGCAAGTCAGGCCTTGTTGTCTAACATCAGTGGCAAAGCTCATAAATGCTGTGCAGAATGAACAGGTCCAGACTCCAACAAAATATGGAAAACCTTCCAGAGAGTGGAAGTCGTCATAGCTGCTAAATGGGAACACGTGTGCATGAGTGCAGCGGATCATAGCTTTCCCCATTTGTGCTTTCTTTTGCGTCTTTTCCATTCAAACTGTACTTTTCCCCTCAATGCTGGATATTACCGTCGTTTGGACTGGTGGTGTTCAGTTCACAACCTGACACTGAACACTCCAAAACAAAGGAGCTCATCCTGGACTTCAGGAAGAGCAGAGCTGCTTCTGGACCCCTGTTCATCACAGTGAACGTGTAGAGAGAAGGTGGAGTCCTTCAGATTCCTGTGTGTCCACATCGCAGCAGACCTCTCTTGGACCTAGAAGAACACAGCAGTGGTAATGAAGGTCCAGCAGCAGCTACACCTTCTGAGGGTTCTCAGGAGGGAAGACCCAACACCCTGCTGCTGCTGACCACCTACCGCTCCAAAATAGAGTCTGCTGACCTACACCATCACGGTGTGGCACTGCAGAGGCTGCAGAGGGTTGTAAGGTCAGCAGAGAGGATCATCGGCTGCCCTCTGCTGGACATCTACAGGTTTTGCTGCCTCAGTAGAGCTCAGAACATTGTCACAGACCCATTTCACTCTGGCCTTAAGCTCTTGGTCCTGTTGACCTCTGGCAGGTGCTACAGGTCATTAAGATCCAGAAAAGTAGACTCGGAGACAGCTTCTTCCCCAGAGCCGTCTCTGCACTAAACCCAAACTGAAACCTGCACCAATAAATCTCTAAGAAAGAAATAAAAACAAAAAGCACTCTAGTCACTTCTTCATTTATACCTTTTTTAAATTCTTTTGTATTGGTATGTGTGTGTGTTTTATTTTTTTATATACCGTTTTATTTGCACGTAGGAGCGACTACTCAATTTTGTTGTACTTGTACAATGACAAAGCTACTTTGATTCTGACAAACTTTGTGTTAAAGTTGTTTGTATTTGAAGACAATGTCAGTACAGTTCCTGATGGTGTAACAGTCAAGCTGCTTTTGTCCATCTATGTGGGATGACTGTAGTTGACATGTTACCAAGGCAGCGGATGACTGCACGGCTGCCTGTATGTGATCCTTTAGTGACTGCATCTGTATGCTGAAAAACCCTGATCCTCACCTCTTATGAAGGCTCCAAGTGAAATGTTGCACCAGAACATCTTTAAAAGCGGTACAGAGGTACAGTTAAAACAACACACTGGCTGATAAAACATAACTTCTGTTACTTAAAATATTTGCATCAGGACAGACTTCACTCCTGCAGTTTAAATGAACAAAGACCTCCCCATCTGGTTTTAGGAGTAGAGGAAGGGGTTTCTGACAGTTCAGCACAATCCAGCATCCAGTCCAAGCGCAACATGAATCTTACTTTATTACACAAACTGTCAGGTTTTGCAGAATCAGTGATTTCAGAACCCAGGAGGTCCAGGATTTGAGCTCTGATCACAGACCCCTGTAAGCTTCTTTGCTGCCCTCTTGATGAAGTGGACCTTACCACGGGCCTTGATGACCATGGCATACTCATGGGACTTGAGTTTATGTAGTAGTCAGAGAACTTGTTGTAAAGGATGGAGATGGGCACGCCGTTGAGGATGACACCAAAAGAGATGCAGCCGAAGGCGAATAAGCGACCAACGTTGGTCTCTGGGAACATGTCGCCATGGCTTGGTGGTCAGCACTGTTGCCTCACAGCAAGAAGGTTCCTGGTTCGATTCCCGGCCTGGTGGGTCTTTCTGTGTGGAGTTTGAATGTTCTCCCCGTGCTTGCATGGGTTCCCTCCGGGTACTCCGGCTTCCTCCCACAGTCCAAAAACATGCATACTAAGTTAATTGATCATTCTAAATTGCCCGCAGGTGTGAATGTGTGTGTGAGCGTGCACGGTTGTCTGTCTTCGTATGTGGCCCTGTGATGGACTGGCGACCTGTCCAGGGTGGACCCCTCCTTTCACCTGCTATGTGTCAGGATTAGCTCCGATAGACCCCCGTGACCCTGAGAAGGAGTAAGCGGGAATAAATCATGGATGGAATGAAAAGCACAATAAAGGAATGAGGAGGAAAAGAATACAGCAGATAAAGACTTATAAGATAAAAAACATCTTGAAATGGTGGAATATGAGGTAGGCGATGGGGGTCTGAGTCCAGAGTCGGGCCACTTTTCTCAGTTATGCATCATTCATTTTCTAATGAAAAGAATTGAGTATATTGAGTATATTGTCATTATTAAGAAAATGGACATTTGCAAGTAAATAATAGCTAATGAAATTAATAACCCAAGTATGAACATAATCTGGCTGATATTTGTCATGTACAGAAGGATGAGATCATCAAGGCCAACTGTGAAACAAAAATAAAAAAATCTATCACTTTTAATCATGAGTACAAGTCATCACTGGTTTGATCACATGACACTATCTGTTCAGATCATCAATATACTTTTCTGACGGGGATGCGACACGTCCTCGTTCAGGCATTTCTAAGATGTGTGTTACATGATTGATTGTCTGATGAAACTGAACTCGTTTCAGTTTCCTGAAGAGGAGGAGATAGTAACGCAGCGTACGCTGAAGTAAACCTGCTCTTGACCAGGTTTACCTCCCTGAGTTGGTTACCACGGTAACAGACTCCGAGTATGAGTTACCCTGCTTTCTGAAACCGGTTCAACTTGAGCCCTATCGGTCGCAGTTAAGTAACCTCACTTTGTGAAACAGAAAACTCAAGAGTTTCCCCGAGTTCAGGTTCAACATAACCCGGTTAGTGAAACGGACCCCTGTTCAACATGTGTGACGGTTCGGTTGCATGAATTGCAGATGTTTGTGAAAACCGTCGAGGTAGGAGAGTCCAGCTGCTTTGTCAGTACTCTCTAAAACCCGAGGCCTCCTCCTGTGTAACGTTGTTTTGTCCCGTTAACTTGTTTATTATATATATATATATATATATATATATATATATATATATATATATAATATCTATATATATATATATATATATTATATATATATATATATATATATATATATATATATATATATATATATATATTATTATATTAACTTGATTGTGTAACTGTTTTATATAATTGTTTTCAGACCCCACGGCTTTAGGAGCACAACCAGATGGCAAAACTTAACTAACACTTTCACAGTACATATGAAAGAACAAAAATGTATATAAATATTTCTTCTTTAAACACCTTGTAATTTCTGCTCCCTTAAAATCATTTTTATATGACAACAGTTTTGAAGTGACACTTCTGCAGCGGGGTCTGATCTCAGATAAGGTGGAAGCTAAACTGCCAACTTAGAAAATAAAGCTTCTGCAGAGTTAGATTTCATCAACGTTGACAGGGGTTGAAGACAACTGGACCAAGTTCAAATGGCTGAATCCACAGTTTGCATCAACTCACTGAACAAAAACAATGTCCTGAAGGAAAAATGTCAGGTGTCCCTTAAACCTGGTTCAAGTTTGAGAAGATTTTGGTCTTATATGTGCAGGGTGTCTCCATCCTGCTCGGTTGATGGTGAGTGCAAAGTATTTCTTCACGAGTATACTTGACGCAGGCTTTAATAATTCTGCACAAACAAGAGAAAAATCCTCCACGTGACTTGAAGGAGCCTGAAGTCTCTCCAGTACTTTGTGACCCGAGTGTTGTGTTCGGATGTTGTAATTGCACAAGGAGCCACTAGGTGTAGCAGTGAGTAGGAATGTGGTAAGCGGGGGGGGAGAAGATAGTTGTTGTCACCTAGCAGTTGGTAGCGTGATGTAGTGTGTTTCTGTTGTAAAAATAAAGTTCATCAACAACGTTACCAAGTGAGTCATTCAGTCGTTATACCTGCGACATAACAAATTGGCGACAAGGAGAACCTACAAGTGCAGCTGTGAGTGAAGATGGCTTCAAACGTGCCGTTTCCAGACGTTTTTTTTGCCGTGCCCGGGAAACCCGATTATGCCGTTCAAGACGTGGGTTCGGATGTTTGAAAATTATCTTCTGGTTATCAACGCCAGTGGAGATGCATGGCCAGAGAAAAGACTACGTGCTTTGTTACTACATTGCTTGGGCTCCGAAGGACAACGGATTTTTCACACACTGCCGGACACAGGTACCACGCTAGCAAGAGCCGTTGCTGCGTTACGTGCACATTTTACTCCACCAGTAAATGTGGTCGTGGAGCGCCACACATTCAGGAAGAGAGTCCAGGGGGCTCAAGAGTCCATAGTGCATTATATTGCTGCACTCCGAGAACTTGCTTCAACTTGTGACTTTGCTAATGCGGATGATATGATCCGGGACCAGCTTGTGGAGCATGTTGCTGACTCCCGCATCAGAGAAAGACTCCTGCTAAAAACTAACTTGACGCTGGCAGATGCTATCACTTTAGCCACTCAAGCCGAGTCAGTTAGTGAGCAGGCGAAGTACATGTCGTGTACCCAGCAGGCACCTGTGCAAGTTGTGAAAACACAGAACACAGCATGCAGGCCTAGACAGCCACGCCAACGCTTTACTGCAAAACCAGTACAGAAATCTGCTTCCAACCCTTCTGTACGCACGTGCTTCCGTTGTGGATCTGAGAAACACTTGGCTAACTCAAGTGAATGCCAAGCAATCAAAGCAACCTGCAGGAACTGCAACAAAAAAGGACATTTTGCACGGGTGTGCCAATCCTTGCAGACCCATTCAGTTAAGGAAGTTGAACTGCCAGAATACATGCTGCTGTTAGTGGACAGAGCAGTCGCCCCCGACGGGATACAAGTTACAGTCAACATTAAAGTGGCTGACACATCCCAGGTGATGAAACTGACGGTGGATACAGGTGCTGCAGTCTCCATTTTGCCACTTTGCATATATGAGGAAAACTTCAAAGGTGCTCTGCTGCATCAGCCCACTGTTCAACTGGTGACCTACTCCCGGACCTCCATTCCAGTTATAGGCTGCATGGATGCAATTGTGAAAATACAGGACTTCGAAACACCTGCAACATTTCATGTTGTGAACTCTGGAACTGCTCTCATGGGGAGGGATTTAATCGCTGCTTTCAATCTGCACATTGAAGGCAACACTGCATATTTACCATCCACACGCTCTGTTTCGCCACCCTCTGCTGCTCTAATGGAGTGCTCTGTCTCACAGCCAGCTTTTCCCACAACTCTTGGATGTGCTGTTGGTTTCATGCATAAAGTGAAGGTGCTGCAAACAGCTGTCCCTGTGCGTCAAAAACTGAGACGCCTTCCCTTTTCCGTGCGGGCTGCGGTGTCAGAGGAGCTGAACCGTCTTCTCTTAGTTGGTGTGATTGAGCGCATTGATGCTTCTCCCTGGGTCTCACCAATAGTTGTAATACAAAAGAAAATTGGAAAAATCAGAATGTGTATGGACCTGCGAGAACCTAACAAAGCAGTCGTGGTGGATAGCTTTCCTCTTCCTCACATGGAGGAATTACTCTCAGCATTAACAGGTGCAACGCTGTTCTCAACCATTGATCTGGAGAGCGCATACCACCAAGTGTTGCTGCACCCTGACAGCAGGGATTTAACGGCTTTCATCACTCATGAGGGACTGTTCAGGTTCTGCAGGGTTCCTTATGGTCTTGCCTCAGCTCCTGCAGCTTTCCAAAAGCTAATGGCAACAGTTTTGCACGGAGTACCTAATGTACAGTTCTACCTTGATGACATCATCTGCTACGGGCGCACCGCACAAGAGCATGATACAGCCTTGGATACAGTTCAGCAGAGACTCAAAGCAGCAGGCTTGCAGCTTAATGACAAGAAATGCCACTTTCGCCAGACCAGCCTGAAGTTCCTGGGACATCTGGTGACTGCTGAGGGACTTAAACCAGACACAGAGCACCTGCAGGCCATTGCACAGGCCCCTGCTCCATCAGATGCTGTGAGTCTTCGCTCATTCT
The DNA here is from genome assembly GCA_014839995.1 of Xenentodon cancila. Lineage (NCBI taxonomy): Eukaryota > Metazoa > Chordata > Actinopteri > Beloniformes > Belonidae > Xenentodon > Xenentodon cancila. Next base: position 21,804,444 of record CM026215.1, on the reverse strand, counting down.
TGGGAATGCAGTCCTGGTATGGAAAATTCATACCTAATTATGCTACTGTGGTGGAGCCCCTTCGTGCTTGCCTACGTCAAGAAACTCAGTTTGGACGGACTGGTGAGGCGCAGCGGTGCTTTCTGACTGTGAAACGTTTGCTTTTGGAAAGCCCGGCGCTAGCCTTGTTCAACCCTGAGCTACCAACCATAATCTCTACTGATGCATCTGATTATGGTGTGGGTGCTGTATTTACCCAGCTGCATCCGGACAACACAGAACGAACGGTGGCATTTGCATCGAGAACACTGTCACCGACTGAGAGGAAATACTCAACAGTGGAGAAAGAGGCTCTTGCGTGTGTCTGGGCTGTTGAAAAATGGCGGACATACCTATGGGGTCGGAAATTCACACTGCGCACGGATCATCAGGCCCTCACAACACTCCTGTCCACAAAAGGGACTGATCGAGCAGGGATGCGCATTGCACGGTGGTCTGCGCGCCTTCTCTGCTTCACATATGATGTTGTGTACAGAGCAGGGCCCCTGAATCAAACAGCTGACTGCCTCTCACGTTTACCTTTACCAGTCGCATCTTCATCTCCTGAGGACTCAGAACCGGAACTGGTTGCTTTACTGGCTGCAACCCCAGTGTCGGTGGCTGCCAAAGAGTTTCAGGATGCTTCCTCTTCTTGCCCTGAGCTCTCCTCCTTGCGAGTGCAAATGCAACAGCGGTGGCCACGGTCTTCTAAATCTGTGAGTCCTGTTCTGCAACCGTACTTCAAAATAAGGCATGAGTTATGTGTGCGTGACAGCCTGGTGTTTAGGGGATCACGCTTAGTAGTGCCAATCTCCTTGCGCTGCACACTTGTGGCCCTTGCCCATGAAGGACATCAAGGTGTGGTGCGAACAAAACAGCGCCTGAGAGACTTGTACTGGTTCCCTGGGATGGATGCACTGGTGCTCTCCCAAGTATCTGAATGCTCTTTGTGCCAACAATCCGACAAATCTGCCAAGGTTTTTCAGGCCCCACTTCAAACCGGTGCCCCTGCCTGAGGGTCCCTGGAAAAAACTGGGCCTGGATATTGTTGGACCGTTTGAAACTGCTTCTTGGGACTGTAAGTTTGCGATCACTCTCACTGATTATTACTCAAAGTGGCCTGAAGTTGCCTTTGCTCCATCTGTGAACACTGAAACAGTGATCGGAATTCTGAGTGGCGTTTTCAGTCGTTATGGCGACCCAGAGTCTTTGGTCACTGATAATGGACCACAGTTACGGCTGCTTCATTCTCTTCTTTTCTCCATGACCGAGGAATTAAGCACATACGATCCTCTGTGTACCATCCTGCTGCTAATGGTGCAATAGAGCGATTTAATAGAGTGCTTAAAGGTTGGATTCAAGCTGCCATCATCCAAAACAAACCCTGGAAAAGTGCAACATCTGCCTCTCTCCAAGCTTACCGTGCTACACCACATGCCATGACTGGCGTGTCACCCTTTGAACTGATGCACGGGCGCAAAATGAGAACAAAACTAAATGTTCTTCCTCCTCCACCAGTGGAGCCACCTTCTATGGATATACGTCGCAAAGTGTCTCTCCGCCAACATCACATGAAGCAGTATTGTGATGCTAAAAGAGGTGCTCGCACTCCTGACTTCAGAGCAGGTGACAGAGTGCGTGTGCGGAAACCTGTTCACGTCCGGAAAGGTCAGCGACAATTCTCTGTCCCCATCAGGATCAAACAGCAGGTGGGCCCAAGTACCTACATCTTAGATGATGGGAGGGCATGGCATGCTTCCCATTTGGCTTCAGTTCCCACCGGGCTTCCTACATCTTCATCACCACCAGAGACTGGTACTGGAAGGGTGGAAATGGAGCTGGACCAAGATCGTCAAGCTGCAAATCGTCCTGTCAGAACGCATAAGCCACCCGGTTGGCTTAAGGACTTTGTGGTTTAAAGAAAAAATAGTCAAATAATATGTGGCTAATGACACGTATGTATTGATATGCTTACAATGTAAAAGGTAATAGCACGTAAGAAGTAATTCAAGGGAATGTTGTGACAGCACTGATCATTCTTAAGAAAAGGGGGGATGTTGTGTTCGGATGTTGTAATTGCACAAGGAGCCACTAGGTGTAGCAGTGAGTAGGAATGTGGTAAGCGGGGGGGGGGGGGGGGGGAGATAGTTGTTGTCACCTAGCAGTTGGTAGCGTGATGTAGTGTGTTTCTGTTGTAAAAAATAAAGTTCATCAACAACGTTACCAAGTGAGTCATTCAGTCGTTATACCTGCGACATAACACCGAGACTGTACAGACAGTGAATGCTGTGTGGCCCTCTAGTCTTTGGGTCACATGACTGAATGCTTCGTCCATTGTTATATACAGTCTATGCCTCCGACTCGCCTTCCCTCCCCTCAGCTCGCCTTCAGGCACAGGGTGGCAAATAACACGCCGTGCGTTTATATTACCAAACGTGTGGTGCACCCAGATATGTGCAACCACAGTCAGAGGGGTTGTGGTATAGATATGCTGTGTTGTATTCTAAAAAAAATGTTTAGTGCACAAGAAAAAAAAAGAAATTTTGGTTATAAGACAATTGTTTGCATTTGAGAGTTGGGGTTTTTCGGGGTCTTGGCGAACTAGGGAGAAGGGGCAGGGGGCGGAACCTCTGTGCTGTGGTAACGGCCCCAGCCATTGTTGAGGACGGACCTCCTGCGCGTTCCTCAAATGAAACCTGGGAGAAGAAACTAAGGCGCCTGATGTTCTTTCGCGCGCACCGCGCCTTTGTTGTACAGGTCAGTACCTGGTTGAAAGTTTGGGTAAATGAGAATATTAAGCTTCGTATTGTTTTGGGGGAAGTTGACGGAAATTGTGAGATGATTTATGTAGCCTTAAGATCAGTTTTGTCGAAGTTTATTGAGTCGCGGCGATTAACGGGTAAAGCGGCCGTAACAGTTGTAAAGCCGAGCCGCATCGCACCGGAAGTCTCGCGAGCGTTTGCGTCGTTATCGCGAGAATTCACGAGTGTACGCTAAATACATTTGGTCTCAACAGAAAGGAGTAAGAAGCGGTTGAACCTTGTATATAGTGTTTATTAAATTAATGTTAAATGTTAAACATTTGCTGTTACATTAATGAACGCCCATCTTAAAGGGTAATACCCATGCCTTAAGTGTGTGATGCGTTAATATTAAAGCACAGGTGTGTAATTTTGAGTTTTGTAATATATTCACTGAAGCCACTGTAATGTCAGGGAGTTTGGAGTAGGTTGTGAGTATAAGCTCGAAAGTAATAACATTTATATATTATTAGACCTGGCTGTAAATTAACTTAATTTAGACTGTGGTAGTTATGTTAAGAATAGGATATGTAAATGCACCGTTTGAAAATTGTAAATGTGTTAAATGTGTTATGTAAATGAAAAGAAAGAAAAGGAAAAAAAATGAAACCTGGGAGAGGAAACTAAGGCGCCTGTTGTTTTTTCGCGCGCACCGCGCCTTTGTTTTACAGATTTTCTCTTTGTTACTGTGGCAATCGTGCTCGAGGCCCATAACAAACGCACATTAAACACGTGTTCATCATCCAGTGATGATAGCGGGATCTAATCTAAAAACGTTTTCTGACACATCCTGCACCAAAAGACGGGAATGAAGACCCACCTTCATCTAAGTCATCCTCCCTGAAGGCAGAGTTGCAGGATTCTCCTGGAAGATCATCACTACAGAACACGCTGCACCTGAGTCGTCACCTGATGCGTCACCTGAGTCGTCAGCTGGTGAAAGAGGCTGGTCCCCAGCGTCCAACAACCCCTCCTCATCAGAAACAAAAACATACGCTCTCAAAACAGCCAGCTAAAGTATCAGCAAGATCTGACTGATATTTGCCAGGTCGCATGGTGGGAAAATTATTTCAGGGTGGAAATGGGAGTGGCCTATGTCATGGGATTCAGCACTGTTCAAGGAATATGGTCATATGAAGCTTATATCTGTGTGAAATACTGTTTCTGGCGTAGCACCACCTGGGGGCCTAGTGGTATTTTGTTTTGCCTGAGCTACTTTACTTTATACAATGTTTATGACATGTCTGGAATGAATTAATAAAAATGAAATAAATAAAAAAAAAACACTTTCGATCACTACTGAGGGGTTGAGCTACCAGAGGACAACATATCAGATGTGCAGGACAGCCACAGGTACCTGGGGATTCTGCAAACAATTGGAAACTATGAGGAGGCTGCAAGGAAGTGGGCTACGACCACGCACCTGAAACGAATAAGGCAGATCCTTATGAGCAGCTAAATATGAAGAAGAAAGTCCGGGCCAGTAACATATTAGGTCTACCAATAAAAACGTTACCCTACTGGCGTAGTAACCTGACCGCAGGAAAAGCTGGAAGCCACTGACATCAAGACAAGGAAGCTCCTCACATTGCACAGAGGATTTCATCTCAAGTCCAGCACCATGAGACTCTACACAAAGCGGACAGAGGGAGGCCGCGGCTCAGTGAGCATCAAAGCCACCTTTCAGGATGAAACGACAAAGAGCCGGGAGTAATTATGGAGATGGCCCCTGAAGATAAGCTGCTAAGTGAATGTCTCAGACACCAGAAATCCTGTAGAGACGAAGATGTGGAAGATGAACCATCATGGACAGAGAAGCTCTTGCTTGAGATGTACCATCAAAGAAGTGGCTGACACTGTGAAATCCAACCAGTGGCTAGAAAAGGAATTAATCATAGCAGCAGAAGAACAGGCCTTGAGCACGACAGCAGTAGAGGCCAGGGTCTATCACACCAGAAAGACCTCAGCTGCAGACTGTGGAAAGATGTCCCAGGAACAATCCAACACATAATAGCGTGATTCACGATGCTGCCAGGGAAAACACACGTGGAACAACACAACCAGGTAGCGGGTATAGTGTACGTGAAGTCTTAGAAGTCCCCAAAGCATGGAGGGATATACCTCCACGGGTGGTGGACAATAAAAGAGCAAAGATCCGGTGGGACTTCCAGATCCAGACGGATAAACTGGTGATTTCTAACTAACTGGACATAGTGGTGCTTGATAAACTCCAGAGAAGAGCAGTGGGGACTGACATGGCAATCCCAAGGGACAGCAATATCAAGAAGAAGGAACATGAGTAGTAGTAGAGAAGTACCAGGGGTTGAAGGAGGAGATGGAGAAGATCTGGAAGATGAAAGCAGCAGTGGTGCCAGTAGTTTGATGTAGCACTTGTAGCTGCGTCCTCCAGGCTGGGAGAGTGGCTCCAGTCGATCCCAAGAACAACATCAGAGATCTCGGTCCAGAAGAGCAAAAATACTGCAGAGCACCCCTCAAGATGGTACAGAACCCTCAAGCTTAAAGAGGGCACCTCCCCATCGAGGAATGGGCGAGGGAGGAGTATGAGTGCAGAAGTGATGTAGAGACTCTAAATGACAACATTTAGTTGAAGGTTTTTGTAGCTTTTCTATCACTATGAGTAGTAAGCCACTGTAGGGGAAAAATCTTCAGTCCATAACTAGATGTGATGTGATTTATAATATGTAATTATAAAACTTGATTATAGCAATGGTTATTTTTGATTGTATTACATTCAGCTGTGAGCGGCACGTTGGCTCACTGTTGGCTCACAGCAAGAAGGTTCGTAGTTCGATTCTTTCTGTGTGGAGTTTGCATGTTCTCCCCCTGCTTGTGTTGGTTCCCTCCGGGTACTCGGGCTTCGTCCCACAGTCCAAAAACATGCATACTAGATTGACTGAAAATACAAATGTGCCCATAGGTGTGAGTGTGAGCGTGCACGGTTGTCTGTCTTCGTATGTGGCCCTGTGATGGACTGGCGACCTGTCCAGGGTGGACCCCCGCCTTTCACCTGCGATGTGTCAGGATAGGCTCCGACAGACCCCCGTGTAGATAACGGATGGGTGGATTCAACTGTAATAAAGAATAATTCTTTATTGTGTGTGCTTTGTGGTAGGGGTCGGGGTGGGGGTTGGAGTGGGGGTGGGGGGTGTTGGGTTTACAGAATGGGTGTAGAAGTGGCTCAACCACTGGTCACCATGGCGATCATTCTAGAATGTAACATAAAATCATCATGTGACATTCTAGAATGATGTCACGTGATGTCATCAGCACAGTATAAATACTGTGGCTTCGTGTTTGTTGTGTATTATTCTACCTTTGAGGAGGAAGTTGACACACACGACAATCTCTGCAGGAGATATATAGTGTTAAACGCTATTATCTGCTGAAAAACGCCAATCTGCGACTGAGAAAACATCTCTGAACATTAGATTGCACTAACAAATACCTGATTAACGTTTAATTGTCAGATTACAGAAATGACTTGCAAACAAGATCAAACAAAACTGGGATTTGAAAGCACTCTCAACAATGATTTTGAGTCCTACAACCCTGATGATCTTAGTGGACTTCAAAGAGAGAATGAAGGATGCAATGCACCAAATGAGAGAGAGAAAAAGAGCCTTCAGAAGGAGGTAAGGAGTATAGAGGGAGATGAGAAAAGAATAAAGAGGGCTGGAAAAAACTAGAAGTGGAACAAAGAAAGGTCTGTGACAGTAAAATACATCTGGAGGAAGACCGTAAAGAAGTTGAAGGAAAGATAAAGATGCTGCAGCAGCAGTCCATTGATTTGGATGAGAAAAATAAGTTACTTGAAGAGACAAAGAGAGAGATTGAACAAATGAAACAGGAGAATGACAAAGAGAAAACTGATTTGATGGAGCAGAAGAAACAATTGGAGCTTGAAAAAGAGGAAATTGACAAAGCAAAGAAAGAATATCAGAGAGAAAATGAAATGCTGCAAGCATCAAAGACAAACTTGGACGGGCAAATTAAAGACCTGGAATCCAATTTTCAACATTTGGATCTGGAGAAAAGTGAGATGGACTTTATTGAGGAAGAAATTCAATCAAATTATAAAAAGTTGAAGTCACAGAAGAAGAAGCTGAAGCAGGAGGCAAACAGTTTAGAGGGAGAAAAGAAACAACTAAAAGAGGGCTGGAAAAAACTGGAAGTGGAACAAAGAAAGGTCGCGGACATCAAAATGAAACTGCAGGAAGACGTCCAAGAACTACAGACAGAGAAGGAAAAGATGCTGCAGCAGATCTCAAAATTAGAGAATGAAAAATATAAGATCATTGATGCATCAAAAAGAGACTTGGATGAAATGAAACAGGAGAATGACAAAGAGAAAACTGATTTGATGGAGCAGAAGAAACAATTGGAGCTTGAAAAAGAGGAAATTGACAAAGCAAAGAAAGAATATCAGAAAGAAATTGAAATGCAAACAGAACAGAAAATCAGTGAGATGAAGATTAACATGGAAAAGGTTCTTCAAGAAGTACAGACAGAGAAGGAAAAGATGCTGCAGCAGATCTTAAAATTAGAGGATGAAAACAATAAGATCATTGAAGCCTCAAAAAGAGACTTGGAAGAAATGAAACAGGAGAATGACAAAGAGAAAACTGATTTGATGGAGCAGAAGAAACAATTGGAGCTTGAAAAAGAGGAAATTGACAAAGCAAAGAAAGAATATCAGAAAGAAAATGAAATGCTGCAAGCATCAAAGACAAACTTGGACTGGCAAATTAAAGACCTGGAATCCAATTTTCAACATTTGGATCTGGAGAAAAGTGAGATGGACTTTATTGAGGAAGAAATTCAATCAAATTATAAAAAGTTGAAGTCACAGAAGAAGAAGCTGAAGCAGGAGGCAAACAGTTTAGAGGGAGAAAAGAAACAACTAAAAGAGGGCTGGAAAAAACTGGAAGTGGAACAAAGAAAGGTCGCGGACATCAAAATGAAACTGCAGGAAGACGTCCAAGAACTACAGACAGAGAAGGAAAAGATGCTGCAGCAGATCTCAAAATTAGAGAATGAAAAATATAAGATCATTGATGCATCAAAAAGAGACTTGGAAGAAATGAAACAGGAGAATGACAAAGAGAAAACTGATTTGATGGAGCAGAAGAAACAATTGGAGCTTGAAAAAGAGGAAATTGACAAAGCAAAGAAAGAATATCAGAAAGAAATTGAAATGCAAACAGAACAGAAAATCAGTGAGATGAAGATTAACATGGAAAAGGTTCTTCAAGAAGTACAGACAGAGAAGGAAAAGATGCTGCAGCAGATCTTAAAATTAGAGGATGAAAACAATAAGATCATTGAAGCCTCAAAAAGAGACTTGGAAGAAATGAAACAGGAGAATGACAAAGAGAAAACTGATTTGATGGAGCAGAAGAAACAATTGGAGCTTGAAAAAGAGGAAATTGACAAAGCAAAGAAAGAATATCAGAAAGAAAATGAAATGCTGCAAGCATCAAAGACAAACTTGGACGGGCAAATTAAAGACCTGGAATCCAATTTTCAACATTTGGATCTGGAGAAAAGTGAGATGGACTTTATTGAGGAAGAAATTCAATCAAATTATAAAAAGTTGAAGTCACAGAAGAAGAAGCTGAAGCAGGAGGCAAACAGTTTAGAGGGAGAAAAGAAACAACTAAAAGAGGGCTGGAAAAAACTGGAAGTGGAACAAAGAAAGGTCGCGGACATCAAAATGAAACTGCAGGAAGACGTCCAAGAACTACAGACAGAGAAGGAAAAGATGCTGCAGCAGATCTTAAAATTAGAGGATGAAAACAATAGGATCATTGAAGCCTCAAAAAGAGATTTGGAAGAAATGAAACAGGAGAATGACAAAGAGAAAGCTGATTTGATGGAGCAGAAGAAACAATTGGAGCTTGAAAAAGAGGAAATTGACAAAGCAAAGAAAGAATATCAGAAAGAAAATGAAATGCAAACAGAACAGAAAATCATTGAGATGAAGATTAAAATGGAAAAGGGTCTTCAAGAAGTACAGACAGAGAAGGAAAAGATGCTGCAGCAGATCTTAAAATTAGAGGATGAAAACAATAGGATCATTGAAGCCTCAAAAAGAGATTTGGAAGAAATGAAACAGGAGAATGACAAAGAGAAAACTGATTTGATGGAGCAGAAGAAACAATTGGAGCTTGAAAAAGAGGAAATTGACAAAGCAAAGAAAGAATACCAGAGAGAAAATGAAATGCTGCAAGCATCAAAGACAAACTTGGACTGGCAAATTAAAGACCTGGAATCCAATTTTCAACATTTGGATCTGGAGAAAAGTGAGATGGACTTTATTGAGGAAGAAATTCAATCAAATTATAAAAAGTTGAAGTCACAGAAGAAGAAGCTGAAGCAGGAGGCAAACAGTTTAGAGGGAGAAAAGAAACAACTAAAAGAGGGCTGGAAAAAACTGGAAGTGGAACAAAGAAAGGTCGCGGACATCAAAATGAAACTGCAGGAAGACGTCCAAGAACTACAGACAGAGAAGGAAAAGATGCTGCAGCAGATCTCAAAATTAGAGAATGAAAAATATAAGATCATTGATGCATCAAAAAGAGACTTGGAAGAAATGAAACAGGAGAATGACAAAGAGAAAACTGATTTGATGGAGCAGAAGAAACAATTGGAGCTTGAAAAAGAGGAAATTGACAAAGCAAAGAAAGAATATCAGAAAGAAATTGAAATGCAGACAGAACAGAAAATCAATGAGATGAAGATTAACATGGAAAAGGGTCTTCAAGAACTACAGACAGAGAAGACAGAGCTGCTGCAGCAGATCTTAAAATTAGAGGATGAAAAAAATAAGATCATTGAAGCATCAGACAGAGATGTGGAAGAAATCAATGAGATGAAGATTAACATAGAGAAAGGTCTTCAGCAGCTGCAGACAGAGAAGATGGAGATGCTGCAGGAGATCTTAAATATAAAGGATGAAAAAAATAAGATGATTGAAGCATCAGACAGAGATTTGGATGAAATCAACGAGACAATGTTTAACATAGAGAAAGGTCTTCAGGAGCTGCAGACAGAGAAGATGGAGATGCTGCAGGAGATCTCAAATATAGAGAAGGAAGTTAAACAATCTGAAGAAGAAGCGCAAATGGATGAATCTATAACAGATCAATCTGAGGTACACATGAATAAAATCAGTAAACAATTAAAATGTAAAAAGAAGCATCTGCAGCGGCAGAAGAAAAAATTGGGGAAAGACAGGGAACAGTTGGAAAAGGAGAGGGAGAAATTAGAGCAGGATAAAACAGAAATGAATGAAACACAGACTAAAATGGAGGAAATCTTCAAAGTACTCCAGACAGAGAAGGAAAATGTGCTGCAGCAGTTGTTAACTTTAAATGAGGACAAGAAACAAATGGAAGAAGAGAAGAAAACATTGGAATTAAAGAAATCTATAACAGATCAATCTGATGTCAAAATTAAGAAAATCAGTAAACAATTGAAATTAAAAAAGAAGCATCTGCAGCAGCAAGAGAAAACATTGAGGGATGACAGGAAAGAGTTTGAAAAAGAGAAGGAGAAATTAAAGAAGGAGATCAATGAAACAATAGTTCAAATAAAGGAAATCTTTGAAGAAGTAGAGACAGATCAGGAAAATATGCTGCAGCAGTTGTTCATTTTAAAAGAGGAAAAGAAACAAGTGGATGATGAGAAGAAAACCTTGGAATTAGAGAAATCTGTAACAGAACAATCCAAGGTGGAAGTGGAGGAAACAAAGCAGGAATTAAAATTACAAAGGAATCATCTGCAACAGCAGCTAAGAAACTTGGAGGATGACAGGAAACAATTGGAAGAGCAGAGGGAACAATTGGAAGAGAAGAGGGAACAATTGGAAGAGCAGAGGGAACAATTGGAAGAGCAGAGGGAACAATTGGAAGAGCAGAGGGAACAATTGGAAGAGCAGAGGGAACAATTGCAGCTGGAAAAAACAGAAATCAGTGAGGCAAAGATGAAGATGGAGAAAGACCTGCAGCAGCTGCAGACGGAGAAGACGGAGATGCTGCAGCAGATCCTAAATTTAGAGACGCAAACTAAACAATTTGAAGAAGAGAAGAAAACATTGGAAATTGAGAAATCTATAAGAGATCAATCAAATGTGAACATGGAGGAAACCGTGAAACAATTAACATTAGAAAATAACAGCCTGCAGCAACAGGTGAAAAAACTGGGGGATGATAGGAAACACCTGGAAAAGGAGAGAGAGAAATTAGAGCAGGAGAAAAATAAAATCACTCAGACAAACATTCAAATGGAAAAAGACCTCCAAGAATTCCAGACAGAGAGGGAGAAGTCGCTGCAGCAGTTGGACCACCTAAAGGCAACGCTGGAAGAGGAGAAGCTGCAAGTTCAGAAAGAGGGGGATGACTTGATGAAGAGGAAGAAAGACTTGAAGGAGGAGGAAGATAGGATCAGTGAAATTAACCAACAATTGCAGAACAAAAAAAGGGAACTGGATGAAGACAGAAACAGACTGATGAATGAAAAGAGTGAAATTCAAGAAGAACGAAACAGTTTAGAAGAGTGGTTGGAAAAATTGAAGGAGAAACAGCAAATCATGGAGGAGAAGGAACTAGAGTTCCAGGAGCTGACTGCAAAGAAGAAAAAGGGGGCATTCTTTTCAAAAATCTTCAAAAGCACAAAATCTGGCCAGTAGTTCCCTCTCTTTTTCCAACACCTATCACCCCCCCCCCCCCCCCCCCCCACACACACACACACACACACACACACACTCCCCCAACCAACCCAGCCCATCTCCAACAAGCCACACCCACATAAATCCCGCACCAAAATAGAATAAAAAATAAAATGAAATACAAAAACAGGGGCAGCATGGAGGTTTCAGAGTTAGGTGTCCTCCCCATGTTGCGTGGGTTTCCTCCGGGACGCTCCGGTTCCCCCCACATCCCCAAAACACCAAGTATTTAGGTTAATTGGAAAATCAAAATTCACCACAATAAACTAATCTGAATATACAATAAACATTTTCTTGATTTAAAAAACCCACCTAAATAATAAAAAAAATAAAAAAATGTAATTGAAAAATACAAAAACTTCTAATGCAGCCTCAGGACTTCACAAGCCTCGTGTCTTTCTGAGCCGGTCCCAAGCCCGGATAAATGCAGAGGGGAAGGAAGGTCATCTGACTTCAAACAACAACATTGTTTTGTTTTCTCTGAAATGTTGGTCCAGTGATCAACGTCGTCCCACTTCTGTCTGGGACTTAAATGAAACTGCACATAAGTACCTAGAACCAGCGCCAGACTCCGGTCATGTCGTACTGACAGTTATCGGAGTCTGTCCTCGCTCCGTCTCCAAGGAAGAAACACTGCTGACGTCAGCACCAGCTTCAATTATCAGACAGATGAATCATTAGCTCGTTAGTAAACTCTTATTCATATCCACATGCGTCTTTTATATATTATAGCCTTTGTAAAAACACATTTTTCACTGGAATAGTTTTATTTTCCAAGTTTGCATTTGTCTTAGTACTTTTGTAGTCCACGTTTTATTTAATTTTAATTGTGAAGCACTTTGGTCAACTCTGTTTTAAAATACACTTATACAAATAAAGATTTATAGATAGATAGATAGATAGATAGATAGATAGATAGATAGATAGATAGATAGATAGATAGATAGATAGATAGATAGATAGATAGATAGATAGATAGATAGATAGATAGATAGATAGATAGATAGATAGATAGATAGATAGATAGATAGATAGATAGATAGATAGATAGATAGATAGATAGATAGATAGATAGATAGATAGATAAAGATTTATTTATTATTTATTTATTGATCCTCAGACTGTGGTTCTGCTTAAGATCTTCGTCACAACTCATTTGACTACAGCTGCATCTGAGAGGTTCTTCTCAGGAGAATCAAGACCTTCCTGAGGAGCACAATGACCCAGGATGGTCTTAATGCAGTGACCAGGTTCTCTCTTTTTGGTATATGGTTATTTGGTATATTTTGGAGTTTGGTAAATAAAAATGATCTGTGGACAAGTTGAATTTGTTTTTCTACAAAATATTCTCATTTGGTTTTGTATGTGATTCTGTTACTGAGTTTGTGCCGTATCATCTCCTGAGACCATGAGAGCAGACCAGCATGATTAGTGGTCTTGCTGATAAAACCTCCTAATGCTCATTCACGCGCCCTTTCCTACATGAACAGGCGCGTCCGTTACAGGCGTCGTCACAGTCGCCGCCCTCATACTTCCATGTGTCTTTTACGTTGCCTTGGTGAAGTCACTTCATCCACTAGTGGGCAGTGCTGCCTTCACACTTCAATACACAGCATATCTGCATTGACTGATTATTTTCCAAATTGATAATAAGGTTTTGAATATTTCCATTCAGTTGACTTTCCCAGAAAGTTTGGCTTTATTATTCATATGGGATCATTTTTTGTAAGGTGATTTTGAGACTTCCTCTTGTGTCAGATAATCTACTTCTAGACTCTAGCAGGTACCGAAAAGGTGCATCAGGTTTCTAGAAATGTTTTTAGTAACAGCGCACACCAAAGAAGTAATATATTAGGCAAACGAATAAATACTAATATATGAAACAAAACAAAATACTCTGCAAGATGGCAAAGGACCCATCAGCTGCATCACCTCTCCGTTTGCACATCACTTTGATGTGTGCACGTACAAATTTAACACACACTGGTATATATATATATATATATATATATATATATATATATATATATATATATATATAAACTATCCATCTCTTCCTTTTTGGGGAAACATGATGTTGTTCAGTCGTGTGCAGACAGAAATAAAACTCCAACTCATTATTCAGATGTCTTTAACTTGATTCATTTTCTTTGATTCATAGCCAGTAGTTTCACACTCCTGGAGTTCACACACGCTTTTGACTGATGGAATAAATATAAGAGAAGAAGAAGAGGGTGGTGATAAAGAATTTCAGTATAAATATGCTAAATTAGTTACAGCCCTAATTAAGAAGGTGTTTGAGTCTTTCCAGGTTATTGCTGGGATGCAGTTCAACAGGAATACTATAAAGATGTTTTGTTACACTGTGAATTAACATGATTAAAAAAAACATTTCACAGCCACAAGCTCTATTAAAGAGACGTTATGGAGCTGGTTCTGAATGTAATATTAACAGAAATCAAACGTACCAGATACACATCTTTGAAAGAGACACTTCATATCTCTCGATCAATAAGGATTAAAGTTTATAATCCTGAAGTGTGACATCTATTGTGCCTATAAAGCTGCCCACTGTTACTTTTGCCATTGGGATGTCTGATGATGGATGAAACTGGCACGCCTCATCTCACTACGACTGGTAGCCAAGTGCAACTTGTGCTTCCCGCTCCAGTTGAAGCTGTATAACCTGTAGCAGACGATCCAAGTTCCTCTTTCTGTCTGGTGATTCTACGTCTGGTAAAGATGTTAAGTCAACGAGCTGTTCTTTGTCACTATTGTGGCTATAGAAGCTCTTTCTGTGCTCTTCATACTCAGCTACTCTGAAAACTGATTTCACCACATGCACCCAGTCATCAGTCGGTTCTGTAGGCTTCACTTTCTTTACTGCTCATCCTGGTCTTCAGCTGGTAAATGCATATGTACCACTATTTATGTGTGTTTACGACAGTGTTGGACCAGCATCACCTCTGAGCTGGTCCCGATTGAATGGTACCAGGAGGAGTGGATTAATGGAGGATGTACGATTGGAGTATCAGGGTTACTCTCCTGGCTGAGATGGGACAGAAAAAGAGTTTGGTTCAGTCAGATGAGTGTTCCTGTTAGAGAGGCTCCACCACCCACCAACTGATTTCTCTAAATTTGGCTGCTGTTTTGGGTTTGTCTTCTTAAAAAGCAAATTAAAAGGCATTGCTGCCAAACTGTCAGAATGTAAATTAAATTGGAAATAGTTTGAATGTGATAGTTATTGTTTTACTTGGATGCAGCACAAATAAGTGAGTAAACACAAATAAAGTAGAGGTGCAAGGTAAAAGACATCTATAGAGCCGTTTTTACTTCTTGGGAAACACGGGACTTTAAAGACTTCTTTTAACTGTGCAATAACAGAATAAAAAAGTACTTCTACCCAGTCGTTTGTCATCCAAGTCATGGTTACTCCTCTACCATTACCAGTAACAATGTAAGAAACAAAAAACACAAATAAAACCAGAGCGCTGTCACTCAAACATTCAAATCAGAGAACATTACATTTGCGACACCAAATCGCTCCTTCTGAAGATCTTGGTAGCTTCAAGTGTAGAACTGTGCTGTTTTTACTAACTTTGATTTGCAAGTCAGGCTTTGTTGTCTAACATCAGTGGCTAAGCTCATAAATGCTGTGCAGAATGAACAGGTCCAGACTCCCACAAAATATGGAAAACCTTCCAGAGAGTGGAAGTCGTCATAGCTGCTAAATGGGAACATGTGTGCGCGAGTGCAGAGGATCACAGCTTTCCCCATTTGTGCTTTCTTTTGCGTCTTTTCCTTTCAAACTGTACTTTTCCCTTCAATGCTGGATATTACCGTCGTTTGGACTGGTGGTGTTCAGTTCACAACCTGACACTGAACACTCCAAAACAAAGGAGCTCATCCTGGACTTCAGGAAGAGCAGAGCTGCTTCTGGACCCCTGTTCATCACAGTGAACGTGTAGAGAGAAGGTGGAGTCCTTCAGATTCCTGTGTGTCCACATCGCAGCAGACCTCTCTTGGACCTAGAAGAACACAGCAGTGGTAATGAAGGTCCAGCAGCAGCTACACCTTCTGAGGGTTCTCAGGAGGGAAGACCCAACACCCTGCTGCTGGTGACCACCTACCGCTCCAAAATAGAGTCTGCTGACCTACACCATCACGGTGTGGCACTGCAGAGGCTGCAGAGGGTTGTAAGGTCAGCAGAGAGGATCATCGGCTGCCCTCTGCTGGACATCTACAGGTTTTGCTGCCTCAGTAGAGCTCAGAACATTGTCACAGACCCATTTCACTCTGGCCTTAAGCTCTTGGTCCTGTTGACCTCTGGCAGGTGCTACAGGTCATTAAGATCCAGAAAAGTAGACTCGGAGACAGCTTCTTCCCCAGAGCCGTCTCTGCACTAAACCCAAACTGAAACCTGCACCAATAAATCTCTAAGAAAGAAATAAAAACAAAAAGCACTCTGGTCACTTCTTCATTTATACCTTTTTTTAAAATACTTTTATATTGGTATGTGTGTGTGTTTTATTTTTTTATATACCGTTTTATTTGCACATAGGAGCGACTACTCAATTTTGTTGTACTTGTACAATGACAAAGCTACTTTGATTCTGACAAACTTTGTGTTAAAGTTGTTTGTATTTGAAGACAATGTCAGTACAGTTCCTGATGGTGTAACAGTCAAGCTGCTTTTGTCCATCTATGTGGGATGACTGTAGTTGACATGTTACCAAGGCAGCGGATGACTGCACGGCTGCCTGTATGTGATCCTTTAGTGACTGCATCTGTATGCTGAAAAACCCTGATCCTCACCTCTTATGAAGGCTCCAAGTGAAATGTTGCACCAGAACATCTTTAAAAGCGGTACAGAGGTACAGTTAAAACAACACACTGGCTGATAAAACATAACTTCTGTTACTTAAAATATTTCCATCAGGACAGACTTCACTCCTGCAGTTTAAATGAACAAAGACCTCCCCATCTGGTTTTAGGAGTAGAGGAAGGGGTTTCTGACAGTTCAGCACAATCCAGCATCCAGTCCAAGCGCAACATGAATCTTACTTTATTACACAAACTGTCAGGTTTTGCAGAATCAGTGATTTCAGAACCCAGGAGGTCCAGGATTTGAGCTCTGATCACAGACCCCTGTAAGCTTCTTTGCTGCCCTCTTGATGAAGTGGACCTTACCACGGGCCTTGATGACCATGGCATACTCATGGGACTTGAGTTTGATGTAGTAGTCAGAGAACTTGTTGTAAAGGATGGAGATGGGCACGCCGTTGAGGATGACACCAAAAGAGATGCAGCCGAAGGCGAATAAGCGACCAACGTTGGTCTCTGGGAACATGTCGCCATGGCTTGGTGGTCAGCACTGTTGCCTCACAGCAAGAAGGTTCCTGGTTCGATTCCCGGCCTGGTGGGTCTTTCTGTGTGGAGTTTGAATGTTCTCCCCGTGCTTGCATGGGTTCCCTCCGGGTACTCCGGCTTCCTCCCACAGTCCAAAAACATGCATACTAAGTTAATTGATCATTCTAAATTGCCCGCAGGTGTGAATGTGTGTGTGAGCGTGCACGGTTGTCTGTCTTCGTATGTGGCCCTGTGATGGACTGGCGACCTGTCCAGGGTGGACCCCTCCTTTCACCTGCTATGTGTCAGGATTAGCTCCGATAGACCCCCGTGACCCTGAGAAGGAGTAAGCGGGAATAAATCATGGATGGAATGAAAAGCACAATAAAGGAATGAGGAGAAAAGAATACAGCAGATAAAGACTTATAAGATAAAAAACATCTTGAAATGGTGGAATATGAGGTAGGCGATGGGGGTCTGAGTCCAGAGTCGGGCCACTTTTCTCAGTTATGCATCATTCATTTTGTAATGAAAACAATTGAGTATATTGAGTATATTGTCATTATTAAGAAAATGGACATTTGCAAGTAAATAATAGCTAATGAAATTAATAACCCAAGTATGAACATAATCTGGCTGATATTTGTCATGTACAGAAGGATGAGATCATCAAGGCCAACTGTGAAACAAAAATAAAAAAATCTATCACTTTTAATCATGAGTACAAGTCATCACTGGTTTGATCACATGACACTATCTGTTCAGATCATCAATATACTTTTCTGACGGGGATGCGACACGTCCTCGTTCAGGCGTTTCTAAGATGCGTGTTACATGATTGATTGTCTGATGAAACTGAACTCGTTTCAGTTTCCTGAAGAGGAGGAGATAGTAACGCAGCGTACGCTGAAGTAAACCTGCTCTTGACCAGGTTTACCTCCCTGAGTTGGTTACCACGGTAACAGACTCTGAGTATGAGTTACCCTGCTTTCTGAAACCGGTTCAACTTGAGCCCTATCGGTCGCAGTTAAGTAACCTCACTTTGTGAAACAGAAAACTCAAGAGTTTCCCCGAGTTCAGGTTCAACATAACCCGGTTAGTGAAACGGACCCCTGTTCAACATGTGTGACGGTTCGGTTGCATGAATTGCAGATGTTTGTGAAACCGTCCAGGTAGGAGAGTCCAGCTGCTTTGTCAGTACTCACTAAAACCCGAGGCCTCCTCCTGTGTAACGTTGTTTTGTCCCGTTAACTTGTTTATTATATATATATATATATATATATATATATATATATATATATATATATATATATATATATATATATATATATATATATATATATATATATATATATATATATATATATATATATATATATATATATATATATATTATTATATTAACTTGATTGTGTAACTGTTTTATATAATTGTTTTCAGACCCCACGGCTTTAGGAGCACAACCAGATGGCAAAACTTAACTAACACTTTCACAGTACATATGAAAGAACAAAAATGTATATAAAATATTTCTTCTTTAAACACCTTGTAATTTCTGCTCCCTTAAAATCATTTTTATATGACAACAGTTTTGAAGTGACACTTCTGCAGCGGGGTCTGATCTCAGATAAGGTGGAAGCTAAACTGCCAACTTAGAAAATAAAGCTTCTGCAGAGTTAGATTTCATCGACGTTGACAGGGGTTGAAGACAACTGGACCAAGTTCAAATGGCTGAATCCACAGTTTGCATCAACTCACTGAACAAAAACAATGTCCTGAAGGAAAAATGTCAGGTGTCCCTTAAACCTGGTTCAAGTTTGAGAAGATTTTGGTCTTATATGTGCAGGGTGTCTCCATCCTGCTCGGTTGATGGTGAGTGCAAAGTATTTCTTCACGAGTATACTTGACGCAGGCTTTAATAATTCTGCACAAACAAGAGAAAAATCCTCCACGTGACTTGAAGGAGCCTGAAGTCTCTCCAGTACTTTGTGACCCGAGTGTTGTGTTCGGATGTTGTAATTGCACAAGGAGCCACTAGGTGTAGCAGTGAGTAGGAATGTGGTAAGCGGGGGGGGAGAAGATAGTTGTTGTCACCTAGCAGTTGGTAGCGTGATGTAGTGTGTTTCTGTTGTAAAAATAAAGTTCATCAACAACGTTACCAAGTGAGTCATTCAGTCGTTATACCTGCGACATAACAAATTGGCGACAAGGAGAACCTACAAGTGCAGCTGTGAGTGAAGATGGCTTCAAACGTGCCGTTTCCAGACGTTTTTTTGCCGTGCCCGGGAAACCCGATTATGCCGTTCAAGACGTGGGTTCGGATGTTTGAAAATTATCTTCTGGTTATCAACGCCAGTGGAGATGCATGGCCAGAGAAAAGACTACGTGCTTTGTTACTACATTGCTTGGGCTCCGAAGGACAACGGATTTTTCACACACTGCCGGACACAGGTACCACGCTAGCAAGAGCCGTTGCTGCGTTACGTGCACATTTTACTCCACCAGTAAATGTGGTCGTGGAGCGCCACACATTCAGGAAGAGAGTCCAGGGGGCTCAAGAGTCCATAGTGCATTATATTGCTGCACTCCGAGAACTTGCTTCAACTTGTGACTTTGCTAATGCGGATGATATGATCCGGGACCAGCTTGTGGAGCATGTTGCTGACTCCCGCATCAGAGAAAGACTCCTGCTAAAAACTAACTTGACGCTAGCAGATGCTATCACTTTAGCCACTCAAGCCGAGTCAGTTAGTGAGCAGGCGAAGTACATGTCGTGTACCCAGCAGGCACCTGTGCAAGTTGTGAAAACACAGAACACAGCATGCAGGCCTAGACAGCCACGCCAACGCTTTACTGCAAAACCAGTACAGAAATCTGCTTCCAACCCTTCTGTACGCACGTGCTTCCGTTGTGGATCTGAGAAACACTTGGCTAACTCAAGTGAATGCCAAGCAATCAAAGCAACCTGCAGGAACTGCAACAAAAAAGGACATTTTGCACGGGTGTGCCAATCCTTGCAGACCCATTCAGTTAAGGAAGTTGAACTGCCAGAATACATGCTGCTGTTAGTGGACAGAGCAGTCGCCCCCGACGGGATACAAGTTACAGTCAACATTAAAGTGGCTGACACATCCCAGGTGATGAAACTGACGGTGGATACAGGTGCTGCAGTCTCCATTTTGCCACTTTGCATATATGAGGAAAACTTCAAAGGTGCTCTGCTGCGTCAGCCCACTGTTCAACTGGTGACCTACTCCCGGACCTCCATTCCAGTTATAGGCTGCATGGATGCAATTGTGAAAATACAGGACTTCGAAACACCTGCAACATTTCATGTTGTGAACTCTGGAACTGCTCTCATGGGGAGGGATTTAATCGCTGCTTTCAATCTGCACATTGAAGGCAACACTGCATATTTACCATCCACACGCTCTGTTTCGCCACCCTCTGCTGCTCTAATGGAGTGCTCTGTCTCACAGCCAGCTTTTCCCACAACTCTTGGATGTGCTGTTGGTTTCATGCATAAAGTGAAGGTGCTGCAAACAGCTGTCCCTGTGCGTCAAAAACTGAGACGCCTTCCCTTTTCCGTGCGGGCTGCGGTGTCAGAGGAGCTGAACCGTCTTCTCTTAGTTGGTGTGATTGAGCGCATTGATGCTTCTCCCTGGGTCTCACCAATAGTTGTAATACAAAAGAAAATTGGAAAAATCAGAATGTGTGTGGACCTGCGAGAACCTAACAAAGCAGTTGTGGTGGATAGCTTTCCTCTTCCTCACATGGAGGAATTACTCTCAGCATTAACAGGTGCAACGCTGTTCTCAACCATTGATCTGGAGAGCGCATACCACCAAGTGTTGCTGCACCCTGACAGCAGGGATTTAACGGCTTTCATCACTCATGAGGGACTGTTCAGGTTCTGCAGGGTTCCTTATGGTCTTGCCTCAGCTCCTGCAGCTTTCCAAAAGCTAATGGCAACAGTTTTGCACGGAGTACCTAATGTACAGTTCTACCTTGATGACATCATCTGCTACGGGCGCACCGCACAAGAGCATGATACAGCCTTGGATACAGTTCAGCAGAGACTCAAAGCAGCAGGCTTGCAGCTTAATGACAAGAAATGCCACTTTCGCCAGACCAGCCTGAAGTTCCTGGGACATCTGGTGACTGCTGAGGGACTTAAACCAGACACAGAGCACCTGCAGGCCATTGCACAGGCCCCTGCTCCATCAGATGCTGTGAGTCTTCGCTCATTCTTGGGAATGCAGTCCTGGTATGGAAAATTCATACCTAATTATGCTACTGTGGTGGAGCCCCTTCGTGCTTGCCTACGTCAAGAAACTCAGTTTGGACGGACTGGTGAGGCTCAGCGGTGCTTTCTGACTGTGAAACGTTTGCTTTTGGAAAGCCCGGCGCTAGCCTTGTTCAACCCTGAGCTACCAACCATAATCTCTACTGATGCATCTGATTATGGTGTGGGTGCTGTATTTACCCAGCTGCATCCGGACAACACAGAACGAACGGTGGCATTTGCATCGAGAACACTGTCACCGACTGAGAGGAAATACTCAACAGTGGAGAAAGAGGCTCTTGCGTGTGTCTGGGCTGTTGAAAAATGGCGGACATACCTATGGGGTCGGAAATTCACACTGCGCACGGATCATCAGGCCCTCACAACACTCCTGTCCACAAAAGGGACTGATCGAGCAGGGATGCGCATTGCACGGTGGTCTGCGCGCCTTCTCTGCTTCACATATGATGTTGTGTACAGAGCAGGGCCCCTGAATCAAACAGCTGACTGCCTCTCACGTTTACCTTTACCAGTCGCATCTTCATCTCCTGAGGACTCAGAACCGGAACTGGTTGCTTTACTGGCTGCAACCCCAGTGTCGGTGGCTGCCAAAGAGTTTCAGGATGCTTCCTCTTCTTGCCCTGAGCTCTCCTCCTTGCGAGTGCAAATGCAACAGCGGTGGCCACGGTCTTCTAAATCTGTGAGTCCTGTTCTGCAACCGTACTTCAAAATAAGGCATGAGTTATGTGTGCGTGACAGCCTGGTGTTTAGGGGATCACGCTTAGTAGTGCCAATCTCCTTGCGCTGCACACTTGTGGCCCTTGCCCATGAAGGACATCAAGGTGTGGTGCGAACAAAACAGCGCCTGAGAGACTTGTACTGGTTCCCTGGGATGGATGCACTGGTGCTCTCCCAAGTATCTGAATGCTCTTTGTGCCAACAATCCGACAAATCTGCCAAGGTTTTTCAGGCCCCACTTCAACCGGTGCCCCTGCCTGAGGGTCCCTGGAAAAAACTGGGCCTGGATATTGTTGGACCGTTTGAAACTGCTTCTTGGGACTGTAAGTTTGCGATCACTCTCACGGATTATTACTCAAAGTGGCCTGAAGTTGCCTTTGCTCCATCTGTGAACACTGAAACAGTGATCGGAATTCTGAGTGGCGTTTTCAGTCGTTATGGCGACCCAGAGTCTTTGGTCACTGATAATGGACCACAGTTTACGGCTGCTTCATTCTCTTCTTTTCTCCATGACCGAGGAATTAAGCACATACGATCCTCTGTGTACCATCCTGCTGCTAATGGTGCAATAGAGCGATTTAATAGAGTGCTTAAAGGTTGGATTCAAGCTGCCATCATCCAAAACAAACCCTGGAAAAGTGCAACATCTGCCTCTCTCCAAGCTTACCGTGCTACACCACATGCCATGACTGGCGTGTCACCCTTTGAACTGATGCACGGGCGCAAAATGAGAACAAAACTAAATGTTCTTCCTCCTCCACCAGTGGAGCCACCTTCTATGGATATACGTCGCAAAGTGTCTCTCCGCCAACATCACATGAAGCAGTATTGTGATGCTAAAAGAGGTGCTCGCACTCCTGACTTCAGAGCAGGTGACAGAGTGCGTGTGCGGAAACCTGTTCACGTCCGGAAAGGTCAGCGACAATTCTCTGTCCCCATCAGGATCAAACAGCAGGTGGGCCCAAGTACCTACATCTTAGATGATGGGAGGGCATGGCATGCTTCCCATTTGGCTTCAGTTCCCACCGGGCTTCCTACATCTTCATCACCACCAGAGACTGGTACTGGAAGGGTGGAAATGGAGCTGGACCAAGATCGTCAAGCTGCAAATCGTCCTGTCAGAACGCATAAGCCACCCGGTTGGCTTAAGGACTTTGTGGTTTAAAGAAAAAATAGTCAAATAATATGTGGCTAATGACACGTATGTATTAATATGCTTACAATGTAAAAGGTAATAGCACGTAAGAAGTAATTCAAGGGAATGTTGTGACAGCACTGATCATTCTTAAGAAAAGGGGGGATGTTGTGTTCGGATGTTGTAATTGCACAAGGAGCCACTAGGTGTAGCAGTGAGTAGGAATGTGCTTAGCGGGGGGGGGGGGGGGGGGGGGGGGGAATTGTTGTTGTTGTCACCTAGCAGTTGGTAGCGTGATGTAGTGTGTTTCTGTTGTAAAAAATAAAGTTCATCAACAACGTTACCAAGTGAGTCATTCAGTCGTTATACCTGCGACATAACACCGAGACTGTACAGACAGTGAATGCTGTGTGGCCCTCTAGTCTTTGGGTCACATGACTGAATGCTTCGTCCATTGTTATATACAGTCTATGCCTCCGACTCGCCTTCCCTCCCCTCAGCTCGCCTTCAGGCACAGGGTGGCAAATAACACGCCGTGCGTTTATATTACCAAACGTGTGGTGCACCCAGATATGTGCAACCACAGTCAGAGGGGTTGTGGTATAGATATGCTGTGTTGTATTCTAAAAAAAAATGTTTAGTGCACAAGAAAAAAAAAAGAAATTTTGGTTATAAGACAATTGTTTGCATTTGAGAGTTGGGGTTTTTCGGGGTCTTGGCGAACTAGGGAGAAGGGGCAGGGGGCGGAACCTCTGTGCTGTGGTAACGGCCCCAGCCATTGTTGAGGACGGACCTCCTGCGTGTTCCTCAAATGAAACCTGGGAGATGAAACTAAGGCGCCTGATGTTCTTTCGCGCGCACCGCGCCTTTGTTGTACAGGTCAGTACCTGGTTGAAAGTTTGGGGAAATGAGAATATTAAGCTTCGTATTGTTTTGGGGGAAGTTGACGGAAATTGTGAGATGATTTATGTAGCTTTAAGATCAGTTTTGTCGAAGTTTATTGAGTCGCGGCGATTAACAGGTGAAGCGGCCGTAACAGTTGTAAAGCCGAGCCGCATCGCACCGGAAGTCTCGCGAGCGTTCGCGTCGTTATCGCGAGAATTCACGAGTGTACGCTAAATACATTTGGTCTCAACAGAAAGGAGTAAGAAGCGGTTGAACCTTGTATATAGTGTTTATTAAATTAATGTTAAATGTTAAACATTTGCTGTTACATTAATGAACGCCCATCTTAAAGGGTAATACCCATGCCTTAAGTGTGTTATGCGTTAATATTAAAGCACAGGTGTGTAATTTTGAGTTTTGTAATATATTCACTGAAGCCACTGTAATGTCAGGGAGTTTGGAGTAGGTTGTGAGTATAAGCTCGAAAGTAATAACATTTATATATTATTAGACCTGGCTGTAAATTAACTTAATTTAGACTGTGGTAGTTATGTTAAGAATAGGATATGTAAATGCACTGTTTGAAAATTGTAAATGTGTTAAATGTGTTATGTAAATGAAAAGAAAGAAAAGGAAAAAAAATTAAACCTGGGAGAAGAAACTAAGGCGCCTGTTGTTTTTTCGCGCGCACCGCGCCTTTGTTTTACAGATTTTCTCTTTGTTACTGTGGCAATCGTGCTCGAGGCCCATAACAAACGCACATTAAACACGTGTTCATCATCCAGCGATGATAGCGGGATCTAATCTAAAAACGTTTTCTGACACATCCTGCACCAAAAGACGGGAATGAAGACCCACCTTCATCTAAGTCATCCTCCCTGAAGGCAGAGTTGCAGGATTCTCCTGGAAGATCATCACTACAGAACACGCTGCACCTGAGTCGTCAGCTGGTGAAAGAGGCTGGTCCCCAGCGTCCAACAACCCCTCCTCATCAGAAACAAAAACATACGCTCTCAAAACAGCCAGCTAAAGTATCAGCAAGATCTGACTGATATTTGCCAGGTCGCATGGTGGAAAATATTATTTCAGGGTGGAAATGGGAGTGGCCTATGTCTTCTGTCGCAGCGCCACCTGGTGGCCTAGTGGTATTTTGTTTTGCCTGAGCTACTTTACTTTATACAATGTTTATGACATGTCTGGAATGAATTAATAAAAATGAAATAAATAAAAAAAACACTTTCGATCACTACTGAGGGGTTGAGCTACCAGAGGACAACATATCAGATGTGCAGGACAGCCACAGGTACCTGGGGATTCTGCAAACAATTGGAAACTATGAGGAGGCTGCAAGGAAGTGGGCTACGACCACGCACCTGAAACGAATAAGGCAGATCCTTACGAGCAGCTAAATGGGAAGAACAAAGTCCGGGCCAGTAACATATTAGGTCTACCAATAAAAACGTTACCCTACTGGCGTAGTAACCTGACCGCAGGAAAAGCTGGAAGCCACTGACATCAAGACAAGGAAGCTCCTCACATTGCACAGAGGATTTCATCTCAAGTCCAGCACCATGAGACTCTACACAAAGCGGACAGAGGGAGGCCGCGGCTCAGTGAGCATCAAAGCCACCTTTCAGGATGAAACGACAAAGAGCCGGGAGTAATTAAGGAGATGGCCCCTGAAGATAAGCTGCTAAGTGAATGTCTCAGACACCAGAAATCCTGTAGAGACGAAGATGTGGAAGATGAACCATCATGGACAGAGAAGCTCTTGCATGAGATGTACCATCAAAGAAGTGGCTGACACTGTGAAATCCAAACAGTGGCTAGAAAAGGAATTAATCATAGCAGCAGAAGAACAGGCCTTGAGCACGACAGCAGTAGAGGCCAGGGTCTATCACACCAGAAAGACCTCAGCTGCAGACTGTGGAAAGATGTCCCAGGAACAATCCAACACATAATAGCGTGATTCACGATGCTGCCAGGAAAAACACACGTGGAACAACACAACCAGGTAGCGGGTATAGTGTACGTGAAGTCTTAGAAGTCCCCAAAGCATGGAGGGATATACCTCCACGGGTGGTGGACAATAAAAGAGCAAAGATCCGGTGGGACTTCCAGATCCAGACGGATAAACTGGTGATTTCTAACTAACTGGACATAGTGGTGCTTGATAAACTCCAGAGAAGAGCAGTGGGGACTGACATGGCAATCCCAAGGGACAGCAATATCAAGAAGAAGGAACATGAGTAGTAGTAGAGAAGTACCAGGGGTTGAAGGAGGAGATGGAGAAGATCTGGAAGATGAAAGCAGCAGTGGTGCCAGTAGTTTGTTGTAGCACTTGGAGCTGCGTCCTCCAGGCTGCGAGAGTGGCTCCAGTCGATCCCAAGAACAACATCAGAGATCTCGGTCCAGAAGAGCAAAAATACTGCAGAGAACCCCTCAAGATCCCAGGTTCTCTGGTACAGAACCCTCAAGCTTAAAGAGGGCACCTCCCCATCGAGGAATGGGCGAGGGAGGAGTATGAGTGCAGAAGTGATGTAGAGACTCTAAATGACAACATTTAGTTGAAGGTTTTTGTAGCTTTTCTATCACTATGAGTAGTAAGCCACTGTAGGGGAAAAATCTTCAGTCCATAACTAGATGTGATGTGATTTATAATATGTAATTATAAAACTTGATTATAGCAATGGTTATTTTTGATTGTATTACATTCAGCTGTGAGCGGCACGTTGGCTCACTGTTGCCTCACAGCAAGAAGGTTCGTAGTTCGATTCTTTCTGTGTGGAGTTTGCATGTTCTCCCCCTGCTTGTGTTGGTTCCCTCCGGGTACTCGGGCTTCGTCCCACAGTCCAAAAACATGCATACTAGATTGACTGAAAATACAAATGTGCCCATAGGTG
Organism: Xenentodon cancila; assembly: GCA_014839995.1. Taxonomy (NCBI): domain Eukaryota; kingdom Metazoa; phylum Chordata; class Actinopteri; order Beloniformes; family Belonidae; genus Xenentodon; species Xenentodon cancila. Next base: position 21,777,581 of record CM026215.1, on the reverse strand, counting down.
TGAGTGTGAGCGTGCACGGTTGTCTGTCTTCGTATGTGGCACTGTGATGGACTGGCGACCTGTCCAGGGTGGACCCCCGCCTTTCACCTGCTATGTGTCAGGATAGGCTCCGACAGACCCCCGTGTAGATAACAGATGGGTGGATTCAACTGTAATAAAGAATAATTCTTTATTGTGTGTGTTTTGTGGGGGGGGGGGGGGGGGGGTTGGGGGGGGGGGGGGGGGGTGTTGGGTTTACAGAATGGGTGTAGAAGTGGCTCAACCACTGGTCACCATGGCGATCATTCTAGAATGTAACATAAAATCATCATGTGACATTCTAGAATGATGTCACGTGATGTCATCAGCACAGTATAAATACTGTGGCTTCGTGTTTGTTGTGTATTATTCTACCTTTGAGGAGGAAGTTGACACACACGACAATCTCTGCAGGAGATATATAGTGTTAAACGCTATTATCTGCTGAAAAACGCCAATCTGCGACTGAGAAAACATCTCTGAATATTAGATTGCACTAACAAATACCTTATTAACGTTTAATTGTCAGATTACAGAAATGACTTGCAAACAAGATCAAACAAAACTGGGATTTGAAAGCACTCTCAACAATGATTTTGAGTCCTACAACCCTGATGATCTTAGTGGACTTCAAAGAGAGAATGAAGGGTGCAATGCACCAAATGAGAGAGAGAAAAAGAGCCTTCAGAAGGAGGTAAGGAGTATAGAGGGAGATGAGAAAAGAATAAAAGAGGGCTGGAAAAAAACTAGAAGTGGAACAAAGAAAGGTCTGTGACAGTAAAATACAACTGGAGGAAGACCGTAAAGAAGTTGAAGGAAAGATAAAGATGCTGCAGCAGCAGTCCATTGATTTGGATGAGAAAAATAAGTTAGTTGAAGAGACAAAGAGAGAGATTGAACAAATGAAACAGGAGAATGACAAAGAGAAAACTGATTTGATGGAGCAGAAGAAACAATTGGAGCTTGAAAAAGAGGAAATTGACAAAGCAAAGAAAGAATATCAGAGAGAAAATGAAATGCTGCAAGCATCAAAGACAAACTTGGACGGGCAAATTAAAGACCTGGAATCCAATTTTCAACATTTGGATCTGGAGAAAAGTGAGATGGACTTTATTGAGGAAGAAATTCAATCAAATTATAAAAAGTTGAAGTCACAGAAGAAGAAGCTGAAGCAGGAGGCAAACAGTTTAGAGGGAGAAAAGAAACAACTAAAAGAAGGCTGGAAAAAACTGGAAGTGGAACAAAGAAAGGTCGCGGACATCAAAATGAAACTGCAGGAAGACGTCCAAGAACTACAGACAGAGAAGGAAAAGATGCTGCAGCAGATCTCAAAATTAGAGAATGAAAAATATAAAATCATTGATGCATCAAAAAGAGACTTGGATGAAATGAAACAGGAGAATGACAAAGAGAAAACTGATTTGATGGAGCAGAAGAAACAATTGGAGCTTGAAAAAGAGGAAATTGACAAAGCAAACAAAGAATATCAGAAAGAAATTGAAATGCAAACAGAACAGAAAATCAGTGAGATGAAGATTAACATGGAAAAGGGTCTTCAAGAACTACAGACAGAGAAGGAAAAGATGCTGCAGCAGATCTTAAAATTAGAGGATGAAAACAAAAGGATCATTGAAGCCTCAAAAAGAGATTTGGAAGAAATGAAACAGGAGAATGACAAAGAGAAAACTGATTTGATGGAGCAGAAGAAACAATTGGAGCTTGAAAAAGAGGAAATTGACAAAGCAAAGAAAGAATATCAGAAAGAAATTGAAATGCAAACAGAACAGAAAATCAGTGAGATGAAGATTAACATGGAAAAGGGTCTTCAAGAACTACAGACAGAGAAGACGGAGCTGCTGCAGCAGATCTTAAAATTAGAGGATGAAAAAAATAAGATCATTGAAGCATCAGACAGAGATGTGGAAGAAATCAATGAGATGAAGATTAACATAGAGAAAGGTCTTCAGCAGCTGCAGACAGAGAAGATGGAGATGCTGCAGGAGATCTTAAATATAAAGGATGAAAAAAATAAGATGATTGAAGCATCAGACAGAGATTTGGATGAAATCAACAAGACAATGTTTAACATAGAGAAAGGTCTTCAGGAGCTGCAGACAGAGAAGATGGAGATGCTGCAGGAGATCTCAAATATAGAGAAGGAAGTTAAACAATCTGAAGAAGAAGCGCAAATGGATGAATCTATAACAGATCAATCTGAGGTACACATGAATAAAATCAGTAAACAATTAAAATGTAAAAAGAAGCATCTGCAGCGGCAGAAGAAAAAATTGGGGAAAGACAGGGAACAGTTGGAAAAGGAGAGGGAGAAATTAGAGCAGGATAAAACAGATATGAATGAAACACAGACTAAAATGGAGGAAATCTTCAAAGTACTCCAGACAGAGAAGGAAAATGTGCTGCAGCAGTTGTTAACTTTAAATGAGGACAAGAAACAAATGGAAGAAGAGAAGAAAACATTGGAATTAAAGAAATCTATAACAGATCAATCCGATGTCAAAATTAAGAAAATCAGTAAACAATTGAAACTAAAAAAGAAGCATCTGCAGCAGCAAGAGAAAACATTGAGGGATGACAGGAAAGAGTTTGAAAAAGAGAGGGAGAAATTAAAGAAGGAGATCAATGAAACAATAGTTCAAATAAAGGAGATCTTTGAAGAAGTAGAGACAGATCAGGAAAATATGCTGCAGCAGTTGTTCATTTTAAAAGAGGAAAAGAAACAAGTGGATGATGAGAAGAAAACCTTGGAATTAGAGAAATCTGTAACTGAACAATCCAAGGTGGAAGTGGAGGAAACAAAGCAGGAATTAAAATTACAAAGGAATCATCTGCAACAGCAGCTAAGAAACTTGGAGGATGACAGGAAACAATTGGAAGAGCAGAGGGAACAATTGGAAGAGCAGAGGGAACAATTGGAAGGGCAGAGGGAACAATTGGAAGAGCAGAGGGAACAATTGGAAGGGCAGAGGGAACAATTGGAAGGGCAGAGGGAACAATTGCAGCTGGAAAAAACAGAAATCAGTGAGGCAAAGATGAAGATGGAGAAAGACCTGCAGCAGCTGCAGACGGAGAAGACGGAGATGCTGCAGCAGATCCTAAATTTAGATACGCAAACTAAACAATTTGAAGAAGAGAAGAAAACATTGGAAATTGAGAAATCTATAAGAGATCAATCAAATGTGAACATGGAGGAAACCGTGAAACAATTAACATTAGAAAATAACAGTCTGCAGCAACAGGTGAAAAAACTGGGGGATGATAGGAAACACCTGGAAAAGGAGAGAGAGAAATTAGAGCAGGAGAAAAATAAAATCATTCAGACAAACATTCAAATGGAAAAAGACGTCCAAGAATTCCAGACAGAGAGGGAGAAGTCGCTGCAGCAGTTGGACCACCTAAAGGCAACGCTGGAAGAGGAGAAGCTGCAAGTTCAGAAAGAGGGGGATGACTTGATGAAGAGGAAGAAAGACTTGAAGGAGGAGGAAGATAGGATCAGTGAAATTAACCAACAATTGCAGAACAAAAAAAGGGAACTGGATGAAGACAGAAACAGACTGATGAATGAAAAGAGTGAAATTCAAGAAGAACGAAACAGTTTAGAAGAGTGGTTGGAAAAATTGAAGGAGAAACAGCAAATCATGGAGGAGAAGGAACTAGAGTTCCAGGAGCTGACTGCAAAGAAGAAAAAGGGGGCATTCTTTTCAAAAATCTTCAAAAGCACAAAATCTGGCCAGTAGTTCCCTCTCTTTTTCCAACACCTATCACCCCCCCCCCCCCCACACACACACACACACAGACACTCCCCCAACCAACCCAGCCCATCTCCAACAAGCCACACCCACATAAATCCCGCACCAAAATAGAATAAAAAATAAAATGAAATACAAAACAGGGGCAGCATGGAGGTTTCAGAGTTAGGTGTCCTCCCCATGTTGCGTGGGTTTCCTCCGGGACGCTCCGGTTCCCCCCACATCCCCAAAACACCAAGTATTTAGGTTAATTGGAAAATCAAAATTCACCACAATAAACTAATCTAAATATACAATAAACATTTTCTTGATTTAAAAAACCCACCTAAATAATAAAAAAAATAAAAAAATGTAATTGAAAAATACAAAAACTTCTAATGCAGCCTCAGGAGTTCACAAGCCTCGTGTCTTTCTGAGCCGGTCCCAAGCCCGGATAAATGCAGAGGGGAAGGAAGGTCATCTGACTTCAAACAACAACATTGTTTTGTTTTCTCTGAAATGTTGGTCCAGTGATCAACGTCGTCCCACTTCTGTCTGGGACTTAAATGAAACTGCACATAAGTACCTAGAACCAGCGCCAGACTCCGGTCATGTCGTACTGACAGTTATCGGAGTCTGTCCTCGCTCCGTCTCCAAGGAAGAAACACTGCTGACGTCAGCACCAGCTTCAATTATCAGACAGATGAATCATTAGCTCGTTAGTGAACTCTTATTCATATCCAAATGCGTCTTTTATATATTATAGCCTTTGTAAAAACACATTTTTCACTGGAATAGTTTTATTTTCCAAGTTTGCATTTGTCTTAGTACTTTTGTAGTCCACGTTTTTATTTAATTTTAATTGTGAAGCACTTTGGTCAACTCTGGTTGTTTTAAAATACACATATACAAATAAAGATTTATTTATAGATAGATAGATAGATAGATAGATAGATAGATAGATAGATAGATAGATAGATAGATAGATAGATAGATAGATAGATAGATAGATAAAGATTTATTTATTATTTATTTATGATCCTCAGACTGTGGTTCTGCTTAAGATCTTCGTCACAACTCATTTGACTACAGCTGCATCTGAGAGGTTCTTCTCAGGAGAATCAAGACCTTCCTGAGGAGCACAATGACCCAGGATGGTCTTAATGCAGTGACCAGGTTCTCTCTTTTTGGTATATGGTTATTTGGTATATTTTGGAGTTTGGTAAATAAAAATGATCTGTGGACAAGTTGAATTTGTTTTTCTACAAAATATTCTCATTTGGTTTTGTATGTGATTCTGTTACTGAGTTTGTGCCGTATCATCTCCTGAGACCATGAGAGCAGACCAGCATGATTAGTGGTCTTGCTGATAAAACCTCCTAATGCTCATTCACGCGCCCTTTCCTACATGAACAGGCGCGTCCGTTACAGGCGTCGTCACAGTCGCCGCCCTCATACTTCCATGTGTCTTTTACGTTGCCTTGGTGAAGTCACTTCATCCACTAGTGGGCAGTGCTGCCTTCACACTTCAATACACAGCATATCTGCATTGACTGATTATTTTCCAAACTGATCATTATTTTTTGAATATTTCCATTCAGTTGACTTTCCCAGAAAGTTTGGCTTTATTATTCATATGGGATCATTTTTTGTAAGGTGGTGATTTTGAGACTTCCTCTTGTGTCAGATAATCTACTTCTAGACTCTAGCAGGTACCGAAAAGGTGCATCAGGTTTCTAGAAATGTTTTTAGTAACAGCGCACACCAAAGAAGTAATATATTAGGCAAACGAATAAATACTAATATATGAAACAAAACAAAATACTCTGCAAGATGGCAAAGGACCCATCAGCTGCATCACCTCTCCGTTTGCACATCACTTTGATGTGTGCACGTACAAATTTAACACACACTGGTATGTATATATATATATATATATATATATATATATATATATATATAAACTATCCATCTCTTCCTTTTTGGGGAAACATGATGTTGTTCAGTCGTGTGCAGACAGAAATAAAACTCCAACTCATTATTCAGATGTCTTTAACTTGATTCATTTTCTTTGATTCATAGCCAGTAGTTTCACACTCCTGGAGTTCACACACGCTTTTGACTGATGGAATAAATATAAGAGAAGAAGAAGAGGGTGGTGATAAAGAATTTTAGTATAAATATGCTAAATTAGTTACAGCCCTAATTAAGAAGGTGTTTGAGTCTTTCCAGGTTATTGCTGGGATGCAGTTCAACAGGAATACTATAAAGATGTTTTGTTACACTGTAAATTAACATGATTAAAGAAAAAACATTTCACAGCCACAAGCTCTATTAAAGAGACGTTATGGAGCTGGTTCTGAATGTAATATTAACAGAAATCAAACGTACCAGATACACATCTTTGAAAGAGACACTTCATATCTCTCGATCAATAAGGATTAAAGTTTATAATCCTGAAGTGTGACATCTATTGTGCCTATAAAGCTGCCCACTGTTACTTTTGCCATTGGGATGTCTGATGATGGATGAAACTGGCACGCCGCATCTCACTACGACTGGTAGCCAAGTGCAACTTGTGCTTCCCGCTCCAGTTGAAGCTGTATAACCTGTAGCAGACGATCCAAGTTCCTCTTTCTGTCTGGTGATTCTACGTCTGGTAAAGATGTTAAGTCAACGAGCTGTTCTTTGTCACTATTGTGGCTATAGAAGCTCTTTCTGTGCTCTTCATACTCAGCTACTCTGAAAACTGATTTCACCACATGCACCCAGTCATCAGTCGGTTCTGTAGGCTTCACTTTCTTTACTGCTCATCCTGGTCTTCAGCTGGTAAATGCATATGTACCACTATTTATGTGTGTTTACGACAGTGTTGGACCAGCATCACCTCTGAGCTGGTCCCGATTGAATGGTACCAGGAGGAGTGGATTAATGGAGGATGTACAATTGGAGTATCAGGGTTACTCTCCTGGCTGAGATGGGACAGAAAAAGAGTTTGGTTCAGTCAGATGAGTGTTCCTGTTAGAGAGGCTCCACCACCCACCAACTGATTTCTCTAAATTTGGCTGCTGTTTTGGGTTTGTCTTCTTAAAAAGCAAATTAAAAGGCATTGCTGCCAAACTGTCAGAATGTAAATTGAATTGGAAATAGTTTGAATGTGATAGTTATTGTTTTACTTGGATGCAGCACAAATAAGTGAGTAAACACAAATAAAGTAGAGGTGCAAGGTAAAAGACATCTATAGAGCCGTTGTGTTTTTGCAAGTTTTTACTTCTTGGGAAACACGGGACTTTAAAGACTTCTTTTAACTGTGCAATAACAGAATAAAAAAGTACTTCTACCCAGTCGTTTGTCATCCAAGTCATGGTTACTCCTCTACCATTACCAGTAACAATGTAAGAAACAAAAAACACAAATAAAACCAGAGCGCTGTCACTCAAACATTCAAATCAGAGATCATTACATTTGCGACACCAAATCGCTCCTTCTGAAGATCTTGGTAGCTTCAAGTGTAGAACTGTGCTGTTTTTACTAACTTTGATTTGCAAGTCAGGCCTTGTTGTCTAACATCAGTGGCAAAGCTCATAAATGCTGTGCAGAATGAACAGGTCCAGACTCCAACAAAATATGGAAAACCTTCCAAAGAGTGGAAGTCGTCATAGCTGCTAAATGGGAACACGTGTGCATGAGTGCATGGTGGTGTGCGCGAGTGCAGAGGATCACAGCTTTCCCCATTTGTGCTTTCTTTTGCATCTTTTCCTTTCAAACTGTACTTTTCCCTTCAATGCTGGATATTACCGTCGTTTGGACTGGTGGTGTTCAGTTCACAACCTGACACTGAACACTCCAAAACAAAGGAGCTCATCCTGGACTTCAGGAAGAGCAGAGCTGCTTCTGGACCCCTGTTCATCACAGTGAACGTGTAGAGAGAAGGTGGAGTCCTTCAGATTCCTGTGTGTCCACATCGCAGCAGACCTCTCTTGGACCTAGAAGAACACAGCAGTGGTAATGAAGGTCCAGCAGCAGCTACACCTTCTGAGGGTTCTCAGGAGGGAAGACCCAACACCCTGCTGCTGCTGACCACCTACCGCTCCAAAATAGAGTCTGCTGACCTACACCATCACGGTGTGGCACTGCAGAGGCTGCAGAGGGTTGTAAGGTCAGCAGAGAGGATCATCGGCTGCCCTCTGCTGGACATCTACAGGTGTTGCTGCCTCAGTAGAGCTCAGAACATTGTCACAGACCCATTTCACTCTGGCCATAAGCTCTTGGTCCTGTTGCCCTCTGGCAGGTGCTACAGGTCATTAAGATCCAGAAAAGTAGACTCGGAGACAGCTTCTTCCCCAGAGCCGTCTCTGCACTAAACCCAAACTGAAACCTGCACCAATAAATCTCTAAGAAAGAAATAAAAACAAAAAGCACTCTAGTCACTTCATTTATACCTTTTTTTAAAATACTTTTGTATTGGTATGTGTGTTTGTTTTATTTTTTTATATACCGTTTTATTTGCACGTAGGAGCGACTACTCAATTTTGTTGTACTTGTACAATGACAAAGCTACTTTGATTCTGACAAACTTTGTGTTAAAGTTGTTTGTATTTGAAGACAATGTCAGTACAGTTCCTGATGGTGTAACAGTCAAGCTGCTTTTGTCCATCTATGTGGGATGACTGTAGTTGACATGTTACCAAGGCAGCGGATGACTGCACGGCTGCCTGTATGTGATCCTTTAGTGACTGCATCTGTATGCTGAAAAACCCTGATCCTCACCTCTTATGAAGGCTCCAAGTGAAATGTTGCACCAGAACATCTTTAAAAGCGGTACAGAGGTACAGTTAAAAAAACACACTGGCTGATAAAACATAACTTCTGTTACTTAAAATATTTGCATCAGGACAGACTTCACTCCTGCAGTTTAAATGAACAAAGACCTCCCCATCTGGTTTTAGGAGTAGAGGAAGGGGTTTCTGACAGTTCAGCACAATCCAGCATCCAGTCCAAGCTCAACATGAATCTTACTTTATTACACAAACTGTCAGGTTTTGCAGAATCAGTGATTTCAGAACCCAGGAGGTCCAGGATTTGAGCTCTGATCACAGACCCCTGTAAGCTTCTTTGCTGCCCTCTTGATGAAGTGGACCTTACCACGGGCCTTGATGACCATGGCATACTCATGGGACTTGAGTTTGATGTAGTAGTCAGAGAACTTGTTGTAAAGGATGGAGATGGGCATGCCGTTGAGGATGACACCAAAAGAGATGCAGCCGAAGGCGAATAAGCGACCGAGGTTGGTCTCTGGGACCATGTCGCCGTAGCCCACAGTAGAAATACTCACCTGAGGAATGAAAAGCACAATAAGAGGAATGAGGAAAAAAAAAAAAAAAAAAAAAGAGTACAGCAGATAAAGACTTATACCCGAGATGCTGAGCCCCTCATTTATTTTGTACATTAGTAATAAATAAATAATAGAACAGGTTGAGAACAGAATTTGGAGTCTATTCGAATGATTGTGTGCTCGCCGACTTACAGCAGCCCACCACCATGCATGTGGCATGGAGGTGAAGTTGGTGTTGTAAACGTCATGCTCCACGCTGTAAACCATGGCTGAAAACATGAAAATCCCCATGCCAATGAAAAGCAGTAAACAGCCCACCTGCAAAGACATTTGCCACTTTGAACAATTTGCTACATACTTTTCCGCTTCTCCAAAGTTTACTAGATGTGGACGAATCCAGGAAGGAAAAGCAAAGCATGTGCAACTGACTGGACAAGCTGCAGACAGAGTCTGACCTGCTGGTAGCATTGTCTCAGTGTGAAGCCAAAGGCTCTGAGCCCTGTCGAGTGACGAGCCAGCTTCAAGATCCTGAAGATCCTCATCAGACGCATGATCCTCAGAACCTGACCCACCTACAACAGGGACCGGAGTACGTGGAGTTAACATCAGCCGTTATTCAATCACGTCTTCACTCATCAGATACGCACTCTGTGCCTTACCTTTCCAACACGCGCTACCGTCTCAATGTCTCCGGAGTGAAGGTGCACATCCGAGTCCTCAAAGCATTCCAGTATCATCTGAAGGTAATGTGGCAGAATGGCGATGAGATCCACAGTGTTCAGCATACTACGACCAAAACACTTAAGGTCAGGGGTGGAAATGAGGCGCAGTAGGTACTCCAGGGTGAAGAAGCTGATGCAGAACGTCTCGACACCTTCTCCATAGAACCTGCCACTGGGCTGACCGGATGGCGTCTGCAACAGATGATACGTAGAAGTTCTGCTTTTGGACGTTTTACCATTGACCGTTGGAAGTACAATTACTGCAACGTCTGTGCAGTAAAAATCCACACCTTGTACTGCATCTCCTCCACAGTGTTGAGCGTCATGGCAACCAGTGACACAAGCACAAAGAAAGAGGAAGCAACCCCCATCAGCTTGGCAGTGATGGAGGAAAATGGCTTCTCCATCAGATTCCAGATTCTCCTACGAGTCAAACCGAAGGCCATGTGTCCATACACAGCTTCGTTCTCCTCCAGCTCCAGCTGGAAGATGGGGATCACAAAAGCACCAGAGATAACAGTGAAGTGGTGCATTTTTAATGAGGAAACGAAGATCTTTACACTCGCTTGTAATACAACTGGGGAATAACAACTAAATTAAAAAAAAAAAAAAAAAAAACTGGTACAACAGACTGACGGAATCACTGATGGAAACATCTGTCCAAATCTGGGCCAAGAAAAAGCTTCCTCTCCACATCTGTTAAGACGACAGTGCAATTTAGAATGTGGGTCAAGCAGAGGCAGGGTCAGCCAGCAGATTACTGACGAAGTCTCAGGTGGAGCAAAGAAAAACATGCACAGCTGAGTAAATTAAGCTGCGGTGGGTCATCACTGCTGAACATTTCTTTTTTTTTATGTGCATAAACATCCGGAGTCGTGCAGGTGATGAGTTTACTGCCTCCTGCACATTTATCCACTCCATGAGGAACACTGGAATTTTTATATTATATATATATAAAAAGAATGCTGTCCCACAACAGCAGTTCATTTCTTAGTTTTTGTAATGAGTTGCATCAATTTTGTAAGAAGTCACAAGCAGGAGAGTCAACTTGACTGTAGTACTTTTTAAAGTGCAGTATCACACCCACCTCTGCCAGCAGCTCTTTCTGGACTTTCAGCTGCTCATTCAGCTCGTCCTGCCGCTCTTCGAAGGAGATGCGGCAGCAGCGCTGGCTGTATTTGATTCTGACGCCCCAGTAGTGGATCTCCTCCAGGAAGTTGTGAGGACAAAGCTCATCTTTGATACACAACACCCCAGTTCTGACACAGAGGGGGAAATGGGACCAAGAGTTGCAGAGTTCATATTTAAATAAAAAATAAAAAGGCAGAAACTGTGTGGTCATAATCAGTAAAGCACAAGCTTGACTTAACGTTTTTAATCTTTTGTCTTTGCACCTGTAGAAGTTAAAAATGCTGTGGAAGATTTTTGGGTCTCGGTCAAAGAAGAACTCATTGCTGTGAACAACATAGTCGTCACAAAGGTCCAGTTTCCTGCTGTGGTCCGTGTACGTGGCCAACCGGCCGATCCGTGTCGTCGGATACCTGGCAGCCAACCTGTAAGGCAGGAGGTAAACCTGTGGAGGGGGAGACGACTCAGACGCTTAGTTTATCGATTCAAGCTTACAGGTCAAATTGATACATTAAAATTTTAAACCTTTTTTATCTGCTAATTTTAAAAGTACATTTAAAAAAAAAAATCCAACATGTATTCAAAATGTTAAACTTTTTAGAAGTTTCCAAATGAAAAGTTTTGTTTTTTGCAAAAAGCAGTTGTAACTGCTCAAACTGCAGTAAAATCCTCTTTTCTGGAGACGTCCTCGCATCAACCGCTCTAAACCAGAGATTTGTCCGATCACTACAGCGGCACAAGTTCCATCACATCTTTGCACTCATGCAGTATGTTTGGAGCATTTGGAGAAACGTTACCATCCCGCCAACATTGATGTTGAGAGTCAAGTGTTTGGTAGGAGAGCGCAGGATGCGCGAAGGTGACACTGGCAGCCGGTCCTCCACCTCTTCACGTTCATACTCGGCGTAAAGATCATAGATGTCTCTGCTCAGATCCTTCACACAAAAATATTAAAAAAAATGTTGCAATCAACTGAGGATTTTCAGGCTTTATACAATCTGCCTGAAACGGTTTACCTAATGAGCAGGAGAAAATAAATAGAAAAAAAAAAAAAATGCACAAGATCATCAAGGTTTTTCCACTTAATTTAAATGCCCCCACCCACACTTCTGTTGAACATTTTTGAGACGTCAAATTTGGCTAAAATCAATAGCAGAAGCTTATATATGAACAAAAAGGCAAGAATCAAGCATCTCACCTGCATGGAGTTCCATGGTTTAACAAAGGTGGTGATCAAGTCCAGGTGCTCGGCCGGCTCTCGGGCTTCCCGAGTCTGGCTGCCGGGCTTGTAGCTGGAGAACAGACTCCTGCTACGAGCTCTGAGGTGGGTCAACATGGTCGCAGCTCGGTGTCCATGTACTCCATCATGAATCAATCTGCAAGGGGAATGATCCTGGCAGCTTCCACACACACCACCAGCATCCTGCACACCTCGATCACATTCAAAGAAAACATGCTCACAGTCGGCGAGAGAAGCAATAATGCAGCGATGAGGTGGAGCAGGAGTGTTTAAAGCCGCTGGCTGAGAGGATATGGGTGCTTAAAGTTTCAAATGCCATTATCCTCTTCTGGCCGCCCCCCCCCTCCCCTCTGTCCAATGTTACACATCTGCTAAATTAGGTTTACGATGTGATCATGCCAAAAGTGATACCTTAGGCTCAAAAAGGCAATTTCTATCCACGCTGCACCGGCAAACACTAGATGAAATACAATAAAATGTTTTTCAGATGAGGATTAAGGCCTCCAACGGTCTCATGACACCACATTCAAGTTAAACTTGTGTTGAGGCGCTCTGAGCAACCGCGATTCAAAGTCTCCTGCCAAGTAACAGGGACTAACGTTAAGCTCATGTTAGTGGAAATACCTGCTGTAATTAGTAGTTAATGCTACGTAAATTAGTTATAACTGGCAGCAACCCCCACCCCCCCCCACCCCCAACCTGAAACCCTTCCCTAATGTGACAGAGCTTTGGCATCTCTCCCTTAATCCAGCTGTGACATTTTGTTCCCATATCTCAAGCAGTCAAGATTAATCCTGGCCGCATTGAAACATGGATAATGAATGGTTAGACTCATTCTCAAAATAACCCATCAGCTCTCTTTTCCTAACAGACGTGGCGACCCGCTCGCCTTCAAGATGCCTGGTAGATGAAGACGGTGCCACTTTTCCTTTCATTGCCACAGGTTATGATGATGATGAATTTCTTCAGTTACATGTCAGATCAGTTCCAGGAGGGGGAAGGGCGCGAATAAGCTGCAGTTACAGTATACGATTGATGAAACTTGATGCAAAAGGCACCACACATCCAAAGTCCTGGCTTTGCAGCAGTGATGTGGTTCATCACTGAAGTTTTGTGCAGCTCAAGTGCGACCGAACTCCATAAAACTGTTTTCTATGGTCACTATCTCAGCCCAGAAGGCTTGCAGCCAGCTTATTGTGCATTTGCAGACCTAGTGGAGCATACACAGACAAAACCCAACTTTTTTTTATAAACAGTATTACATTAACTTTAATTCCAAAGTGATTTGAGCATCTTCACAGATAGAACTTTTTAATCTTAATGATCCCCCTCACTGTACAAGGCTATAAAAAGTTCACAGCAACAGCACACAAACATACAAAATATTTTTACCAAATTCAGCCATTTCCACTTTTCTTCTTAAATACATCTGAACTCGGGTAAGACAACCAGCCATAGCAAAAAATCGATTCAGTCAATGTATACAATCTTATTTACACAAGAAAACGGTGATCAAAGTGCATTAAGGAGTCCTGATTTGACAGTCATGTCTGAGGGATGAAGGATAGATATTTACATCGTTTACAATGCTGTACTGTGGCCTTTAACAGCAATAATAATAATAATAATAATAATAATAATAAATAATACCACCATACAGTGCAGGTATGAATAACAGAAGTTGGCCTAGATATTAACCATTAAACAGAAGCATACATAAATACTTCCATTTCAGGATGTGTTAGATTTTATTACGTTAAAGAAAAAAAAGGTTTGGACTCAATGTTTCCGGTTGAAGCCTCATCTCCATATCCCTTAACGTCGGTTTCCATGCCGGGTCCTGGGAACTTGAATCCCTGTCCAGCAAACATTTTCAATAGAGATGTCACATTGTCCAGTTTTACATTTCAGTCTGAAGTCAGAGGCTGTCACATTGAGGGGAACCATCTTGCTGAAACATTTGGAAATAAAATTGACTCATTAAGAAAACACAGCTAAGAAATGACATAAGCCATCATTAGCCCAAAAATAACGAGAACAAAAAAAAAACAAAAAAAAAAAGAAAAAAAAACAAAAAAAAAAAAATATATATACACATGTTGCGACATGTCCTTTAAGTATTCACATAAATAATTCTTCACCACAGATCATGACATAATGCACTTCAGGAGGCATGTAGTCGTACTGTAAGGGCTGCTGCTATGGACAACTGTTGGCATGGTAAGGAGGAGGCACCATGCAACACTACAGGCTGCTGTGAGGGGGTAAAAAAAGACAAGCCCCAAAACGATCAGGATAAATCGTCTTCTGTGCTCACTATCGAAATCTGCAGACAGAGAAGGAGGGGGAGAGGGGGTGAGAGAGGGGGGAGCAGGCTTTAGTTTGTTCACTGGTTCTGTCCAACAGTCATAATGGCATAGTGGAGGGAAGTGGGGAGGAACTGGTGAGTGTCCCCCTACCACAGTCAAATCAGGTGCATGAAAGTTAGAGCTTTAAATTTACTTCATTTAAAAAAAAAAAAAAAAAATATTATACAATTTGTTATATGAAAAAAAAAGGAGATTGTTCCCAGCTGGGGCAGAGTGATGTCTGGTGTAGCTGTGAGGGGGCTGGCAGAGTTTGTGGCTCTGATCAGGCTTAGGTTAATCTGCTTAATCTGAAAGATACGCTCTGGACGGCAAACAATGCAGTTAAGATTACCACCAGCCCAAGTTTGGGGATAAGTTGGAGGTCATCAGCATGACTTGTCCAGATTATGAGACTGTGTGAAATCAAGGCCAAAAGCTGCTAAGAAGTTCTGAATTCATGCCTCATACTTTGCATTCAAGATAAAAGTAGTAGCTTCATGCAGAGATTATGCAGTTCAGAGTGCCTGTTTTGGGTTTGCCAACTCACTGCTGGGTAGGTGTGTCCCACATTAGCGCCGTGCCGGGTAATGTCAATGTTGAGGTCTTCCTCTGTGGTCTTCAGGTAGACCGGGTTGTCAAAGTTCATGCTCTTCTGGTTCTTGAGCTGCCAGTTCCTCCACATCAGATAGCCTCCTGCCCCCGCCATCACCAGCAGCACTGCAGACAGAAGATCAGACACAGTCAGGTCATGCTGAGTTGAGGCACTGAAAGCTCAGATCCCCCGAGAAAAACGCTAAGACCCCTATAAAATACATCCGTGTTGTTTTACATTTAGGAGGCCAAATTTAGAACAGGCATGCGTCTTCGTTGAACAGGCACTCACAGACTGGAAGTATGGCCCAGGCGCCAGAAGACCCTCTGGTTGTGGAGTCCACCTGAATGGACGTGCTAACGTTGGCCTCTGAAAGACAACGTGGACACATTAACGCGTCAAACCCCCAACACAAGCTGACAGGCAACAGATGTAAAAGAAAGTTTCCCAACCCACTTCCTGATGGATAACATTTCATGCGGAATATGATTTTAAAGAGCACATTAAATGTCGACTTGAAATGCATCAGATGCAGGCTTTAGGGGACAGAGCAGCACAGAAGAGGCCGGTGAATTTCCAAGCTCTACATCATCCACTTTTGGGGTGTTTAAGGAGGCCAAAGTGGTTTACGTCAGCGACGGGTGAGTGACACGACTGACAAACAGCTCCGCTGAAAGCAGCAAGAGACAAGCACAAAGGAAGTCCCCTGGTTTCATTTCCCCTAAAAAAGTGTTTTTGCAAGTCTACTCTGCAGCCTAATGGCTCAGTGATGTCAACATGAAACCCAGACAACTCGGACACACAACTGAACAAAGCGGAAAATCTCAGTCCACTGCTGAAATGATCAAACTTGTGCCATGACGGTGTTAAATGTTTTCAGATTGTGATTTTGTATGCATTTGTGTTAGATTGGAGACAAAACAGTATGTCAAATTACAAATTTAAAAAAGATAGTATGGAAACGCATGTATTAATGCAGCTGAACGTCAGCGCAAGTTGCCACTAGGGTGCCCACCTCACCCAAGCCGGTGCTGAACAAGCAGCCTGAGCAGCACCTACTGAAACCTCCTTTACCTTCTACAGAAGTTAGTCAGCATCATTACGTAGAAACCACCAGCTGATTTACAAGAAACTTAAACTAGGCACAACATTATGTTACGGTACTGATCTGGATAAGACTCCTTTTATAAACCAAAAGACAGGGATTTTCCAGCTTTTGTTTTGTTTTTTTGTTTTTTTTTAACAGCCAAGATAACAAATTGAACTTCCATAAAGACGATCAACTTTGTTGAATCCGTTCAGTTTCTGTACATATCTCCAAACTTGAGTGCAGCACCAGTGGGTTCAGACAGAAACATGAACAGATGCAGAACCCATGCAACAGAAAAAAAAATAAATGAAAGACTGTTTTCAAGCCATAAACTTGGTTAAAGCAATAAAAGGGTCAAACTAAACATCACATGAACAACTGCTCTATACAAACTGAAACCTGAAAGCAATTTTCATCTCTTGTGCTTCTAATTTGAGTCTCTGCAAGGACTTCATTCACCAACAGCATTTTTCACAGGATTAGGATAAAGTAGCAAAAGCCAACACGTACTTACTCTACCAAGAGTAGAGCCAGTCGAAAAACAATTGACCCACTACAATGAGGAACATACACTTAGTTTTTCTGCCTTTATAATACTTTTTTGCCCTGGTTTATGAGATCTCATTGGTTCTGTTTTTAAACAAAGCCAAAAGAGTTAATATCCTAGAGAGAAGCACACCGAGTCAAGGCTGATGATTATTCCCTTGTGGCAGTTGTATTAAGCGCTTTCCTCTTATCCTTCATGAGACCTTCGAAAGAATGTTTTAATCACAGAAGCCAAGAATTATGCTTCTAACAAAAAAATAATCAAAAGTTGCCCTACTCTGAAACTACAAACACCAGGGTTTCTTGGAAAGTCAGTCGTGCTGAAGTGTCAGATTAAAGCCGAACCGCTTTTATGAAGGAAAGCAGTCATGTCAGGAGAAGCTTTGATCACATCTAAAAGAAAAGGGTGCAGAACAAGGTGTTGCATTTAACTTCAAGAACAAACTTGTGCTGTATAGCGTTTTTCCTAACTTTGACAAATGATTCCCATGCAAACTGGTCCAATGAGCGCAATATGCAAAAAGGAATTTAATGAAATGGTAGCTGGAAAAAAAAAAAAAAAAAAAAAAAAAAAAAAAAAAACCAGCAAAGTCGCAGCTGAACTAGAAAAAGATAGGATGGAGGAAGTAGTAGAAAGTATCGGACTACAATGCTCCTCCGACACGTCCTCTAACTCCGACCCACAGTAACCCAATTTCCATCAGCACCCTACAGATTAACAGCACTGGTGGCAGTCATTAATCTGGGCCTCCACCGATCGCATCATTTGGTGTAGGTTTTACGTCTGATACCCTTCCTGACAACCCTCTGCATTTATCCGGGGTTGGGGCCGGCGCAAAGACACTGGCTTGTGTCTCGTTTGTCCGTGGGTGAAAATATTTTAGGGTCTCATTGTTACATTTAACAGAGGATGGCTGCCCAAAACACCACATTCAATTTGGTCCATCGCATTCTGGCTTTCTTTGACGAATTTCTCTGCTAAAAACATCCAGAATTTACTGGTACAACGTGCCCATTTTGCTTTTTGACTCGACTCCGTGCCCCTTCATGCAATGCCAATTAAAAAGCTCAATTGGGTTTCTTCCGTTATAGACTCCAGCAGATCCCCATAGCCCTAGACCGGAAAAAGCAGGTGCAGCTGATGACAGGATATTGGCATTTGCATTTATGCGCCAGATCCATAGTTTTGGCAGAAAGAGTGAGGATTTCCAAAGCTGCATATGAACAACTAGTTTTAAACCATTTTTACTTTGTACCTGCCAGTTGTCTTATAGTCTTCAAACTGCTGAAATGAAGGTCATTGCATTTCCACACACTGGGGAGAAACTAAAAAATGTACCACAGAGCTGCAATAGTTTCAATGCAGCGTTCACTTCAAAACCGCTGCACAGTTTTCTGGTCTTGAACCGACTCCCAGTCATCTGGTGCTGAAATGGCAGCTGGGACCAGAGTACCCACACAAGGTAGCAACTGGCCACTTATATTAATATCCTCCTATTTAAAAAAAGGATTATTAAAGGCTTTACCAAGCCTTTATGCATGGCTATTCTGAACTAAACTCTGCCTCTGGAAGATGTCAACCATGCCATCACAATTCCAGATGTACTGTGGTTATGACAATGTCACAAAGCCCGTTAAGAGTCCTGGGGGGGCAAAACAAGCTTATTGCAACTTAGAGGCCAAAGCATTTGTGGTAGATGGAACACTGTACAAATGCACCACTATCCTATATTCCAGCCCCTGCAGCAGATCACCTTTCGTGTTTCAATTGTTCTGCTTGCAGCACGACATTAAGTGTTTTTTTTTTTTTGTTTTTTTTTTGTCAATTTCACAAAGACTAATGACATTTGTAAAACTTTCCAAATTTGTAACTGCTCAGAATTTCACAATTAATCTTCAGAATATATTTGCAAGTTAAAAGCATTGTATGGTATGACAACGAGTCACCAGGCCAGTTACACAGGTTTTTAAGTGAGGAGGATAGTGGTGCAGAGTTGTCAAGGAGCTTTCAAACTACTTTGCACTCAATGTAGACAGACCCAATATTAGCAATGGAGGGTGTGTGTGTGAATGCAGCCATCAGGTTCCTATCTGACCGCTTCAGTTTGAAAAGCCTAATCCCTGGGAGTAGAGAAAGGAGCTGGACTGCTCAAGACAAAACAAAGGAGAGCAGACAGCGTATCCAAGCAACCTTTTCCCAGAGAGAGAAAACACAAGAAATTACAAAAAACACCCACACAAAACCTCAGCAGTTATTCTCAACGCCAATTACACCAAGTTCAAATCAAACATAACGTTAATGTAATGATATCTACAAAGTATTTATGGCTTCCTTTAATGACTTCACACAAATGTGACCAGATTTGATCAGACAAGAAATATGTCTTTCACATAAGTGACAAAACAAATACGTTGCATTCCAGGTGTCTGTTATATTTAACAGATTCAGAAGGCTTGGAATATCAACAGCTGGCATTTTAAACATGAAGAGTTTTTATAAAAAAAAAAAAAAAAAAAAACCCAAGGCCATCAGGAACCCCTAACCCTCCATCCTGTGGCCTTTTGTGGGACTCTACAAGTCCAAAAGGTTAAGCAAAAATCCATCAAGCCAAAAATTCTGCCATTTATCGACACGGGGTGGTGTGTCGAGCTGGCCAATAACTCGCCTCCGAGGGTACCCCTAACACCGGGTCAGGACTAAAGGCGGGTCGTGGGAGGGATTGTTGACGACAAGGATGTCTTCAAGCTCCTCATCCTCAGAGCTGTGGAGCTCATACATTAGCATAGAACTGTAATCTGCAACCGGTGACAGACTTTGCAAGACACGAAACTCAGATCCTTAAGAGCCTCAAAGTTATGTGTTCGGCAAACAGCAGCAGAGGGAGACTGCTGGTCATATTTGTGCACCGTCATGTTATTCAGCATGAATGGCGTGGCGAGCAACTTTTACATTTACTCGCCAAACAGAAATTCTTCCCACCGCTGGCGCTTGGACAGGCGTACTTATTTAAATAAAAAGTTATTTGAGTTTATTTTATGCAGAACATTTCAACAGATGCATATTAAGTTTCCCACCTCTTGGTTGGCCATCAACAACCGCAAAAGAAAAAACTATTTTTAACTTTTCCCTCCATTATACTTGCAGCCTGTGATTTCTTCTTAAAATACAAAATTTTGTTAAAGCGCAGATAATACACCACAAGAGAATTCAGGAGGTGTCAGCTGCTGCTTTAGTGAACACTAATAATGAGCAGCTTCAGAAAAGCCAATTAACCAGTATTTTCAGCTGCCTACTCAACTCAGCGGTGACAGAACTAACTAGGAGCACTCTGACCAACAATGATTTACTTCTTTACACCCAGTTCCTAAATTTGAGCATGAGAAGGCCACTTTAACCAGACCATTTCACACCAGTTATCATATTTCACAAAGTGAGCAAGTCCTGCTTATAAAATTATAATGTGCTGATTTCAGACAGATGTTCTACATGCATTTCACGCACTCATCTTCAGTGCACCATGACTCACCAGGTCTGCAGCGAAAGCCGTCGGCTGCCAGCTCTTGGCCTTCTGGACACGCGCAGGAGTATTTGGGAGAATGTTTGTTGATTTGTGGCGCAGGCAGACACATGTAGCTACAACCTCCGTTTTCACCCTTTTCTGCACACCAGTTGGTACCTGAAAGCTCAGATTAGTTGGACAAGTATGCACAGAACATGCATATTACATAATCAAAAAAAAAAAGTCAGTCATCTTTATGCCTCAATTTATTATAGCAAATCTTTAGTCTTCACCAAATTCCCTCCACAGGGATTGTAAACAGTCCATCTTGGGTTTGCCATGTTACCGCCAAGTCTTTAGGGCACTTCAGAAATTATAAAGTCATCTTCCACATATGTCAATAATCATCCGTCCCTCCTTTCTCCACTTCTACCATGCCCAAACAGCAAGTTCTTACCAGACAGCTGAATCAGCTCGTGGTAAACTATGATGTCCTGCGGATCATTTAAGTTACTGGCCAGTGTCATCACGTCAGACCCACTGAACTTGTTGGCACCATAGATGGCTTCATTTTCACCGTCTGTCCAAAAGACTCTGTCCTGCAGAAAAAATAGAAACACTGTATATTTAACAAAAAAAAAAAAGGTATCTTGATCAAATGCATAACCAAATGTATAAAAGAAACTGACACGTGATCAAAAATCTGTATTGCAAACTGAACCATTTGTGATCATCTTGCATGCGACCCTGCAGAGACAATGCAGCTAGGGAAAGGGGTGGTACTTTGGTTTCATTTTTAGCACTGGCAGCTTTAAATGGTTCAACATTAACCTTTAACTTCTGCATGAAGAACAGGAATTACAAGACTAAAAGTGAAAAATGTAAGGATTGTGAAGAATTGTCAAACATTGTAATGAACGGCCATGTATCGGACAGTCTATCCCCACAAATCCAATCATTTGTTTTAAAAGCTGGCTTCATGAGACTTCACAGATTCCAGTGTTAAGTCCTAAATAAAAAGTAAAATAAAAAAAAAAAAATTGTTTCAGCTAAATGCAAAGATGACTTTACAATATAGAAAAATAAAAACTAAAAAGAAATTTATATACCTGCAATATAGGCATTGAAGTGTCATGGTTTTACAACCACTGAGAAAAAATAAATTTTTTTTTGAAAATCCTTTTACTATGGACAAAAAAAAAAAAATTAAAAAAAAAAAAAAAAAAACTCGGTTTTGTTCATTAAATTGTGAACAGATTCTGTCCATGATTGTTCAATGTTACCCCCTTAAACAAAAATCAGTTGCATCTGAAAGATAATTTGTCATCCCCAAACTATTTTAGTTGGACACTTAAAGTTGTAAGTTCTTTCAAGCATAAACTTCAGCTGCTTTTTTTTTTTTTTTTTTTTTTTTTTATTTATTTACACTGAATGAGTTGGAAGCGCTGGTAAAAATCACAACAGTCTACCTTCTGTGTGCAAAATTACGTGCAAATTTTTTTTTTTCTTCCTCTTAATGCAACTATGCTGCTGCCCTCTTGGCCAGGCCCCCCTTGTACAAGAGATATATGATCAAGTGGGGATAACCTGGGTAAAGTTTAAAAAAAAAAAAAAAATAAGTGTGATAATGGAACTACCATACCTCGAAAACGGTGAGAGCAAAGGGATGAGCCAGGTAGTCTGGAGATTGTAGCACTTTCTTCCTGTTGTCCCCATTCAGATCAACACTACTGAGCATGTGCAGCTTAGAATCAACCCAGTACAATCTACCTTTAATCAGATCTGGAAGGAAAAACGCAGAACAGCAGTCATGACAGAAACTTGGGGAGCAATTTAAAAAAAAAAAAAAAAAAATTAGTAAAAGTGAAACTAAACATGGAGATTGAGCACTCACTGATCACACATTTACTATTTTTGACAAAGTTTTTTTCAGCTTCAATGAACGCAATGAAACAAAGTTATGAAAGAAATCACAGCATACAAACATTTCAAAAGATAAAACTAATAGGCAAACCAGTTAAGTACAACCACTGCTAAACACTGAAGCTGACATTCATTTGAATATGCATCTTTGTGCACATTTCTACCTAGTGTGATTCCATTCGGCCATTGAATGTCGGTTGCCACAAGAACTTGTCTGTCCACCCCGTTCATGCCGGACTTCTCGATCTTGGCTGGCTCGCCCCAGTCAGACCAGTACAGAAACCTAATACACAAAAAACAGTCGATGTACAGTGTCAGTATGGTTCAACAAACTGTGAAACTTCAGAGTTTTCAGTTTTAGGAAAGGTGCTCAGAAATGGTTCAGTCACCTCTCGAGTATGTTGACTAAGTAATTGCAACTATAAAAAGCCATCAGAGCTCAGATAACAATTCACCATGGCAACGCATAGTAAGCTGAAGTGATCTTCCCATTTTAGTTTTGTAGAACATGCAAATGCAATCATGACTATAAAGAGCACATATTCAAAAAAAAAAAAAGAAAAAATAGAAAAAAGCTGCAATTAAGGAAAGAGCTTGCATGGGATAAAACTGCAAACCAAGTGAATGTGTAGGCAAGTTAAAATATTTGACTGTTTATAATAATAAATGTTCAATATTTGCAGTCATGTAGGCGCAATCCTGCGAGAGGGGGGGGGGGGGTGTGCATTCAATATATCCAGACAAACTGGTAAATCATAAAGGAAACATTTACTCACAAGTTCTCACCGTTCAGTGTAATAGAATATATTCAGTATCCACTTTATTTAGAAAACTGACCTCTGCAAATGGCTTATGAAATAACCCAAAGATATTGTGTGAAGTTTGAACATGTATGACATTTGTCATCCATGGACAGATGGTATATACATACCAGAGGTTTGGAATAGAAACCTTCCACCTACCCAGACAGTGGATCCACAGCAATGGACGCAGGTTCTTTGAGGCCTCTGTTTAACAGAACTTTCTGCTTGGTTCCATTAAAATTGGTTACAGAAATTGTCTTGGTGCCGAGGTCAGACCAGTACACGTTCTTATAGATCCAGTCAACTGCGATTCCAACTGGAGTTTGGACATTTATAACCTTCTTGTGTACCCCGACATCACCACGCTTATCGAGGACTGTGCTGAGGATGGAAAAAAAATAAAATAAATAAATAAAATAAATAAATGTAAATTAAAATGCACAAATCATAATTTGCCTGATTTTTCCTTGAATGACCATTAGGGGCCAACTCCATAAGAGTTTACGCACCCCCATTTTAAAATAAGGTCAGTGTATCACTTGTAGTCCTGCACCCTTTGTTAATGCCGATTGTTCGTGTTGGTGGCAGTAACTGTCTTAAAATGACAAGGTCAAAACCTCATGGTCTTTATACATATAGGGACCACCGTTGTTCCAGGAAGCATTCAAACAGGACTTACAATATGCCATTTCTTTGGCATCTTGTCATTAACAGTTGGGCATTCAGGATCCTTCAATGGAGCTCTTTTCTTATGCATCTGATACTCAGTGGCTAAGGTTAATTGAAGCAAATTCTTTTTGGAGCCCCTAGTGGCCATTGAAGTAACTGCACAACTGCTGTATTGAGGGGGGAAAAAAAAAAATACATTAGTGTAATTTACCTAAATATAGCCTTCTGGCCCAAGTCAGCCCAGAAAATCATCTGCTGGTTAAAATCAGCATCAAGAGCCACTGTGTTCCTCTGCTGCTCCACGATCTGAGTGTACTCTTTCCTCTCCAGCCCAAGACGACGAATATCGCGGCGGTTGGTGAAGATCAGGCAGGGTTCCTTACCTTAAGAGGGGACAGCACTATTGTATCTTTATGTAGAAAGTCATTTGATCACACAAAAATTTGCAATAACCATGTCCTTAATCAGTTTAATATTTGAAAGTCATCTAGTTTAAAGTGTGTGCAATCAATGTTCACTTTCAGGGCCTACAGTGGAATTTCAGGAGACCAGTCCAGCAGCTGAACTGACAGCTGCTGGTTTGCGTAACAGACAGGGCACATAAAATGAGCTCGCCAGTCAAAAAGGGAAAAAGGTGAATCTATCAATTACATTCTTCAACTCAGGGGAAGATTTAAGAACAGACGAAATGGGCCCATCTTAACAGGGGCATTGTAAGTGCAAAAGAAACACTTTTCTTATATTGCCAATTTACATGTCACTTATCACACTTATATATTTGTATTGATATTTTCTGGGTAGAAGAGAGAACGTATTACTTGTCAGCCCTCAAGCTTAGAGAAGGGAGAAGTGGAGGGGGCAATAGGTAATACATCGCTTATGGAGTACAAGACCAGCAACTTTAACTATTGCGTCATCTCGAATATTCATCGATACTGGAAATGCAAATTTAGTGTTGAATTTCTACTTCAAACTCAGAGTATCCCGGAGTATGTCCTTTTTAGCTTTCTCGTAGACTTGAGCACATTCTGCCTACAACGCAAGGCATGTGTTTAATTGCTCTTAATACAGTATTACCACCTGCAGAGTGCCTTACTATCCATGCCACACAGCCTAACCCCTAACCCATGAGTCTGATCCATTGTTTCATTCATATGCAACTGTCATTTTAAGAATATTAAAATAAATTAAAGGGTCTTTTGTTCTAAGTATTTAAAACACACTGAAACCATGCGTTATGTTTCATGGAGTCAGGTCCAACAACTCACCAACCGCTTTGCAGACGCCTGTAGTTGGATCCATCTGGTAGCCGTTGTGGCATTCACACTTGTAACCCCCTTTCAGGTTAATGCAGATCTGACTGCAGATGCCAGGATTCAAACACTCATTGATGTCTGTTTGCAGAAGAAAGATGCACAAATGACACCATAACAAGACTTCTCTAAACAAAAGTTGTCAAAACCATGTCATATTTTCCTGAAATTGTGTCTTACTTTGAATGTATTGGGACAAAAAAAAAAAAAAAAAAAAAAAAAAAAAAAAAGTAGTAAGAAATGGCAACAGAGATGACGGTTAAGCTTATTTTGCCAGTACTGTCCAAAGGCTCCCAGTGGCTCACAGACATGAGTCAATTTTCCAACAGTTTGTCATTTGTACATCTGGAGCAGACCAAGCGTCTTTGCAAGCAGTGGGGTCAAGTCCAGAGGGGACTGCACGTACTTCCAACGCAGCATTCGAGTCCAAGATTGGCTCAGTAAAACTGTCACATCACTACTCAGTCAATTTTATTCATGCTGAACACAGAGGCCCACAACAAGAGCTTTAACTAAAACATTAACTTGTCAAAGAAAGCAAAAGGCCTCTGATGGCTGAATAACCTTGCTTCCATCATGCCATCATAAAAACTTCACAGGAAGGTGATGCCTATTGATTGCCCAGCAGGCAATGCTTTTATTTAACCTGCTCTTATGTGGAACCCCGATACTGGAATAAACTTGACATTAGTTCACTCAAATTCTTTTATGGCCATCGTGTCATACATCTGTGGGTTTCATATTCAGCCCAGCAGCATGCAATCAGATTCTTCTAAAAATAACAAGAGCACATACCTCCGCAAGTCTTGTGATCAATGAGCTGGAGCCCAGGTGTGCAGTCACACTCAAAGCCAATCACCATGTCTTTGCAGATATGAGAGCAGCCACCATTGTTCATGAGACACTCATTCAGATCTGCAGCACATCAAAGAGAAGACAGAATTGTCATTAAGCAAAATCACCACACGAAGACTGGCCTTGATGTTTTTAAAGTATTGAACAATTAAACTGACAGCTGCTAAAGGAATAATAGATTTTTTTTATTCTAAATGCATACATTTTCATTGTGTGTAAACACACACACACACACACGAGGGGGAAAAAAAAAAAAAAAAAAAAAAAAAAAAAAAAGGACTTGAGGAAATAATTTAGTTAACACCTCGGAATGGGAGAGAAGAATTGGCTCTTAAATCCTTCTGCAGTGCTGACATGAAGTCTTATAGCAATTTGGCCCGTCAAACTAGTTTAAAAATCCCCTCATTCAATCAAGACAGAACAAGTTTTTCCATTTTTCAAAACAAAAGGAAAAAAAGTCCCTTAAGTAATATCCTACAAAACCGCAGTCATTTTAAAGTGCAAAGTCAGGGTGTTTAATAGTTCCACTGGTTCTTCCCGTTTCAAATTACTTCATTATGTTCCTGCAACCGTTCACTCTCTCTCCAAGGCACAGTCGCACTTTTTTTTTTTTTTTTTTTTTTTTAAATTACTGGCTCACTCTGAAGCATTCATTCAAGGAGAATGACACTGACCTTGAAGCTGGCTACAGTACTTAACCATGTTAAGTACTGTATTAAATACTAGGCTGTATTATCCATGTCCCAGAACTAAAGTAGTAAGGGGGAGGGAAACACACATACCACTAAGGAGGCATTCAGTTGAGACCCAAATACTTAAGCACCAACAGAGTTCACCAACTTTTTTTGAAATGCTTAAAAATCACCTGATCAGTTGACGTCAATCCTCCAACCCAACTCAATTATTACACATAGAACTACTGGAGATATAGTCAACCATTTGCCACAGACCAAACTACTCTGGAATGTCACTGTGGACAAATTAAATGAACATTTGACATTTTCAGAAGTGTATTTATAACTCACTGCATTCCGTTATTGGTTCATCGCTCCAGTCAGGACAGTCCCGGGCCTTGTTGCACACTTTGCTCATCTCAATGCACTCTCCGCTGCGACACTTGAACTTCTCTGGCCCGATGCAGTGAGTCACTGCAGATAGACATTTTGCAAACATGCAACATACATTTTTTTTTTTTTTTTTTTTTTTAAATGATTAAGTGAATATGGGTACAGACACACACACCCACTAACAACGTACAGTTTTTGCAGTTGACTTCATCGGACCCGTCTGCGCAGTCTCTGAGCCCGTTACACTGCCTGCTGCCCAGGATACAGTTTCCATCATCACATTTGAACTGATCCGGTCCACAAGTTCGCACAGCTGGCAACAACATGCATATGAAGCTTAGTTAAAGTACTGTTAGCCCATTAATCATGTTGGTCATCATATTGAACAACAGCTATTTTTCCTGTTGAAATAATGGTTTTGTCAAATGCATGTCAAAAGGTTTGTATACATTTACAGACCAATTTAGAAACAAAGGATCCATTCAAACAGGTCTACATCAACAGCACTAAGATACCAACACCTATGGGCCAGTACACACTGAACCCAAGCATGTCGTTCCCGTCACAAGGCAATTTATGTATTAACTGGACCCATTTGGAATGAGTAAAACTCAAGTGCCTTGATTTGACATTTGTCATGATTTGGTGAAAACAACTGAATGTCTAGAAACCCCCCCCCCAAAAAAAAAAAAAAGCAAGCCAAGAAGTAGCTGGTGTGTACATACGACAATTTGCTTCATCACTGCCGTCCTTGCAGTCAGGATCTCCATCACATCGCCACTTCTTGTGAATGCATTCTCCTGAGCGACACTGCATTTCACTGGGCAAACACTTGGCTGGGGGCGTTGGGTGACGGCCACAACGAGATGGAGACTCATCTGACTGATCCTTTACAAGAAAGAAATGTTTAAGGAAACTAAGATTCTACAAATAACTTGATTTCATAAAAAGCGATAGATATATTTGAGTTTTTCTATTAGATTTGCATGTGTGATTTACCATTTTATGTTCAAGACAGAGACCAGTTACACTGGAACATAATGTACATCTTTCCCCACCCCTAATGACTGATGTGGAGAACATGGATCTCAGGACTGAGCCACAGGGGTTTGTATCAGATATGAATTGATAACAAAAAAAAACAAAAAAAAAACAAAAAAAAAACAAACTAGTATATCAGAAGGGGATAAAAGGGGGAGAAAAAAAAAAAAAAAAAAAAAAAAAAAAAAGCATTAAGGAGTTTCTCTCATTTTCATCATCTTACAAAGTCATGACTCATGCAGGATCAAAACAAGAGCAAGAATGTGTAGACTCTGGGTTTGCTGCTCTTTAAAAACAAGCTGGTTTGAGTGTGAGGAAACAATCATTTTATGCATTTGTAGACATTAACATGTCAGGGCAGTTGGTAAGGAACACAGCCAAATAACGCACTTAAACTGAAGAAAAAGTACAGGGGCTTACCCAGTCTGAATGGAAAGCACGTTATTCAGCTGTGCTGTTAATGTGCAGCATATTTGTCTAACCTGGCAGTCAACGTCGTCGTCACACATCCAGCTGGCTGGAATACAAGACGAGTTCCCACACTGGAACTCACTGGGCCCACAGGAGGATGGAGCACAGTCCACCTCATCTGAGGCATCACCACAGTCATCCTCGCCATTGCACACAAAGTTCTGGGAGATGCAGCGTCCACTGGCACATGTGAACTCATTGAGGGCACAGGTGACATTACCTGGAAGACAGGAGGGTAAGCATGTGAGAACACCACAATCGCTTTCAAAATCTCAGTTGCACAAGACCAACTTATACATCTACAGAAGTGCCAATTTACACTACCTGGATTAAACCAAGTAATTTAAATAGCTGATTTATAACATTGTCGTGCTTACTTTTAACATGAGACTTGCTGGACCAGCAGCAGAGGTCATGGTAACCCCATTACTTACTGCGTGGGGATCATCACTGTTCAGAGACAATGTACCAGAGAGCACAGGAGGGTGCAGTGGAGCACCTTGTGCCAAGGGTACTGCTGGACTGTCATGTAGAATTGGCAAATAACCCTTCACTAAAAACTACAGCAGTTAACATTTAAATACGCCGACTTCAAAACAGTGAATCGATGCTAGCACAACCCGTGGGGGAGGAGCCACACACACACACACACACACACACACCTATTGAAATTGGTACTCTGTGCACATAAACTCTTATTTTGTACATGAAATGAAATCTTGGAAATGTGTTAATCATAGAAATTTTAATCATTTTTGCTCAGATTTGATTTACTCCTTGATGGAATAAAATTTCAACAAGAATAGTTTGAACCATCAATCTCTGACCTAAATAAATCTACATATGACTTAACTATATTCAGCTCGCCGAAACAACTGCTGATATACAGACCTATGCATTTACCAAAAATAGGATTGCAAACATTACTTTGGGTCAGGATATTAATGCATCATGCAAATGTTAGTTTCATTACCAAATCTACTTTCAGGTCATTACAGTCAAAGTCAATTGAATACACAAGTGAACACTGAACTTAAGACGGTTCTCATTCATCTCCTCTGGTACTTTACCAGACATGCAACCCCAACTCATTACTACCATGAAAGAGTTTTCCTTCAGGGGGGTCCAATTTTATGCTCCTTTGTACTTACACCCAGAGGTGCTGCTTGCCAACAAGCATACCAGGCAATGCTTGGGGTCCCGAGCTAGAAGAGGGGCCCCCCCGAGTGCCGACCAACTTTAACTCACAGCAGAGCAGTGACAATGAAACTTTGCAATGGCAGTGGTTGGCCGACAGAACTCCCCAAAGGGGCTCCTGCCTCCATCTCTGGCAGCAAGCCGCGAGTCTTAGGCCTGAAATATACTTGCAGTTTGTGTACACGAATGGATGTTAACATTTGGACAACCAGCTGCATTGTGAGCGTTATTTTGGTTCAGTACTTTGTGGTCTACAGATGTGATACCAGCGGCACCCACAAGGTGGCAGGACTTATAAAAGTCAAACAATTTCAACTATCGAATGCAAACAATTGTTTTCCTTTAGCTAGGGGAAGAATATAGGTGGTGGAAATATTTCTCAAAACATGTTTTTCCAAATGAGCCATTGAGTTATTTGACATCCAGCAAAAAATGTTTGTAGGTAAATATGAACATGACATGATAAATTCATTAACACACACAAAAAAAAAAAAAAAAAAAAACTGTATGAGTAAAAATGTATAATTTTTAGTAGGATTCTCACAACTGTCTGATTTAAGTTTTCTCAATGCAGACAATTTGACTATATTTTAGTGACTTTGCTTACTGCTTTAGTTGCATTTTTAATTCACCAGTACAGCACTTTGGTTGCCTTATGGCATGTTAACACGCTTTTTTTTTTTTTTAAGTTTGATTAATATGTTGCAGTCTTTGTAGGAAAAACAGCAGTGCAGAGATGGTCATTAGGTCCATTTCTCTGGTTTTACCAGTGTTTCACGTTGTCACTTTCCTGCACCAATGCACACAACACAAGCAAAAAAGGCATCAAGAAAGTGGAAAGTAGTGCAGGTAATGCATAAGCTAATTCAGTTCAGAGACGCTCAGTCTGTCCCACTAATGTTAAGTGTCACAGTAAAGACACCTGCAATCAACTTGTTTACTCAGCTAGCAGACTGAAAAAAAAAAAATCCATCTTGGACAAAACTCATTCAGCTATCCAATCAAACCTGTGTCCAGTTAAACCTAACCGTCAAACTAAGAATGCCAAGTTACAGAATCTATTCGCAAGAAATTCAGAATATTTACTATTAAAAAAGGTGCATGGATGGAAATAATTCTGTGCTGTGTGCCAGCAGTGTTTACATTTAAAGTGTAGATTTGTATTGCTTTAAAATAAAAAAAAAAATAAAAAAAAAAAAATTATATATATATATATATATATATATATATATATATATATATATATATATATATCTATATATCTATATATATATAATCTATCTCTCTATATCTATATCTCTATCTATATATATCTATACTCTCTCTCTATCTCTCATATATCTCTCTAATCTCTCTCTATCTCTATCTCTCTCTCTATCTACTCTATCTCCTCTCTACTATCTCTCTCTCTCTCTCTCTCTACTCATCTCTATCTCTCTATCTCTCTCTCTATCTCTATCTCTTTTTTTTTTCCACCTTATCCCAGATGGATTAGTTGATAGATAGTTAGCTAGCTAGCTGCCCCCCCCCTTTTGAATTTTTGCCTAGGGTCCCATGAGACCAGTGAAAAAAAGCTCCAGCACCATCATTTCTACTTAGTGGTGATTTATTACTTGATGCCACTTTCTAACAACTGTCGATGACCCATTCTCAAAGTTCATTGTAATCTCAGTTTTCTTCTGTTGAGGAGCGACTCATGAGTTTGGGTACGACTATTGGAGAAACTGGGCTCTGTCTTTTTAAAAAAAAAAGAAAAAGAAAAAGAAAAAAAAAAAAAAACTCATGTATTTTTGTAATCAAACTTGTCATTTACAAGTAGAGACTAGTAAGGCTGTGACTTGACTGGGACCAGAAATATGTTACACACTTGAAAGCAGGTCATGCCAGCATGATTTTTCGAATGGCCAAATCAGACTAAAAAGTAACCTGAACCTTCCCTCTCTGAATCCACAACCATGTCTAGTCCCCCCACTAAACAATCCCAAGCCTGCGTTCTCATTGTGCAGCTACCAAGGCCTGATCCAGCTTCCAATGTATGATCTAAGCCAAATAAAATTTGCAGTACACAAAGCTGATCTCCATACTAGATCAGTTGGGGCCCAGCTGAATGATTTGCACTGGCATTGTTAAGATGCAAGCAGAAATGACAACTGTTAATGAAAAAGACAGTGGGACATCACCTATCAGGAGATGAGGAAAGGCAGAAGTGTGCAGGTGAAACTAGGTATTTAAATGTTGGTACAATGACAGGAAAGGGTAAAGAGATGGGTAATATGAAGTGAAGGATGAAGGTGGACATACTGTGTATCCAGGAAATTGGGTTGAAAAGACAAACATTGAAGGGCATACCGTTTTATCATGGAGTAAACTGAAGAAATGGTGTGATGTAGTATGTGAGGAGCGTTCTGGAGGTGAGGACAGTATCAGGCAGGGTGGGGAGCATGAACATAAAAATAAAACCCACCCCTTTTACCCTTTTCACCAAATTACCCAACATTAAACTTAATTGTAAGTTTTTCATTTATATATTTCACACACACACACACACACACACACACACACACACACACAAAACAGAAGACCAGGAGGAGGTGATTTGCAGGGTCTTGTGAGGGAAAGAATGACGTTACTCCTGCCTTTTTCAGAAAACAGACCAAATTCATTTAAGAAACTGCTGAGTCAAACGTTTACACATGTATTATACTGGTACAGTTTGGAAGCAAATGTGCATTAACCAGACTTCCACCTACCACAGTTGACCTCATCCTCTCCACTGTCGCAGTCCTTCTCTCCATCACATTTCCAAGAGATGGGGATACACTGGGTGGTTCCTGCGCCACAGCTAAACTCATTCACACGACACGTCCTCATGTCTACAAAGACAAGCACATGGTCATTAATTAGTTTGGTTTCAAGTAAATAAGCAATTTAATTTTGTGGTTTTAGATACGAATGCTGTGGCTGGTTGTGTGTCTTGGATTTGGTAAGGCAAGTTTATTTGTATGGCACATTTCCATTTCAGCAACAAGGCAATTCAAGGTGCTTTACATAAAAATATGAGAAGTAAAGGAGGAAAAAAAAGTTGCAGTGGCAGAATGAAGAAAATTCAACTTTAGCTAGAGTTACAATGTAGGACTGATATTAACATGGTTTAAATGAATTCAGGCAAAGGAGCTGTAAACAAATGAGTTTAACCTTGCTGAGGCTCATTCTCTTGGTGGTTCCCAGGACTCGACTTGTGACTAGGGGAGACGAAGCCTGTTCAGTTGCAGCTCCTGAACTTTGGAACAGTCTCCCTCTGTGAGCTCTGCCAGAACTCAATGACTTTAAATCCCTTAAAACACTTTCCTACATTGGCTTTTAACTCCAGTGAGCATGATCAGTAGACCAGTCCTTGCATTGTCTTTTATTTTAATGACTACTACTTTTATCTGTATCCCATGGCATTTGTTGCATTTATATACTTGTACAGACCTTTGATTGAAACGAATTTACATGCAATAAGGCAACCAAACCAAAAACTTAAGTTTAAGGTTTCAGTATTCATGCAGTTTTCTGGATGTTTGTCCCAGATCTGTGGAGCATAAAAGCCAAATGCTGCTTCCTCATGGTTCTGGGGACATAGCAGACCTGGACCAGAAGACCTGAGAGGTCTGGATGGTTGACATGGCAACAAGCCTGATGCCTTTTGGTCCTAAACCAGTCAGCGATTTATAAACTAACACAGTATTACAAAGTGTATTCTCTGAGGTACAGGGAGCCAGTGTAAGGACCTCAGAACTGGAGTGACGTGGTCCACTTCATTTCTAGAGACAACTCTGTTTCTATTGCCCTGAAATGTAATATTCCATTTAAAGCAGTACAAAAAAGGAGTTCCTTTCACACCTCCCCACCCCCACAGTTTCATTTGGAGGAAAAATGGCATTGTCTAGTTCTTACAATCAGCCCCTCCTGTCAGCAAAAGCCACTTGCATTTAAAAGAGACTAAAAACCCATGTGGTGCTTCTGTCTAACAGATCATTAACTCTACTATTATGCAAAAAGTGACACGTTAAAAGAAAATTTAGCATGTAAATACTGTCAGACACCACTTCCTGCTGCCAAGCGAGGAGAAACAGCTGCTCAAACATATGGCCTACAGTGGCTGGGCTGACTGGCACGTACGCCACTGTGGCTATGACCGGAACTTAAATGCTTACACTGCAAACGCCTGTGATGTGGAATACTGTTCAAGACTTTCAGATGACCAACACCATGTGAAGGGCAAATGGAAACACGCATCTAAACAGCTGTAGTTTCAAAGCTGCACAAGCACTACCTCGTGTCCAACTGCTGCCAAACATGAAGAGGAAAATATCAAATGGCACAGCAGCAGCAAGTTATTACTGGGCAGTTTTTACAAATTCTGAATTTTAAACAAGTGACTATTAGGATGCAGAAGACCTTTTTGGAAATTTAAAAACTGATTTCCAGGGCCAGAAGCGTCACGCGTTTATGCAAGTATATACTATATAATAATGGCTATGATACTATGGTGCCCAAACTATTCTTCTCCTGCTGGCAACAGTCTGATACTGCTACAGAGATTATATTTAAATCAGTTGAAATCGAACTGAGACATCACACATCCTCCTACTCACCCCCACCCACCCAGTGGGCCAGCTCTCGCCTGCTGGGGTTGAGGCAAAAGTATTAAAATCACAACAAAATAAGAGCAGAAAAGAGGGAGAGGGGAGGGAAAAAGTCAAATACAAATCTATTAAGCACGATAAAATTAATTTCCATGCAAACCTACTCTTATTTTACACATTACATACTTCCCACCCCTGGTATCTTCCCTCATTTTCCCTGGCAGCAGTGGTTGGATTGCCCCATATCCATCCATCCACCCTTCAGTCATTCATTCATATGCAAGTTCTCTGCATCGTTTGTCCATCTTCACCACATACTGAGATACACACCCACAACGTTGTCCTTCTACGCAAGTCTTTACTTATCCTGTCTTGTGTCAACACTCAAGTCCTCACCAACACCAAAAAAGTGGACCACATCAGTCCTGCTCTGAGGTCTTTATCCTCTGACGGACAGGCAGCCAGTGTAAAGTTCTGATGCTGGTCTATAAAGCTCTGAATGGTTTAGCACCCAAATATCTCAGTGACCTTCTGACCCAGTAAGAACCTTCCAGTCCCCTCAGGTCATGTGGATCCAGGTTATCAGTTCCCAGAGTCAGCACCAGACATGGAGAAGCTTCCTTCAGCTTCTCTGCTCCACATGTCTGGAACAAACGTCCAGAAATGCTCAGATCAGCTGAAACACTCAGTTTATTTAAATCCAGGTTGAAGACTCACCTGTTCTCAGCTGCATTTGAATAAACATCCACATCTGCAACGTTTTAAGCTTAAGTTTCAAAACTTGATTACATTTTAACAACTCATTTTATCCATTGTTCCCTTTTGTTTACATTTCAAATCATGCTTTTTATTTGTACGATGTTTAACTGCGTCTGTAAAACAGTTTGAATGACCTTGTTGAATTGTGTTATATAAATAAACTTGCCTTATCACTTCAGATAGTGGGCATCTATGAGACCTATAACCAACTTTAATAATCCCTGAAGGAAAATGTTACAGTAACTGCAATTTGTTTTCTCAAAGCGTGGTCAGACAGTTATGAGTCTCCTGCAGTAGGCAGAGAGCATCTGTTGCAGTCTGCATTGCAGCAGATCTAAAGAGGCCTCAGATGCATTTATTTTCTGAAGAATCTCTCTTTGAACAGCTTTACAGGCTCCAGAACAGAGCTAGCCTTGATCAACAATTTATTTCCCCTCAAAGTCACTGTCTCTGAAATAGCAAGCCCAACAAATGATATTTCATTCGCCAAAGACTTGCAGAAGATATGCAACATTGTGCTGCAAACACTGAAAGACCTAGGCTCCTCAAGAAATAGTCTCCTCTGTCCTGTCTGGTAGACAGCACCAGTGTTGCATCTCCAGTGTAATCTGTGGTCTCTGAACACTGAGGTATTTATACTCCACAACAACCACTTTTCCCATGATGAAAGCAGTGTTTAACTTATTCCTCCTCCTAAAATCCACAATTATCTCCAGAGTCTTGCTCACATTTAGGATTGACTGCTCCCACACCATGCCACAATGTGGTCCATCAGTTCCCTGTACCCAGTGTATCTGCAAGTTGTAGGGTGCATTTCTGTGAATGACAGGCTTCTGACTTGTTCCGAAAGTCAGACGTGCATAGTGAGAAGGAACGGTGAGATTACAGTCCCATAATGCTGCTGTGCTGCCGACCACCTGGTCAGACAACAAGTCTTATAAACCGTCTGTCTGGTAGTCAGTAATCCAGGTGATTGGTGACTTAAAACCACAATCTTAACATCTGAGTTTATATTATACACTTAATGTTTACAGCCAATAAAAATGTACTAGCAGAAAAATTCAAAACTTCAGAAAAGGTCTAAAAAAAAAAAAAAAAAAAAAAAAAAAAAAAAAAAAAAAAAAAAAGTGTGCTGACAAGAAGAAAATACAAACTCTAGCTGGAGTGAACCATTTATCATTTTTGTGGGGGGGGGGGGGCTGAAATAGAAAAATTTCAGGCAAAAGTATATAAACATAAGACTAGGACTCTTTCATGACACTAGATGGTGGGAGGAATTAAAAACAGGAATGATTCTCTACTGGGAGAAAAGTGTTTCAAAAACAAAAATTGCGTGGGCTCCAGAATACTTCCAAGGGTCGCCGACTGACACAGTTCATTGTGTAATCCACAAAAGCAGTTTACGGCTCCATGTCAATACGAAGACTTATGTGAACACAATCCAGAAACCGTGCCGTCTTGACAGGGTCAAAGCTAAAGTAAACTCTTCTGTGGTCAGAATAAGCAAAATTTGAAGTGCTTTTTGGAAACCATTGCCACCGTGTCCTGCAGACTACAGATGGCAGGGGGCCATCCAGCTTGTTATGCGAACCTCGTTCAAAAGCCTGCCTCTCTGGAAGTATGGCGTTGCATTAGCGCCTACGGCATAACCAGCTCACTTTTTCAAGAAATGGTAAAATGTCTGAACAGCTGATGGGGGAGAAAGTATATGATCAGATGCGAAGAAAGCATTTACTTACGGCAGATTTCCAAGCTCTCGTCAGACCCATCCTCACAATCCGGCTCCCCATCACAGTGCCACCGCTTCGGGACACATTGGCCATTGCGACACACAAAGTCCACCTCTGCGCACGTCTTTTTAACTGCAGTGAGAGAGAAAAGAGATTGAGATTTTTTGATAGTTTTATTGCTTGCAATGAAACAATTTAACTGGGGGGGTGCAGGGAAAAAGACCAAAATTCATAGATATGGCAAAATGTTTACATGACAGAATCCATTCCAGTCCATTTTGCACACGTGCCACATGTAAAGCTGCACAGTCATTGTGAAAGCAACACGAACACTCAGGAGTAATGTGATAACATGGAAATATTTTTGCAAGTGAACTATAGAGTTAATCATTGGACTGACAATCACCAACATTAACAAGTTTTTTCCGGAGCAGTTTTTGAAGTCTCTTCTCGTAATGGTGGTTGCTGAAGGTACCTCAGAAGGTTCAGTAACAATATCCTGACCAGTTACCAAGATAGTGTTTCAATAAAAGGCATGTTAATGCCTTAACACAACCACAATCTACATACTCATTGCTTACTTCAATTAAGACATCAACTGCATCATGAGCTTATTTGGATTAAGAGCCCGTCTTGAACCAGGGTACGGCCTTAAATCGGATTAAACCGTTGCCGTCCATGTTACCACACTCACTGCAACTTCACTGCCAGTATTTCTGATTTGAGCTGAAGGAGCAAGTACCCTTCAGAGCAGCTATTTTAGGATTTTAAATGCAAGCATAGCGCCGCGCTCGTTTGGTGGCGCTTATGACAAGCAGGGAAGTCAGGAGAACCTCACCTTTACATTTTGGTTCTTCACGTGGCCATTGTTCCAGATTTCTGCTTAATGCAATGACAATCTAGAGCCACATTTGCATTCAACATGACCTCAAGATTTGAAAACCTACTAACGCTGTCTATAGTCACATTTATAACATTAGCCTCTTACTATAGTTACTCCAAAATGGTTGGTCCAAGTCAAAAATTTTAAATGTTTCAGAATGCAGAAAATAAGACCTTTGGTGGTGTACTGTATGGTACACTGGATATTACCATAAATGTGTCCCGAGCGACCACCGGAAGTTCAAGTAGTCGAGAGACATTACTGCCAAACTTATATTTTACCAGAAATTAAACATACGTTAAAATGTACCACCTTTAATATAGTCAACTAATCAATTGGTCAAGTAATTTCATAAAGAAAAAAGTTAATCGTGAAATCAGTTTCGGGGATTTTTCTCCTCCCTGAATATCAATCTGCTGTACAGAGCCTCGTCCTATGCTTGACATCAATATGCCGTCTTCATTTCTCCCACTTGTCTTCTCACTCCCTGCTGTATCAGATGACCCAGATAGATAGAAGTGTTGTGCACACACCACTGGGTCCATTTTTAGCTTCTACCTTCCCATCACCAGGTCAGTGCGTCCGTAGGGATTCTGTGGAGGCTTGTGGGGGGCCAAGCTTACATGGTGGTTTCTGAATCTCAGTCATGTGCACATTAATACAAAGACAAGCATGTGCCATTTATCCTCCAGATAATTGAGGGCAGTGTTTTGCTCGTCAATCTGACAGCTTCAACCGGGAATTCTGTGACTGAGATTAACAAGTAAGAGCCGTTGAACAGGGATAGTCCAACTCTTCAGGCCATTTGTTCACAGCTAGATTGTTTCCCTCCATTTTTAAATATAAAACCGGAGGCCTATTATCTCAGCTATAAAACTTTAAACTAAGAGTGTTTCCACAAAAGAGATGGTTAAGTCCGTCCGTTTCCAGATTGCTTGTTTGGTTCCTATTAGGTATTGCATCTCCTCAAATGAAGCCAAGTCTGGTCCACCAGAAGACAGGGGACCTGGGTTAACATGCAACTGCAATTTTGGCCCAGCGACCGCAAAAGCTCCTGGTTTTTAATATAGGCCTAGGGCAGTCTAACAGCTGCTGGTCAGAGGACCATAGCGCTCTGCCTGGAGTGTGCAAAGGCAGCATTTCAGATAAACCGTAAGATGCTAAACTAATAAGAGTCTTAAACTCAACTGGATTCTAAAAGCAAACAGCAGCTAGTGCAGAGAGGACAGCGCAGGGTGATGTGATCCCTGCATGTGGTTCCTGGAAAAAAGACGTGTAGCCATGTTTTGGACTAACTAGGTGGCAAACTGAGGACTGGTCAACTGGTCAGCACAGAAAATTACAGAAGCGAGAGTGAGACGTTATCAATGCTACACAACTTGTTCCATTTGGTTTGGAGGTAGGTGAGGCTTAACGCTGCTTAAAAGTCCCAGTTGGAAAAAGCTAGTGTCTTAACATTTTGGTCCAGTTTAAAAGCATTATCAAAAAACAAAGGGCTCTTTACAACAGGGTGACAATACGGAAGAAGGAAAAATAAATTAGTAAAAAACCCATTATCAGACTTTGGGCATAGGGAGGGGAGAAAAAAAAATAAATAAAAAAAAAAAAAAAAAAAAAAAAAAAAAAATAGTTAAATGACCAAAAACTGAAAATTTTAAGTGTTGAAAAAGTTCAGTGACAGTTTTTACAACTATTTGGACATCTACTGGGTTTTAGCCATTTTGATAAACTTGACAGTCTTAAGAATGCTCATATGGACTTCTTGTGTCATTGGGAATATTAAGACCTGATTTAAGAATTGAGATTCATCTGTACTGTGCAGGTGAGTCGGACACTTACTCATCCCAAAACTTCAAAACTTGCAGCAGCAAGTGTTGAAGTAAACAATGAAATGGAAAAACATGCAGTTGTATATGCAAAATACACAGAATTTACAAATCTATACACACAACACATACAAAACAGTAACAACGAGAAGTATGAAAAATAAGAATGTGAACTTTCATTAAGGATGTGCAAAAATAGATGCAAGTATGCAAACCCAAAATAGAATAAAATGAGTACAATTAAAAAAAAAAAAGCAACTGAATAAAAGCAGCAGGTAAACATGTCGAGTATCCAGTCTGCCAGGTGAGTTACTGAACAGAGTGATGGAATGTGGTAGGAAAGATTTCCTATATCTGTCCGTGCAATAGTGGAGCAGCGCTGCTCAAGCAGGAAGTAATGGAGTCACAGAATGACAGCCTAAAATCATGATGAGGGGGGGCAGAATCAGCCAGGAAAATTGCAATCACTACATCTCTTACCACATGATTTTTCGTCACTGCCGTCAGTGCAGTCCTCATCTCCATCACACTGCCACACGGACGGGATGCAGCGGCCATTTCCGCACTGAAACTGATCTGCTTCACATTCTGTCTTGGTGCCTATAAAGGCAAGAAAGGCAAAGACGACAACTTAAGTTATGAACGTCCCAAATGTGACTAATGATCAAGACCTCAACAGTAGCCTTGTATAACATTTGTTAATATGAAAATGTATATAAAAATCAAAATTGTCTTTACACAGCAAGGTCTGGTGCAGTGATTTCAAAGAAAAAAAAAAAAAGATTTGATCCACTTCCCTATCCCAAAAACAACACACCCACCAAGATTTCCAGACACTATAGCTGTAAATTCTCTCCAGTGCGGTGTGTAAAACAGCAATGTCTTGTTCTTAAGTGTCTGACCTTCAGGCTTGCTTTAGTCTCGTATGGTCCAGGTTAGTAAATCCAGAGTAATTCCACTGAAGAGTCAAACACCTATACTACAACTTACCAACAAAAAGTCAAGTTTCTACACCAAATGAAAGAAACACGATGATTGAATTTTAAAAAAGTGACAAAAACACAAGTGGGAGGACATCCCTTCAGAAAAGTGTCCCATATCAGCTGAATCTAAAGTGCTTTGGGCATTTCACTGCAGCAACAGATGTCTTGGGCTCTGCGTGAATGAAAGGATGTCCAAGCTGCCATGCAACTGTAGCCTTGACGAGCTGCTTTTAAGAAAAACCAAACAAAAAAAAGGTGTGTACATCAGACCGTTTTAAAGTAGTAAGTGATTTAGTGAAAAACTCACCTCTGAACAATACGGTGTGAACCCGGTGTCATTAATGAAAATGGCAAAACACAAAAAGGGAACACCCAACGCAGACTTTGGCTGTAAAAAGTGAAGTGGATTTTTCTTCCCCCATCAACTGTTGGCTCAGATTTTACTACGACGTGGCGATTCTTACACCTCTGCAATGTCTGGAGTCTTACTTTTCAACTAAACACATTTGTGATTACACCCTGTTGCAGGTCACAGATTCTAACATTCTGTGGGGACTCTCCATGATTTTATTTATTTATTTATTAATTTTTTTAATAAGCACAGAATTGAGGCATAGCAGTTCTTTGTTCATTTTGTGTTCAGCATGCACACATTATTCTTTAGATGATGCAGAACAACCTAGGTGATCTCTGCATCATCAGCTCCAAGATCTGGGTACACATGTTAAAAAAAAAAAAAAAAAAAAAAAAAGGGGGGGGGTCTCAGTTTAATTTAATACCCATAACTAATTGGAGATTAAATGTTTGTACCACACCAGGAGACTTTATATCAAACAATACATTTCTAATATGATTGACTGTCAGTCAGCTCAGCCAATGGCTAGCTGTCAACGCTTCATCCATAATTGTCATGCTACTACAGTAGATCAGTAGATCCCACTGTACCGCTGCAGATATTTCAGCAGGGTTCAGCTGAAGGAGCAAAGCTAATTTTAATTGAGAAATCAACGAGAATACGCCTGCTGTATGTCAAGCAACATGGCTGCACCCCATACAAAGAAACAGGCTTCAAAACAGCCCTTAAAAAAGCAGTGGGTGCATGACTTAAAGCCATGTCCGATGTTTTATACACAGGCTATGTAGCGCTTGTCAGTCATCTAAACTTCACGTTCAGCTGCTGGTGGCTTTTCCTGAATCCCTGATTCACAACAGTAAAGTATAGTATAGCGCCATTACCTCACAGTGGCACAGACATGCAATTGCAGTT
The DNA here is from genome assembly GCA_014839995.1 of Xenentodon cancila. Lineage (NCBI taxonomy): Eukaryota > Metazoa > Chordata > Actinopteri > Beloniformes > Belonidae > Xenentodon > Xenentodon cancila. Next base: position 21,735,898 of record CM026215.1, on the reverse strand, counting down.
TTAAAACTGCCAAAGCTCATATTTGTCTGGAAATACCCATGTCCATGCATAAGGGGGGAGAAGGGGAAGAAAAAAAAATTAAAACAGAAAAAAAAAGAAAAACAAAAAGCCAGCCAAGACAGCTGGCTCAAATTAATCTGTGCAGAATAATTTTAACAAACACTAGTGAAAGTGTCTCAGTGAACACACAGTTGAAAATATTTCTCCAACATACGAACCAAAACCATTCATTTGTACATGCTAGTAAATTGGTTTCATAGGCCATGTTCACATGCCAATTCGGAATCTTGTCAACATCTGCTCAGTCATCATTTTTCCACTCTGCTTGATGAATTCCAACAATTGCGCCAGCTCTGCCAGTCACCGGTTCTTACAATGGAAGATGAAAGATCTAGATGATTAAGGAAGGGAGGCTTTAATTAATGTAGGAAGTTTGCTGGCTGCAGCACAAAACAAAAATCTGCAGAAACCATGTCAGTGTTCAATTCCAATGTCTAGAGTAGCAGAATACCGACATAGCAGCATCTTTCAATTGAACAAGGACTGCTATCTGCCGCTGAGACGGGTCACAAACAAGCTCAAGGAGTGTAGAGATGGGGATGGGATGATGCACAATAGAGCAACTGTAAAGTACAAAACCAATAACATCAACTAAAGCTAGGTCTTCTCTAGTCCCTTTTGGGAGGAGGAAGAAAAAAAAAAAAAATTGGTTTTCAGAACAGATTTTTCATCTCTGCATTTCAGCTCAGTGTCAGAGGAAATCTCCATCCACATTACATCAGTGAGCATCAATCCATGCTCACTGGATGTGCATGCATGTGTGAAAAACAGCTCCAAACTCCACCAGGAAATAAATTTGATTTCAGCTGTCATTTGATTTTGAGTATCAGCTGAAACCAAATCCTGATCCAATATCATTTTTGAAATCCTCTTGCAGTAGATTCCCAAACAGCAAAATGGTAGAAGCTGCTGTAGCACTACATTCCCTGTCCAATTTGAAGCATTTCCAAAAACTACTCAAAAGGCCACAAGCTTTCATCAAGTCACGGCTGCAATCATTACTCCTACTCGCTGTACTTTACATACTGTAGTCTTGTGACGTACTATAGAAGAGATCAATATACAATGATTAAGCAAAATATTGGAGCTGGGAGAGAGTGCTAGATGTCAGTAAGCCATTATGCTCCCGAAGTAGTATTTAAATGGCAAGTTACTTTGTCATGACAGGCACAGTCTGCTTTTGAGCAGAAATGGCACAAGTGATTGTTGCAGACGAAGCATAATTGTAACATTACGACACCAACAATTTTTTTTTTAATTGCTTAAAAATTAGATTTATATTAAAAAAAAAAAAAAAGTAACCTCTGGCATAAAGATGGTACAAATCTACCATGCTGCATCATTTAAAAGCATAGCAGCCAGATTTCAGTACTCCTGGCAAGACTTCACTTCTTTCTGGATCTGAGACAAATGAATGAGACTCAGAATTTAGCAAATTCTGCTGTGCTGGGAAACAGATCTCCAAAAAGGTATCTAATCTCATTTTCTGTCGGATCCACTGTACTTTAAAATAAAGAAACTAAATGATAGTGTTGTTATAGTATTGCACGTGGGTAGTGAAGGGTTAATGTTTTGCAGTACGCGCACCCTGCACAGCTGTGACGGGCTGCGTGTGGCACCACTAACGAACCCCCCCCCAAAAAAAAAAAAAAAAAAAAAAAAAAAAAAAAAAAAAAAACACGGTCAGTGATCCAATTTACTGACCATTGCAGTAACTCAGCCACCTCTAAAATTCATATTCAAAATCCAATATGAAGTTCATTCCAAAACTTGAATGCATCACCAAAAACAAGAACTGAGAAAAGCATAAACTTGGATCACTTCCTCACTTCTTCTAAGAGTTGGCATTTGCGCACGCACTTTTTAAAAATATATCTCCCTCTCTCCTAGTGATAAATATTTTGTTTTAAATCTGAATCTATTACTAGAGTGCATTTTCCCCCATATTTACAAACAGCAATGTAGAAAATGCAAACAGAACTTTGTGAATCCAGCACAGCTTCTAAGAAACAGGTTTCAACCCTTTCAGGAGGATGTTTGGGTCCATTTCAGCTCAACTACCTTTAACTGTATGCAGTTCAGTCTACAGCATTACGATTCCTTGAAAACCTGTCACCATTTGTTTAATTTTATACATTTTACTGGCAAATTACACCTTACTCCTACCCAAATTTACTCTGGCAAATGTTTATCAAGAGGGGTAATAGCAGCTTGAAAAGCCAATCATTAACACATCTATAAAAAGGTGCAGAGACTAACATGATTCTCACACCATCTTTTATATTTAAAAAAAAAAAAAAAAAAAAAAAAAAAAAAAAAAAAAAAAAAAAAAAAAAAAAAAAGAAAGTAGTCTATAGACTGAGCTGCAAAAAAATAAAGACAGACAAGGAAAAAATAAAATAAAATAAATAAATAAATAAATACATAAATCATGTCATCTTCCACCCAAAACAGCAGATCACCATGTGCTTTACAAGAGCTGCTACAATGGAGGTCATGGTGCTACAATTTTCCCCAGTAACAAAACAGTTGCAGTGCACTCCACCTCCCCCTCCTGTCCACCACTCCGCCTACTTCAAGAACCACACACTCCCCTCCTATTGCTGAGGATGTAGGTCTAGCATGGCATCACAACAACCATTGAGGGGAAGGAGGAGGAGAAGCAGACTTACGAAAAAAAAAGAAAAGAAAACCATTTTAAATCAGCCTGGCATTGCCGCTGCTACTCTCGTGGATAGCCACTTTGCTTGAATAGTCTTACACAATCTCACATGGCATGCGTTTGAAGTTTATTTTGGAAATGGAAAGAATGAGGAGTGCATGTTATTTGAAGTAGGTGGCATGATAAGCATTCAAGTCATCGCTTCCCCCATAGGTCATTTACTGTAGGTGGGAACTTCAAGACATGTTTAAGAAGACCAATATATGCATAGCACAACCAGAGAGCGCTGCCTGCTTATAACAGCAACCTTGTAATTAATCTGGAGAGAACAATCATATCTGTGCTCTTAAATTAACATCTACAATGTCAGAGCAGATATTAACCCCATTTCCTACAAAGCCTTACTTCAGATGTCTGTCAGTAAATAAACCTAAATGACTGGCAACAACAAAACTTATTTTTAAGAAAAAAAAGGGGAAAAAGAAAACTTGGATGTCCATTCAGTAGTGTATGCAATTAAAAATAGGATTCGGTGCTGGGGGGAAAAAAGGCCTAATAAACTTGACCAAAGAAAATACATTAAACAATTCACAAGATATACATTTTTGGACATAAGTGAGCACTACAAAAATGATTCTTTAGGCAGTAGATTCTAACAACAACCAACATTTACATGTACTTATTTTACAGTGATTAGTTTAATTTCTACTTTTAAGACCATGATATAATACACAAGTTCCAGCAGTCATAATGCAAGCTGATATTCAAGTGATTCCAACTGGTAATTATGATCTGCTTTTAATTAGGCGTAAATTGACATCCCCTGTGGTCAGTAATTGGCCCTGGTCAGTCCTTTGCAGTCATTGTGTCAGCTGCTGCTACCCAGACAACAGGGCTGCTGAACAACCCCCGATTTCAGTCCTTTTCAAGATGCCACGGCACGGTTTTCGCTTTTTTGTCTCCCTGGCATGTCTCCCTCTTTCACTTCAGGAATAAATAAATAAATTATGAACCTCGCTGGGGGTGGTGATGGGAGAGTGGAAGCAACTGAGATCACAGCAAGACATCCACGCAAGAAACGGCACATGAACAGAAATATAGAGGGCTTTGTGTTTCCAGGGTGACGTAGACTGACCATTGGACTAATTTATCCACGTTAAAATAAATAAATACCACAAATGAACGTAACATCCGTTGGAGCGAATCAAACCAACGGGGCCTCGCCATCCTTTACAGAGCATATTGAACCACAAAACCCGAACTGATATCAGGACGTACTGGACCACACGCCCCAATAAATGAGTCTAAACCGCATTAAAGTGTTTTACTCAAACGCTCCATTGTGCGGTTGTACTGCTGAACAGGACCGGAAGCCTGGCCGGCCCGAGGTGCCGCCACGCACGGCGATCCCGTCAAGGAGCAGCCCGGACAGGTGCACGGCTCGGGTGGTTAGCTTCACCCTCGGCATTCCGCCCCCTCTAACACAAAACACGTCCGCCAGCAGGCACACGCACGTACACGACATGCTCGACACTTACCGAGGACGGTAACGCAGCGGAGGAGGCATATTAGCGTCGGCAGCAGGATCCCCAGTGTGGACGTGACCATCTCTAGTAGCGTAACGTACAGCTGCTAGCCGAGCGCTCACGAGCTCAAGAGCCGCCTCGCCGCGCGCCTGCTCTTTGATTCTGCCGGTTGTTTCACGCGCGAACTACACACACACACACACACACAAACACAATCACCGCTTGGACGCGCGCCCTCTCTATCGCGCACACACCCAGAGCAGGACAGAGCGCTCGCCTTCGCCGACTGCACGGACAGAGGAGTCATGCGCCACTGAAGTCCGCGTCAAGTGACGAGCGGCGGGGACAAACGAAGGCTGTCCCACGCCGTCCACGCGCCCTTTTATCGCGTCCTACAGCCACGCGCTGTGCTGCCCGTGCGGGTTCCCGTACTGTCCTCTCCACGTACACGCCATTTCCTAAAATTAACGATAACGAGTGGTCACCGGCTCGTTAGTGGTGCCACACGCAGCCCGTCACAGCTGTGCAGGGTGCGCGTACTGCAAAACATTAACCCTTCACTACCCACGTGCAATACTATAACAACACTATCATTTAGTTTCTTTATTTTAAAGTACAGTGGATCCGACAGAAAATTAGATCAGATACCGATACTGTTAATCACATTTCTGTAGAGGTTTAACTAACTAACTGTCCTGAAATGTTTGCAGTTTCAATTTTATTTGACTAAATAAAACTTAGTATTATTGTATTAAAGTGGTCAACCAGAAGAAGGCGGTTCCCCTACAAAGCAAACAGCTTAGGGAAGCACATAAATATCATACAAATCAATGAAATGAAATGAAAAAAAAGAAACCCAAGAAAAAAAACCAATAAAAGGCAAAACAATCAAAACAAGAATCACAACAAAATTCATAAAATTTGAGGAAACATGCTCAAAGTGATTCCAATAATGACTACATGGCTGCAAAAACAATCAACAAAGATGCAAATCCAAAGGTATTACCAATCCTCCCTATTATAATGAAAATTATTTTAAACACAATAAACCAGATAACCACAATGTTACACTAAAACTCACAGACAAGCAAAATAGAGATAACAAAACACAACGAGGCAGGATATGGTAATGGTTTTCAGTTGACAGTCTACTCGAAAACAAAAGAGAGGGAGAAGTCTTTCAAAGCAATGAAATCCTTCTGCCTCCACTAAACAGCATAAAAAGCAGTTCTGCTGTGTATGTAGCTGAGAACTTCCAGCTTTATTAGATGAAGTCCATCACTGGATTGAAATGGCCACAATGTGAAGCCCAGCAGAGGACGTTCATAACCAGGCAGTAACGCGTGAATGTCGGATAATGTCCTGAACAGTGACCTGCTTCCCCACAAGTTGTAATTGTCACCAGCCAGTTCCATAACTATGAGCAGCACCTCCTTGATTTTTCGTAAATGGGAATCCAGTCTTTATAGAAAGTATTTGAGTCTTATGTGCTCAAGTTAGAAAATAAAAATAAAAATAATGACTGACTAACTGACTATTATCACTGAAATTTGAAATCTACTACTCTTTCCTTTCCTGTGTCTGCCTGATGCTGTTTCTCTCCATTTTGATCCGTAGGACTGAGGATTGAGGAATTTCCAGAGAGCTGTGTGCTGCTGGGTTTCACAGACTTCCATAGTTCTTATCAGACCTCATTTTCACTGATGGCTGATGGTTGCTAATACACCCCTAGGCTCATTCTGTCCCAGATTTTAAAAAACCCTGAGAACATTCATACACACAAACTCACAAACCACTGTATAAATATGTAAGAGGAAGAATTTGCTTTCTTATCTAACAGCTTTTTCCGTGCAGTCATCTCTCAGCATAAACTGTTTGTTTTTAATAATCCTTCCTTTTCATCTGGAGTTGTAGAAAATCAATATATGCACGTTTAACCACCTGCATTTTGTAATTTAAAGAAGATTTGAAAATTGAAAAGGATTCTGAAAAGAAGATGACTTTTTACTTTCCAAAAATTAAAGAAATGTACTAATATTTCTACTGCCAGGCCAAAGGCAAGTAAAAAAACAAAACGAAAATGATTTGGCTAAGCAAACAAGGAAGAGCTCTATGGACAAGGTGCTGGTGTGATTACTATGTGACTGATATCTGGGCATTGAACACGTGGACATGGTCTTACTTTCACTGACACTGCCATAGGCTCTGCTTTAAATTTTCCCATTTAGAGTTCACTAGATTTTTAAGACAACAATTCACTGCTATCCTACCATGTCTGAATAATGCATTGTACGTTTCTTTACTCAGTTTTAGACAGAATAACCTGGACAGAATAAGAAAGGAGGAGTAGCTATTCTGCTGAATGACTCCTGTAAGAAATGTCTTATGGCAACATGCTTACATTTGAACATGTGGCTCTTCATTGGAAATTCTCATCCCATGTGTAGTTTCACTTAGTACCATGCAAACTTCTTTGATTTTTTTTCTGAGCTGCTGTCTGTTATCTGTTGTGGATTTTGATTGTGTAATTATTGTTGGGGATTTTGTCTTTCATGTTGATAACCACAGGACATGTGGACCAAGGAACTGTGCCCTTGATTATTTTGGGCTGACTCAACAAAACACACACAAGAAAGGACATTGTCTCAACTTAATAATATTCAAAGGTCTGACATGTCTAAGGTTATGGTGACAGATGTTGCTCTGTCTCTGAGAGTTTTATTAATGTCAACGGAAGCTGAAGGTGAAAAACCTTCATGGAGAAATGCCACAACAAAGAGTGTTGAAAAGCTGAACACAGTTGGCAGAAAACTAAAATAAAGATTCATTATGACATTTATAAAGAGAGACTGAACACATGTTTACTATGGAGCTGAGGAATGCAAAGTAATCATTGCCAAAAACAACAATATTGCATTTTATTTACAACTGTTGACAGGCTGTCAAATCCCCCTGAGTCAGTAGATCCTGAACTTCTGTCCACCTGTGCCTGCACCGAGTTCGCCTCGTTCTTTACTGATAAAAATCTAAAAATTAGATGGTCATTCGGTGCTCCTTTTCTAGACGCAGTATATAGTTTTGTCCATTCACTCATAAAAACCTGGATGACATCATTCATCACCTGAATTTTATATTCCATTGAACAGCTATGGGCCCATGGTAAACCTGCCCTTTCTTAGTAAGATAATAGAAAATGTTGTTTTTCAACAGCTGTACAACCTCCCGCCACCAAATGACTGTTTTGACGACTTCCAGTCAGGTTACCAGCCGAGAATGTTTTACAGTCCTGCTACTGGTTTATAAATGTATGAATGGTTTTACGCCAAAACGCATCTCAAATCTCCTGGTCCATTATGAACCACCCAGAACCCTTAGATCGTCAGGGTCAGGTCTAATTCCTGCACCCAGCAGTACAGTGAGGCAGCGTTCTGCTTTTACGTTCCTCACCCGCGGAGCAAACTCCCAGAATGCATTAGGGCTGCTGAAAGGCTCAGCTACTTTAAACTGAGGTTGAAAACCTTTTTATTTACTGCTGGAGTTCAGTAATTTCTCACAATGCACTATAACAGTTATTTTTTGCACTTTATCTGCTTCATCCTTTAACTTACATCAGCCTTTCTTTGATTTCTTTTTTAATTCTGCCTTTAAATTCTTACTTTTAAATGCATTTTTATTATTATGTAAAGCCCTCTTAATTGCCTTGGATGTAAAATGTGCTGTACAAGTAAACTTTGCTTGCCTGGTAGGTTCAGCAACCTCCGAGTCGGTGTTATTTGCTTTATTCAGACCAAAAACGTGACAATAATGGTTTTGCACACAGTCTGCTCAAGGTAGATTTCAAGAGCACTCCAGATTTTTTGAATGCTTTCTGCAAGTGAATAATATTTCTTATAAAATGTTGTACTCCTAATTTTTTTTTTGAATGGTTTCAAAACCCTTTCCAGATAGCTGTGCAGCAAAATAGCTTCTCTAAGAACATTGGTAATATCTTTCCTTCTTGGCTTTGTGGTAACACACAATTGAACGCTCCAGACCATTAAACCGCTTGCAGCTTTTTTTAAAAATCTGCTCACCTGATGATGACCACTTCACCAAGGGCTAGTAAACAGTTATTTTAGCTTCATTTTAGTTACATAAGGAATGGCATGGTGGATTATGGTTATATGTTGTTCATTTAAAGTTTATTTGCCCAAATCAATGTCCTCTTGGAGTTTTCACTGGATCCCAAGACATATGATTGACAAGACATTCAGCAGTGTAATATTTTAGCAACCTGTTTATTTCCCTTTTGAATGGTGCTACATGTGTAAGGAACATGTATTTGTGGGATGAGCAGCAGAGCTGAGTATGTGGGTTGTGCCCATGAAAAAATAGCTAAATCTTCTCCGCCAGTGCCAAACAGCTCATTTTGCTGTTGCTATTGACTCTTGTTTTGAGCTGCTGGTACCCCCAGTTTCCTCACCCTGTCACCACTTAGGTACTGTAGGCTGTCCGCTACAGATCTGCAGTCAAGGTTTGCAGGATGATATGGCTGACGGCTGTCTTCCCAGACAATCTGGAACAGGCTACATGCAGCCAATCTCTGGTCTCTTTGGGGCTGCCAGGAGGCCGGCCATGACTGCCCTACACAATCAGGGCTGTTTGTGCTGGTGTCAGCAACACATACACTGGTCCCTGAAAATGTGGTGGGATGTTATGTTCAGTGATGAGTCCAGATTCTGCCTACGGCTGTTGGATCATAGGATCAAAGTCAGGAGAAGAATGGAGAATGCTATGCTGATTACTGCCCCATTAGAGAAACATATTTTGGTGGAAGCAGGATGCAGCTCCTGAGGTTCTGGTCTGCAAACATGTACAGAAGAGAAAAAGACAGACCAGCACAACAAACTACAAGAACAATGGAGCACAATTATGCTTATGAGATACTTCTAATTAATAACTGAGGATTGACCTGAAGAAGGGAAAGAGAAGCGTAGGTCTACAGCAGCAGATCCAGGATGAAGCTGTGTTGAAGACCAGCTGCTCCAGTCTGGTCCTGCAGCTGTGACTACTGGTCCTAACACACTAAAGTTTATATTAACTATATGCTTTATTAAACACAAACGTTTTACGTTTGGTTTTAAAGGTGGAGGTGGTGTCAGCCTCCTTCACCCAAACTGGAAGTTGGTTCCAGAGTGATGGTTCCTGATAACAGAAAGCCGTCCTCCAAATCTACATTTGGATCTTCTAGGAACTACGAGTAAACCTGCACTCTGAGAACGAAGAGCTCTATTAGAAATGTAAGGTTCTATCAGGTCTTAGAAATATCGCGGCGCTAGGCCATTTTGGACTTTATATGCAAGAAATAAACTTTGAATTGGATTCTGAGTTTTCCGTGGAGCCAATGGAGGGAAGCAAACAATGGAGAGACGTGCTATCTGTTGTTGATTCCTGTCAGCACTCGCGCTGCTGCATTTTGGATCAGCTGGAGGATATTCAGAGAATTACTTGGACATCCAGCCAACAACACGTTACAGTAATCTAGTCTGGAAGATACAAACACGTGAATTAGTTTTTCAGCATCACTCTGCGAGAGGATGCTCCTAATCTTTGCGATATTACTGAGGTGGAATAACACAGTCTTACAAACCTGATTAATATGCTGTTTAAATGACAAATCCTGATCAAAAATAACACCAAGGTTTTGCAGTTTTACTGGAGGCCATCACAAGACCATCTAATCCCTTCCCAAGGTGTTTGGAACCACAAACAATAACTTCTGTTTTATCTGAACTTAGAACCAAAGTTAGTGTACATCCAGTCCTTGAGGTCCTTAAGACACACCTGAAGTTTGGCTCGTCTGTACAGAAGAAACCTCATGAACATGAACAAACTGGAATCTATCACAAAGATGTGATTTAAACCAACCTAGAGGTGTCCCTTTAATCCCAACAACATACTCTAGTCTCTGCAGTAAAATGTTGTGATCTATAGTATCAAAAGCAGTGCTGAGGTCCAGCAGAACCAGTATGGACACTAACCCAGTATCTGAGGCCATAAGAAGGTATCTCGAGACTCGAACCAGTGCTGTTTTTGTGGTATAATGCATACTGACCTTAGACTGATATACTTCAAATAGATCATTTCTATACAAATGATCACATAACTGGCTTGCAACTACCTTTTCCAGAATTTTAGATATAAATGGAGGGTTGGAAATTGATCTGTATTTAGCTAAATGTCTGGGTGAAGAGAGAGTTTTTTAAGTAAAGGTTTAATTAGTGTAGGTGATTTTATGGGACTACTTATATACTTTACATAGTTTTCTTGTTCTATTCCAAAGTCATTGAGAGGACTACACATTATGTATCCACAAAATTATGCTATTTAAATAAAAGGCACAATAAAGAATTTTCAGTAACACATCTTAAGGTACTGGCTTTACTTATTTTCTTTAATCCATCAATTTTTTTCCCAGCTTTTTTGTTCTGTTCCCAGTTTTGAGGGCACCGTAAGCCAGAATCTTCTGAGAATAGCAATGAGGGAGGAAACGATCATTGTCTGCTTGACGTGGTGTTACAGTTGTGAATGTGATGCATATGGGTGTACGTGTGTTTGTGCTGTTGAGATTGTCAAGCATTGAACGCTGTAGTCTAGAGTGTGTCTTTTGGTGTGCTGCTGCAGCAGCTATTTACTCTGACCTCATAAAAGTCCCATTACTGCAAAAATCAAAAATCAAGGACAACAAAACCAATTTATAACATTTTCCTCAAGACTCATTTCCCTGCCATATTTCAACTCTTGCTTGGATTTCTTTTTATCGTGCTTGAATGCACTGAAACACCCAAAGCAAAGACAGCTATGAATAATATAAGTCAAACTGAGAATAGTAAATATCCAGCAGCTCAATGTCACAGCCGTTTTGGTAATATAGAAGTGCGGCAATTTGGCTGAGATTGATCAAGAAAAAATTTGAATATAGGAAAGAAAGAAACCTGAAAGCACTGAAATTTATATTAATCATAAAACCCGGTCCCAGCAGGGATCCATTTTAAAATTTTAATTTCATGAATAAAATTATGAAGCTGCAATGAGTGTTCAAGTGTAACAAAGAGGACACATTTAAAAAGCAGACGCTTTCATGTAGTCGACAGATATCAATATTGTCTAAGGCTAAACAGCTCTATCGTCTCTCCAGAAAGCTGTGGGAATTCACCACAGGCTGACAGCAGATATTTAATCATGTCTAGATCTGGGCCAAGTTTCTGAAGATGCTCAAAGCAAAGAGGGGAGCTTTTTATGGATCTACGTTTCAGAAAAAAGCTGGGTAGAGCACAACCTTTAGCGGTTTTATTTTCTCTCCACATGGTCCTTAGAACAAGAAGCAGGGAGGACAAAGGAGGTTCAGTTGTGATTTTATGGCACAACTACACATTTGTCACAATGACCTTTTAGGAAAATGTGTTATCCTTTCAACTATTGAGCAGCAAAAGACATCCTCTCTTGGCCTTTAAATCAGATAACACCTATTCTACACATAAGAGAAGTAAAAAAGACAATCTATCCTAAAAAAAAAGTATCATAAAAAAGAATACAAAGAATACACACTGTTAAATAATAACGTTAGAAACATACTCTCCGTGAGCTCTGACTGGATGCAGTTCAGGACCACAGACAGCGACAGACAAAGCAGGTTACTCTTACCCAGACTTTTAAATTACAGGTTATGACTTTGTCTTTTTAAACATAGTTGCAGTGATGGCTGTTGGAGTAAGAATCACAACGGTGATACCAATTCAACAGACCAGAATGGTGCATCCCGCTCTGCTGCTAACAACCAGTTTACAGAGAAACTTCATACTTCAAACTGCAAATATATGATTGTTTTTCATTATAATATATGTTTTCTTGCATTACACTATTACACTGGGGATACATGGACCTGGAAAAAAAGCCATAGACATTTCTTTATCGCTGAAGGGCAGCAATGACTTCACAAACATGAAAAGGATATGGGTTCCACATGGGTTCCTCTATATATTGTGAGTGGAGGCACTCACCATACACTGCGAGAGCTTTGGTTTTATTCCAACCAGGGACTTTGCACAAAGCATCACTCTCTCCCATGTTTTCTGTCCATTATCTATTTCCATTTCAAAACTGATTGCAAAAGCTGTGGGAAACTTTCCAATTCAGGGAACCACTATGGATTAAAAACTGATAATCTAAAGAGCTTTGCTTGACCTGGTCTCTTTAAATAGATTTAAATTTAGAAATGTGTTCCAAAAAGTGAACTCAGAAACAAAGTTCACCTAACTCATTATTTGAACAACATTATTCATAATGTAAAAAAACAATGAAACAAAAACCAAAAGAATAATGCTTACATGCAAATTTGCAGGGCCCCCTAGTGGCGAATGTACCAAACGTGTTGGTGATGTGTACGGTCATTAAGCCTGGAAGACGTCTATAATTAAAGGGCTAAACCCTTTACAGGGCAAGTGGCCATATTTCATCACTTCAGTACAATTACAGTCAATGGATATTATAAAAACAAAGTTACATTGTTAGTAGAGGTCATTTAATATTCTACTATAATTCTCTAGAGTTTAAATTTTGAAATTTCAAGTATTTTATTAACTGCCCTATAAGGGGTTAAAGATATATTTCCCTGTCATTTAACACAAAAGTAGGTCAGCTTGAATCAGACAATAAATTGTGGAGATCCAGTTCCACTGTGGTTTTTATCGGGCAGCCACAGGGGACAGGAAATGAGGAAATCATAGCTTGTGCACATCAAAATGAGGGGAAAAACATGCTCAGGATCACTTGAAGAAGCCAAGTCAAACTAAGATTTATTCTTCATCTGCATTGTTACCAAACAACATATTTAAGCTTATAAAGAGGATTACTTGTTACAAATCCCACCTGGGCCTGGACACTTTCTGTGTAGAAAGTGTTTGATATCCCCAAATAAAGTATTTTTTTGAGATGGACACCCACAGCACGACCATGTTGGCATCATTTCAATAATAGTAAAGCTGTCGTGGAAGAGCAGCTTGATGAAAGCCACTGAGTACTAGACAAATGACAAATGACAGCCTTCAGAATTTCCTGGACCGCGTTTAAAGAACCCAGATATGAGAAGAAAATACTGGTCAAAATCAATTTTAGTTCAAGTCTTAATTTAAAGTTTGGCAAACACTAGGAACTGTTTCTCACATAAAAAAACCCTCCCTACAGTGAAGCATCGTGGTTGTAGTGTGGTACTACTGTATGGGGATACTTTAGAGTGGCAGGGGCAGAAGTGACGATGCATGTTTTTTAAAAAGAGGCTTTTCACAGCTGACAAGCACAACAACTTGTACAACCAAGACGATATTACACTTGGATCGAGAAATGTTTCTGACTGAGTTGTTGAGCAAAAGACCTCAACTCCATACAACATTTTACAACAAGCCAGTGACCAATCCAAAAAAAGATTTGAAGATGAATTACTGCCATATTTAAAAAAGATAATTAACTTTGTCACGACTGATTATTGATCAGGAGAAACACTAATAGTCCCCTCCTCCACCCGTGTGGAGGGATGTGAATACTGTCTGAAGACACTATAAATCAGTGAGTGGTTAAATTAAATGTACTTAGTAGCTAATCTTAGATATTTTAACCGGTCGCTTATGATACCTGTCTCTTAACAACTTGATGCGCACATAGAAACGACATTAAAAACAAGACAAAAAGCTGTACTTAAATCCTTTTATATTCTCATATATTTCCTTAGAAAACAATATATTTACAATTTTACACTTGTGTTTTGTACAATACCTACAAACTTTGAATATAAATACAGAAGAAAAAAAATGTACACAACAAAATCCATTATGAACAATTTGTGCTGAACCTTTTCCATTAAAAACAACAACACATTTTTTATTAACATTGTACAATGACATAGAAGTTAAGCGCTGGCTTTTGTTTTTACTTCATAAACAGGAGGTTATCTACCTTTTGAGCTCTTCCAACACTGTTTAATAATTGAGCATAATGATTCATTATGTCTGTCTCTTGGGGTGACAAATAATTGTTTTATGTGGCTCTTAAAGTGGCCAGGTTGTAACGACCGCCGGGCATGTGATGAGTAGATACAAACAGCTCCTGTAACTTAGTATAATACTTGTTATGCACCACAAAATGCCATCCAAAATAATTACATGATATGTTTCCTTGACACACAAATACTGAAATGTAAGGCTGTAAGCTCGATCCAGCTGAAGTGTACTGCGTCGGAAATGTGAATGAAGTTGCCATTTGGTGCCACAGCGCCCCCTTGCGGACACGTACACTTCACCTGTCACACTGACCAGACGGGACCTTTCTCTCATCGTCATTTCAGGTTGATTCTTTTGGTTAGCAGAGAGCAGGAAAGATGTTATAATGACTCCTAAGCATACAGAATGAGATTGTACTTAAATGTTGTGATACGGTAGGGGTCTAGAGTCTAGATGGTCTTAAATATGTCCAACAGAACAAATAATTTAACACTTTATAATATATGGGATATACTCTTTTGTAAAATCTTTTGATACAGTTGTTATTTCATATCTAGTTGGTGCCATTTGAGTCTTAATAAGATGTTTTTGAGTGTGCCTGTGAGCTCAGTGTCCTTGTGAAAGGCTGCTGCAGGCAGAGTGAGCCGTGGTGAGGAAGAGGATGGCTGAAGTAGTGTTCAATCAAAGCTGGCAGATTGGGGAAGGTCACTTCACTTTCCAGATATATGCAGTCCCCCTGTTGAACCGCCAGCAGTGAACAGGAGACATCATTAGTGTGGTGTAAAGAGTTAGTTTCTGCACAGTAAATACATACATGTAGATATTCTAGTTGGTAAAATGCAAGAAGCGTCCCTGGTTTCTTACCTCTTCAAACAGTCTGTAGTTTCTGGCTTTGTTTATACTGACGTCCCAAACCACCAGGACCTGGACAACAACACATCAACATTTTTATTCAATTCCACTTTTATTTCATGATGCGGAATATATCAAACATGCTATCAGCATTTACGCTTACTCAAAATCTTCTCAAGTTTTAAGGGAGACAGGAAACTAAAGGCAGGACAGGTAAGACTGGTATTGTAAGAGATCTTCCAGTTAGGTGAGGTTGTGGAGCAGCAAAGTCGTGTCAGGGAGGTGGTTATGCTCGATGACTGACTCAAACATGGGCTTTTTACCCGTGACAAAGGCAGCGCCTTTCATTTTCACTGCTCGTTTTTGCCTCCAGTACTTTTAATTCTTACTGGCAGTTTGGCAACATCAAGATGCCAAAACATTACTTAGATTTTGATAAAAATGCCTCAGACATTCTTTCTCTTGAAAAGTTTGAAGACTATGCTTTTTCCATGTGTGGTGTAACATGAAGCAAAAGCCGTTTTGTTTTAATGTCTTAATACCTTTTCATATTGATAAACTTTGACAACTTTGTGCATCAGCCACTGTGTTGCACACAAAAAATATACAGTTTTATGCAGTCTGAGGGTTATCATCTTTATTATTATTATGTAATATCAGTGCATATGTTTGGAAAGGTATTTGAGAAACCAAGTATAGATATGGTGATAACGCTTGATAGCAATTTGGAAGATTATTAAAAAAAACTGTCCACAAGGCCATCGAGACAGAAGGTGATTTGTTTAGTGATATGAGGGATTTCAGCTACAAATTTGTGACATAAAATTCCAAAGGGAAGAGCAACAAGGAGTTTTTAAAAGTATTCAGTATTATTTTATTGTTATTTACTGACTCAGCAGCTTTTTTTTTTTTTTTTTTTTTACCTTTGATGTTTTTGTTCCTGAGTTTCTGATGCCATACAGTCCATCTGGTGGAGAAACAGCACTTTCTTTGAAAAGCCTGTGAACACAAACATCACTGTAAGTTCGTTGTCCATAAATGGAGCAAATTTTACTTATTTCATGTAGGAAATGCCTCATGTGCTGAATCCAGATGTAATTTGGTATTAATAGGGAATAGAAACGTAATTCTGCAGAGAGGTTTCTTTTTGCCACTAGGGGGCAGGACCCTCCAAAAGGAAGCAAGGAATATTTGAACTCTGATCAATGTCAAACGTGTGTGTGTGTGTGTGTGTGTGTGTGTGTGTGTGTGTGTGTGTGTGTGTGTGTGTGTGTGTGTCTGACATACTTTTCTACAAAGGTGGTTTCGGTAGAATCGATGAACACAGAGTCAGGCAGATGCATCTGCAGATAAAAAATAAACGATTATACAAGACATACAACAGTTAGTTTATCTGAGAGGCCAAATTCAGATCTGCTGAGACTAAATAACATACTTTAATTATAGTAAGACAAACATGTATTTAAAACTAAAACAAAATGTAATTAAATGGCACGTTGAGGCTCTGCAAAGACCCTTATGTTGAGATTCAAAGTTGGCTTTAAAAGCTTGCTACATGCGTTATGATTTAAAATCATAGGTTTTAAAAAGAACCCTGAACATTAAATGACCAATTGTAAGACTTGAAATGAATGAGGACTTCAGTGAGCTGATTTTGGTTACCTGAATAAAAACAACTGTACAGTCATTCAGCCATCCGAAGTGAAAGTTAATATCAAGTTACGTGATTTCGGTCTCTCTTACGTTCTCATAGTCGTCATCAGAATCTTCTCTGCTGTTTCTGGCCCTGTCTCGTTTCCTCCTGAACTCGGTGGCTGTCTCTTCTCCCCGTAAGCGGATACTCTGGCCATCTGGAGACGCTCTTCTGACGAGAAAGCACATCTTAGTCAAAGGAGCTTCAGCCATTAAAGAATTATGTTTTTACGCTGCGGTTTGTACTGGAGAACAGTACAAACCCCGTGACCACATGTCTGTCTCTGTACCTGTTCAGTCAGCAAGACAAGGAGCGGATGAGGTGTTTAAAGAAGGAGTAATGGAATAATACTGTAAGTTAAATGTTTTCACTTTGGATGGAGCTAAGTTTTTCCTTTCAACCAATCTGTGAAGCTAAAGTAAACATACATGTCTGCATGGCAACCACAAAGCTGCCGTATTAGAGTATTTTTTAGAATAACTTACTGAAGGGGTGCTCCTGGCTTGGGCTTGGCTGCAAGCAAAGGTGGTTTAGATGGAATAGGTATCCCTGGCTTATTGGGCATTCCGGTTTTAGGTTGCAGCGAGATTGGAAGCCGTCCAGGCATTGATGGATTATTAGAGAACGTCTGGCTGTGGGACAGAGAAGACCCTCCGGTGTTTGGAGGTTGTGGAGGTGTTACACTTGGCTTGCGATATTTGTTTCCCAGTGACTGGCTCCCACCAGAGTTAAGGGCACAGTGGACTGGACCATTCAGAGACATCCTGGCCTCTAACTGATCACAGATGGGGAGAGTGGCAGGCGATTGTACTGACACTGAAGGAGGCCTCCAGTCTCTACTGTCATTCCCGGCCCCACCTGCGGAAGTTGTCCTGACCTGAGAAATTCTTCTTTGATCAGAAGGAAGACTGGGAGGAGTAGGAGATGGGGGCTTGTGCATGGGCGAGGGAAATGGTAGGGGAGGGAGTTGACCCTTACCAGCGTCCTTATGAAATGGGGGAAGGGGCAGAAGAGGCGGTGGGTTTTTGGGAAGAGATATGGTTGGAATTCTGTTGAGTGGTGGAACAGCTGGAGGCGGGCCTCTATGGAAACCTGCGCTGCTGTCTTGTTGGATGTGGAAAACTCCTGGCACCGGCGGAGGAGGATAGGAGGGGGGTGGCGCTGTTGGTCTACCTATCGAGGGGCAAAAAAAAAAAGATTTTGTTAAGTAAATATCTTTTTCTCCGTAATGTTTATGGCATGCCCTTCAACTCTCAGATTTATTTCTTCAGATAACAGTAAAAGAGTATGTATAGCTGTGTGTGTGTTTGCGTGGGCGGGGTGTTGGATTTGCGCGCGATGTCACACTGTCACCTGTAGATGTTGGCGAACACTCATCGTCAGGCTTTAGATAGTCTTCCTCATCTTCATCGTCATCTTCCTCAACGTAGTCTTGACAATGAAAGAGGACGTTCAAAATGAAGAAACAAGTTGCACAGATAAGCTGCATGTTCCATTTATGCATCTGCCATCACGCTCTTACCATCTTCTGCGGTGTCAGCAGCATGTTTAATATCCATGGGCCTCTCAATGGTGCCATAAAAGCTGTCTGCGTCAGAATCGTCGCTGTGGCAACAAAGAGAAGGTTGTCATTGTTATAATAGTGATAGTAATAATAATAATACTAATAATATGTGGTGTACTGTGTACAGTACTGGAGGTTTGTAGGCCTTAGAAATTCCCTTCTTATAGTGACTAACATCTTTTTCCAGCTACCTGTTTGCCAACTAGGGAGCTTTCCTTGGTTTATCTCTTTACAGTAAATAAATGAACAGATACACGGATGGACGGACAAATGTTTGGAACAGCTGAACACTTTTGGACTATCTGCAATAAGCCAACAATATTATTAGGCACTGATAAACACAAATTTTGACCATGCATTTTTATCACACCACTAACAGAGACGTGCACTTTGTCAGCCGAAAATGTGTATTTTGTTGCTGTATACAAAATATACACGTCCTGTGAGATGAGATTATCCAGCCCAGTGACGACCTAGTTTAAATAATAAAAATTACACCGAGAAAACTGGTAAATTACTAATCAAATACAACTGGAAATGTTTACTTTCATACCGGAATTATAAATAAGCCTGCACATGTAGCCACAAAGTAGGACAAAATGCATAAAGCTCTCACATGTTAGATTCATCAAAATCACCCTGATAAAGGCACCTGGTTGTCTGTGAGGAAGTCTAATGTACTTTACAAAAACAGGGAATCATTTTCCAGGAATTCTTTAGATTTCTACCGATGCATTTAGTTATTTGTGCTATGGTACAGCTGTACTATTGAACTATAATGTCATTGGCGGAGTTTACCTTGAAATGTGAGATTCTTTTTTGTCGTTATAGTAATTTATCTCCTTTCGTAGGTATCGCATCCATTTCTGAAAGACAAAGAGTAAAACACACAATTTAAAATTTAGGCTCTTCTGAAACTGAAACTAAACTGAAATAGCACTAAAATTGCAGTATGTTTATATATATATATATATATATATATATATATATATATATATATATATATATATATATATATATATATATATATACATATGTGCGTGTGTGTGCAGTGCTGTTCTCACCCTCCTCTCGTCCTCACTGGCTGCAGAGAAGAACCATGTCCTGTGTTTCTTACTGAAATGGACGATCTTAAAAGGAAAAACATTACTGGAAGTTGTCTCCTCTGCTGCTCTCATCACCCTGTTGAAATTGATACGAGTAAGAGTTATGCTCTGAAATAACTTTAACTGCTGTACAGTGCGGAAATTTTAATTCGTTTAGAGGGCCAGTGTTAATAAACCTATAATCTTAAGCCTAATGGCCAACGAACAACTGGCCATAGACAATGTTTATTCTGAACATATTCAGCCGTCTCAGCTAAAAATGAAAAACTTATGATTGTATTATATTAATTCGTATGTCATTAGACAGAGTGAACTCTATCGACCCAGTTCTTGTTGAATTACTGGTATCAATTCACCTGCATCTATTTTCCTCCTCTTCCTTCGGTGTGATTAAAGCTGTGAATAAAGACCTAGTGGAACATTTTAATTCTTATTTTAAGGTTCATTTGCCTTCTTGCACTGTTATTTGTAATAAAAGACCTCTGCGACTGGCTATGTGTTTGGCCCAGAAGGATCCAGAGAAGGTGGCCCAGAAGGTGCAGCCAGCCGAAGGACAAAGGCCGCTAATTGCAGCTAGGGGTTCGGGTTAGGGTGTCTAAGGTGTCCCGTCCAAAAATGCCTTGACATGTGACAGAGCTGGAGGGCCTTGGAGGACAAAACTACCCTGTTCACTGCCGTACAGGACTGTGGGACCTGATGCAGCTCTTGTGGGAGTAGCTTTGAGCATTGTTTGTTATGGGGGAGCTGGTCAGTAATAAAAGGTTTGAATGAGCTATGAAGTTGAGTAGAGGATCAGGACAGAACGGTTATAACTGACCTGTTATAGCCGTTGAGGGAGAACGCTCCTTGTGGTGCAGCAGAGGTACTGCTTTTAAAGTAGTACATGCAGCCCTTGTGGATGATGATGTACCTCAGCGGCCCTGAAAGACACACACTTTATCAATGCTTTTCTGTTCTTGGAGCCACACACACAGTAAACCTGGACATCTGTGATTTTTGTTTTTTGGGGGGGGGTATTCACATTTAATCTGTTTGTTATGAACTCACATTTCATGAGGCTGAACTGGCTGCCTCCCTTCTTGTGGAGGTACCCTGCAATGGAAACCCCTCCTGGCATGGTGAGGAGGTTCTGAGCCCCAATGGCTCGCATCGGCACCGGCCAGCTCACCTCTGCAGACGACATCGTTCTGCGGGAGAGCGAGGAGAGAGGAGCGAAGGCGTGAACAGAGTGAAAATATCAGCTCACGGAAGAACGTGGGAATGAGGAAATCCATGTCAGTATAAACAAAAAAGTGCTACTGAGTATTAAAGAAACTACTTTTATTCCCCCAAAAGTTCTTCTTATCTTGTTTCATTTATATATAACTTTGTATTTTTGATTGATTTTTCTCAAAAGGGTTTAACCTGCCTTTTGCCCGAAAAGCACTGGAATATGCTCCAGCAGATCCCTGTGACCCTGAATAGTGGGTATAGATAACGGGTAGCTGGATCGATTGATTAAAAATAGAGAGAGAGAAGTATGAGACCAAATTCTGCATGTCTTGAAGCATGTCTAATTTGGTGGTGGAGCAGCTGAGCTGCTCAGGAAATCTCTTGTGATTCGGATAGACTACACAAACATCTCTTCTATCAGCACAAGATAAAAAAGCCGCTTTTTCACCATTACCAGTTCTGCTTCAGACTCCTGTCATGGTTTGGGTTCGACGCGCTCACATGCTGCCTACCTCCTGCTGAGCCTCTTGTTAATGGTTTGAAGAGCAGAGCTCTCCCTCAACAGGCTGACTGTGGAGGAGAACGCTGTGGAAACTGAACCAGGCAGGAGGTCCATGATAGACGTGACAAAAAGACTGCACTGTTTCTTTTCTTTCTATCCTCTCTGGTGTCAGTCGAACATTTCTTCTGATCCACACTGAGAAGTGTGGATCTCAGCCCGTCTGACTTTCCTCCTCCTGTGATCAAGCTTGGTTTTTCACGCCCATCTCCAGAGCTTTCTCCTGATGTCTCTCTCTCTCTCCTTTTCTCTCTCTTTTTCTTGCTGCTCCTGTCGATTTTGATCTCTCTCGCTCTCCCTCACACATAAACGCACTCAAACTGAGATAGTGGGCTAGACCTCCACAAACGCATGCATGGATTTCTGCATGATCACACATTTGGTTCAGACAGGAAACACATAACATCCTGAGTCCTTCTGCTTAAGTTTAAGGCTTAGAGTAAAAATGTGTGTGTATGTGTGTGTGTGCGTGCGTGTGTGTGCGTGTGCTCCACCATGTGTGCACAAGAGAAAAAGAAAGTAAACACCCATAATGAACTTCTTCATCTTCTAATGTGTTTATATGCAACTTCCAGTTTATCAGCAACATCTGACCTCAGACAGAGAGGGTGTGCGTGTGTGTGTAATTTGTACGACTTCCAAATAAATCAAAATAAATCCCCTTACCCTCCGATGAAAATGAATTTTTCTGGTTTATTGGTTAATTTTGAAATACAGTTACTGGCTGATAGAATTCAATAAAACTCTACAGTCTTTTCAGTGTTAGATTTTCTTTGGTTAAAGCCAGAGTATATTTAAATGAACTAGTTGTCTTTTTTCTTTGTACAGTATGTGAACACGTACTTCTCCCCATCCTGGCAGAAAAAGAGACCTGTGAGAAAGACGTTTATCCATTTCATAGTCTAGGAAGCGATGCACGGAAACTTCCATTTGTATCTCTCTCCCTACCATTCAGCACATGCCGTCCGAGGGCTGGAATACACTTGCAGTTTATCCAAGTGTTTGCATCCGATTGCGTACAAAACAAAAAGAGGAAGTTTTTATTTTGAAAGTGAAATGTATTGAGCTAACACAAACTTATAAGAAGTCGAAATACAAACTAGAAAATGAACTACGAGAACAGAATGACAACAAAAATGTCATCTTCAGAAAGCGGGAGAATATAGATTCAGGTTCAGGTGTTGCTGCTGATTCGTTTGTCATTTAGGGCAAGAGGGGGAACATTTTCAACCGACCCTGTACTGTTTAGAAATATGATAACATTTTAAGTACATCAATGATGGTTATGTGAGCATGAGTCTAAGCAATCGCAGCATTTGCTTTGCTCTGACCAGATTGGTGAGCACACCAACGGCACAGCCAGACCGCCTGGTTTTTTTTTTTTTTTTACTGTTCTGTTGTTCCTCTTGTTAAATCTTAAAGGCATTTTTGCAAAAAGTATAACAGTTTGTCTTCATAATGAAATGAAGCAAAAATAAAAAAAGAGATTTTTTGAAACCGTTGTGCCAGAGGACAGAGGGAATGGGAGCAGGAAGATGACCGAACATGGAGGCAACAACAATAAATCACTGGGCTGGTTCTGTGACTCATCTCTGACCTGTAGCTCAGCCATGCTGAGCATGTAGGAGGACATCAAGGAAGCATCAGAAGGCTGTCGTGTGGTCTGGTCTCTTAGTGTCCCATGTATTGATGAGCAGCAGATACAGACACGCACATGCACAGTAAAGCCCAAACAACTGCTGTAACTCAAACCTATCTCAGCCTCAGTGAGGTCAGCGGCTGCTTGTCAGCCCCATGAGGATTTCCTGAACGTCTCCGTCTGCATTACACACACACAGAGCCAACAGGCAACACTGAAATAACACGCTGGTGCTGTCGTTGTGCACGTTTCATATTTACAATAGGAAGTGGGCTGAAACTACCCTTAGTCTGACCAGAGACAAGATCAAGAGATCAAGTTGGGTTTTGAGTATTTGTCAAACTCACACTTCAAATCAGACATTCTTTGGTATAAAATTGTTTAAAGAAGGCCGTTATATTGACTTTTATTCTAGGTTTGTATACCCAATCCAGTTTCTTTCTACTGCATCCTGAGCTGTGAGTGAAACCTTTATTTTTTTTACATAAATGGATTAAAAGAATAACGAGTCCCTATTTGAAGATGCTCACTGTCTAAAATAAAAAACCAGAGAAACCTACGTGAGAATTTGTACCATTTTTAGTAATTTAAACCAGTTTGGTTCTCTGCAACAAATTAGAGGCACCTTTCTGTCTCACATCAAAATTTTAGTTTCAATCTTTCAAAATCTGCGTCAGCAAACATTTCATCTCACTTGATAAATCAGTCATCAGACATTTCAGCCTGTTCCGTCTCTAAATTAACGATAGTTTAACCGCTTTATGTACTGATACACTTGAGACACTTGAATACACTTGAAGAACGTAAAAAACGTAATCCCAACGCTTCTCTCAGTATAGTAGCACATAAACAACATTTAAAGATCTTTTTACCCGTCAATGTTTTTAAGCAATGGTTTTAAAATAGATTCATATTATAATAAGACCAAATAAGAGATAATTTGTTATTATTATAATATTTTTTTTTTTACAAGAAACCTTATTTCAAGAATAAGAATCTGGCTCCTTTTTTCCAACTAAAAATAATTACAGTAAAGTTGTTATATAATTATAATGTTTTTGTCATTTCTTTTGCATAAAAATATACATTTTATTTGCATTAAAACTCCCTCATACCAGAAATGAAAGTTATCATTTAACCTCTCCTGTCATTTGGCTCTGAGATTAGTCAGCATGCACCTCTAGTCAAAAGTAATGTTTCTCACTTTTCCCTGTTAAATGCTGCGGTTTCAGTATAAGTTTCTTTTCTGTTTCTTTTTAATTTTGAACCCTTTCACCTCACGTACAGATTTTTTTTTCTTTTTCAGTTCTCCATCCTGCGCTTATGATGTTCATGAGCCAGAGATGCTAATCAGAAAACTGCTGCTTGACAGGAAAGGAAGCACAGGAGCTGCTTGCATACCAGCCTCATTCAAACAAACTTCCTCTTAGGATACACACCAGCACCATGTCTGAACAGATAAAATAGATGTCTTTTTTTTTTTTTTTTAATGCCAACTTGCTATGCACATGAGATAAACATGAAAAATGACTTAATTTTAAGGCAACACATCATCAAGATGACTGAAGGCCGGAATTTCACCAAGTGCAGGCTGAAGTCCTGCTCCAAAGAATTTTGTTATCTCGGGAAGAAAATTACAGCAAATGGAGCTTAAAATAGGAATGCATTACGAGCCCAAAGTATTCTCCCTGCAGTTGCATGCCACACCCATATAGGTCATGGTAACTGGAATGTGCGAAAATAAATGATACTCATGATCACCAGGCTTTCACAACGGGAAAAACAGATAAAGAAAGCAGTTCAAGTGTTGATGAAATGTGCAATCCCAATCACAATCGCCCTATCAGAGACATGACAGAGTCTGCAAGATCTTTCTTTTTTTTCAAAGCTGCTATTTGCGATAAAGAAGAGCAGCAGACAGACACCAGCAGACTGACTGTTGTTTTGGGAAAAAAATGAAACTAAATCTAGAGTGTCTATAAGATGGAAATCCCCTGGAAATTTACATCACAGGACAGGATTCCAGTAAAATGTACAAGATAACTGTAGGCAATCAAACAGAATAAGGCTGCTTATATAGCACATAACTGACTCAGTGTATTTCAAGGAAAAAAAGGATGCAAACAGCGTAACAGTTTGAAAGGGTGTTAGTTATGAGGAATAAAAGAAACTCTTTCGAGGACACTGTTGTAATGGACCTTGTTTAATGGTAAAACTCCACTAGGAGGAACTACAATGACTGTAGTCACTAGAAGCT
This sequence comes from Xenentodon cancila, assembly GCA_014839995.1. Lineage (NCBI taxonomy): Eukaryota > Metazoa > Chordata > Actinopteri > Beloniformes > Belonidae > Xenentodon > Xenentodon cancila. The sequence continues at coordinate 21,710,737 of CM026215.1, read as the reverse complement.
GGTTTCAAAGTAACTATCTCTTAAGAGAACTCTCACTTGATGAGCTAAGGGATCTTTCCAGCGAGCATTCAAGGAGCAAACCCACAGTGTAGGAAGTGGTGAAGCCATTCATAAAAACAATGAGAAATAACAAAGGCTCAGTTCTTTGACGTGTCAGTTAAACATCTGCTTACATGCTGCCCACCTGCAGCTGCACAGTGCATGACAACAGAAAAAGAAGGAAAATTGATAACTTTTATTTCAAGGGACACGAATGATGAGGTCCACCTTGAAGCCCACGTGAGCTTTGAACAGCAGTGTGTTACGCCGTGTGGTGCTTTGGCTGCAGGACTCACAAATATAAAAAAAATAAAGAAGCACATACCAAAATCACTCTAGAAATGAGTCCATCAGGCAGGATTTTCAGAGTCTCGCTGTAGCAGGAAGCACCTGGTTTGTGTACATGTGTAAGTTAAGATTGATGTCTATAACTACACTTACAGATAAGTGACAGAGAATGTGGTGCATTAAAGGCCTGCTTTATTCTAATTTAGAACATTTTATAGACATTTGTGTCTTTAAAGCATCCTTGTGCTGCGCTTCGATGTGTGTCATCCCTCCCTTAAGCCTTAACCTGGTTACTGTAACGACAGACGGTGAGCTCCGTGACTGGATGGTGGCTTTAAATTCAGAATTAGCCTGCAACCAGAGTCAGTTTCTACTGAATTTCCATCTGTAAGACACGGTACAGATTTCCACAGCTGTCAGGTATCTGCTGCAGCAAATAGATTGTGGCAAACCAATGCTCTGACAATGTGCATGCTTTAATCTTAATCATGAAGCCTCTAGGCACTTGCAATTGCACATTGCAAAGGTCATAAATAAACCACCAACCCTGCCACGGCACATCTAGCTCACATACAGACAGTCATACAGTGATGTATTTTGACCACAGCAATTTTCTGCTCTATACCTTCCGGCCAGGCAGCTTAGTGGTTAGCACTGTTGCCTCACGGCAAGAAGGTTCAAGAAGGTTCAAGAAGGTTCCTTGTTCAATTCCGGGCCTGGCAGGAGTCTTTCGGCATGTTCTCCCTGTGCTTGTGTGGGTTTCTTCTGGGTACTCCAGCTCCCTCCCACAGTCCAAAAAGCTGCATACTAAGTTGATTGATCATTATAAATTGCTTGTAGGTGTGAGTGTGAGTTTGTTTGGTTGTCTGTCTTGTATGTGGCCCTGCGATGGACTGGCGACCTGTCCAGGTTGGACCCCTGCCTCTCACATGTAATTAGTCAGGATAGGCTCCGGTGGACCGCTGTGACCCTGCCAAGGATAAAGCGGGTATAGAAAATGGATGGATGGCCTATCTGGCCAGAACTGTCTGAAAAGATTCACTCTTCATTTTGTGACACTGGTGTGCAGATGTTAACCCATGGATGAAAACTTAAATCATTGGGTTTCCTTTTCTGCTTCTGTCCACCTGCTGTAGGTGCTGCTGAATCTGACAGGCAATATTTGAGGTTTTAATGTAAAGAAAAGGTTGTTTCTTTCATGTTAATACTGTAACTCCTTGATGCTGGAGCTGTGTTAAAGTCTGACTTTTAAAATAATACACAAAAAATAATCTAACAATCTAATTTGAAGTTATTACTACATACAAACATACGAATGACTGTGTCATTGATCGAATTCTGCAGACCTTGATGCAGGACAGCGGCCCCCCCGAGGACGCTCCTGTCTTAAATGAATACCAGCTGCAAAACTCAGCTTTCCAAGTGGCATTCTTGTTTTGGAAAATTAGCAAACAGTTCAAACCTTCAGGGTACGATGACGCAAGCCTTCACATCATCCTGCATTCGCTGTACCTTCAGAGCTGCAGCCTGTGAGACTGATTTATGAATAGGCATGCGCTTCTGTAAATCAGCTGATATGAAGAGGGGTGGAAAGACATGGCTGAAAACCAGGGTGTTATATTGCGTCGCTTGTCATTAACATGTCAGGAAATTGTGTCAGCTTGTGAAATAAAAGCAGAGCACATCTCGAGTACGGGCTGTGAAACAGCTAAAACTAAAAGTGATACAAAAAAAAAAATAAAAAAGTTTGCTTCTGTCACACAGGAACAATGCACGACAACACTTAGGGTTGAAACCGTCCAACTCTGCTCCTAATGCCGCTGAACTGTAATAAAGTTATGCTCCAGAGACAAGGCTCACGTTTCCTTTTTATTCTTTTTAAACAAAAGAAAAGGAGCTAATGATAAGTTTGTATGAGGGGAAGTTTTCATTTCTTTACATAGCTTTTCTGAGGGGAAAAAAAGGAAAAGCGACTGCTTCCTGTTCCAGCTTTTACACGTTTATGGTGGCAACTCAGACGGTTCACAAATTCAGCTAAGAATGGTTACTCTTCTAAATTTAACTAATGATTTCCTCTTTAATTTCACATTTTGTTAAACTTTGTTAAATCAGAATGTTTTACATGCATTTTTTAAAAGTATGTATGCATGTTGTGTGGGATTAAGGCCGCGAACAAATGACCGACAACGCTTAAAAGAAAAACAAAGAACATTTTTCAATCAGATCAGAAAAAGAAACGTAACTTGTCATAGTGGGCTCATGAAAACCATGTCCTCTTTCTGTACCTGTGTTTGTTCCTGCACACGATCTATTCCTATGTCTAAATATGGAAGAACCAATCAACAGGAACTGCACCGTCGTCACATGTCCGCCACGCTGCAGGAGGGATTCCTCTCACCCAAAACACACACATCCTGTGTGACTTATCAAAGACGTCAAACTATAGTGTACCAGCATGTACTTTTTAATTAACAATTTCAAAGGTTAAAAAAAAAAAACACAGTGAGTGACACCGAGATTTAAAGAAAAAAAGAAATAATGATGAGAGATTGCGAGGCGGGTCAAGAAAGTATTGAGATTTAGCACTTGTTTAGCTACAGACCCCCACCCCACCCCCACCCCCCACGCCCACCCCCACAGCAGGGGTCGGCAATGAAAAGAAATTTCCTGTAAATGCCTCCGCTTCTCTGATCTGTTTCCAGTGCAAACCCTGCAAAAGAATTACCATGGCAACAACTTACTGCTCACATTACTGAGTCCCTCTGCTGGAAAATACAATGGAACTGACCAGCCAGAAAGTCACCAAACTACTATGATTCACTCCTGACGCTTCTGTCAGAAGTGTTGACACAAAAAAAAAAGAAAGAAAGAAAATGAGACATTTTATAAGGTACAAAACTGAGTGTCCGGATACCGAAGGAAACCTTGTTTGTAGTGTACTACCTTGAATTTAAATTCTTTTTTTTTTTTTTTAAATAAAAATTACCTTCAAAAGTATTTTGCATAAGTTAAGTACTTGCGCAGGATTAAAAACAAGGCAAACTCAGCTTTTATTAGTGTATAAAGATGAATTAACACAGTTTGCTTCAAACAAAGGTATTTTCTTTCCATTTAAAAAAGTCTTTGTAATCTAGATGGGATAACCACTGTGAGAGGTGGGTGAAAATTGTTGAGAACACGGTCCACCCCCAGCAGGACAGCACATGGTAACAGAAGCAATTCATTAATTCAAAATCACCGTTAACAGGAATGTGGTGAATCAAAGAGGAATTATAATGGAAGCTCGGCGAGCGGTTACTCACAGTGAGGATACTCGAGAAGGAAATCTTTACCATCTAAACAAGTCAAACTTCATAAGTTTCCTAGTTGTTTGAGCAAATGTTTTATTTAAATGTGTCTAGACAGTTTTTTTTTAGTTTTTTTTTTTACTTTGTCACTACATTTTTCTTACTTTTGAACGTTGGAGAGCCGTGATTTGCGTTGTGACGTGGTGTCACACCACAGAACTTGTTACAAGGACCACAGACCCCTAACGGTGTTATGCGAAATCCAGTCGGTGTAAATGTGTGATGAAAAAGTGGCACGACGAAACAATCCCACAGCACAACCTTTGCTGGAACCGCAATCAAATTTATGAGGTGCGAATTACTTGAGAAAACTTGTTCTCATTCAGTCTGATTCTCCAAATCCAGGGCCCTGCCTTCTGCAGGTAAGACACCAACTACTATGAAGTACTTTACACGACACTGCATAGAAATTAAAAACAAAACACCTTGTATCACTGTCCGCATTGTCATGTTCTTGTCAGCTGCCATGCTGTTTCCTCGTCACTCTAAAACTCACTCATCGAACTGCGGTTGAGCAGTCGGCCCCACATCCTATAAGTCAGAGTAGCTTTTCCACAAATTTCAAGTGTACCTGCTTAAAAAGGCCTGAAAAGTTACTTATTCTTGTGGGTGACTGTATAACCCAGCAGGATTTGTATTGCAGTGATTTTTGTGTTTATTGGAGGGGCCTATACAACAAGTTTGTTTTCTTGTGTTTGACAGAAGAGAAGGCTGACAGCTGTACAGTAGATTTTTTTTCTTCACAAAATTCAACATCTATAGCCAGATCAGGAGCAGGCCTAAGCAGTTACACACTGGATGCCCTTTCTTACCTCCCCATCTCTTGATTTTCTTCTGCCTTGCTTCACTGGTATCGTATATACTGTATAACTAAACATGAAACACTGATTACAGTAAGTATGGGTTGAAATGATCTTGCTGATGCCTTTGTCCCATATGATTTGATCACACAGCACCAGAGCTAATGTGTTTTCACTTCCATCTGGAGTGTAGGTGTTCTTCGTCAGGCTTCTTTAAATAGACTGACTTGATGCCTATTTTCAGAAAGGCTTTACACCTACTGAAAAAAACAAAAGTTTTATGAGTGTTGTGCAAAAATGCAAATGTTTATACCTATTCTTCTGCCTTCCAGCCCAACGGCTTTCCCCCTCCTACTTTTGATCAAATCCAGAAAGAATTTGTTTTTGAATTTTCAGTGTATCCCAAAGCATAACTTTGATAAGAAGAGCTTCTTCTGGGCTGGTAACGTAAAAGTCATGGTCACCATGGCAAAGCCTTCTCCAATAACATGCATTATATTGCGTATTTAACACCTCGATTAAGTACTTTTAATGCCTCTTCTAAGTGGACCCAAGAAACTGGCAATAAAAAGGAAGTGAAAAGCAGCAGTGTATTGAGAGCCATGCTTTGCCGTCCGGTGACTACTCCCCTCCTCCCCATCAACCTTCCTCTATGACCTGTGTAAATGTTTTTTTTGTGTCTAATATTATTATTACTGCAGCTGGTGCATCACCGACCACTGCAGAAAGATCATGGCCACTGTATATACAGTTAGAGTAGTAGAGAGTACAGAGGAGAATATCTGAAAATGATGATAAAGATGCAGCCAGAACCTTTTAAAGAGACTGAGAAATCCATCATTTACATTATTGGCTTGTCGTGGTTAAGTAATTTTTAAATCACACGCAACAAGTACAGTGATGTAAACCTAAATGTAAAAGTAGTGATGTAAACCTCCTTCTGAGTCATGTAGTACACTTGATTTCCCAGATGTCATTCACTTTAAAGAAGAACCACTGCATTCCAGACATCCAAGACCAGATCAAGCCAAGAACCAAACAAACCAATAACCTTCACTCCTTCAAAGAAGACCTAGAAGTGACTGTCAAACCAACGTAGGCCGAGCAGAAACAAAATAAAGAGTCAAGACTTACATGAACCCTCTCTGCTCCCGAATGCACATCCTGGTGCTCGGCCTGGAGCTATGAGCAGAGGATTTCTTCTTCACAGAATGAATGGACGTGCCAGCGGACATGACTGCGGCAGCAAAGTGCAATGTCTCACCATACTTGGTGAGGCAACGTGTGGAGGGATGGCAGACGGATGTAGCTCAGATGGATGAAGTTGAATGGATCAAATCACTGATTCCAAATAAAAAAAGAGTCATTGAGATTGAGAATCTAAAGACGCATGTAAATACAAGACAAAGTGAAACCACTTTCAGCTGTGTCGATTCTGAAGTCTGCTGGTGCTCCGAACCCCCTCTACACCACCAGGCGTTTCCTGAAGTGATCTCCTCCTCTAAGGTTCGGTCTCTGATTGGTTGACCGACTTTGTAATGCTCTTTCCTGCTTCCTCAGTGATAGCACACAATTGGCTGGCAGACACAGCCCACACCACTACACACACTTAACACACACCGAGACAAAAGGGACCCGTAAAACTGGTTGGGGACTTTCCGTTTTATAGCAGTGGAGGAATAAAGCCGTCAATCATGCATGCACGCACAAACACACACATGTACCATTCCCAAGCGAGTTTATAGGTTCACTTTCTTGATACTGTGTGTGCTCATTATTTTTTACATTTACTATGCAATAAAATAAAGAGGTAATTTATTAATTAAGGAGAAAGCAATGAAATGTGATGCTGCTCTTCTAGAAAATCCATCCTTTATATGACATAGTGAGCCCATATATGAAAAACAAAAACAAAAAAAAAAACAGTATGAAAATATAGAATTATGATAGTGATATAAAAGAGTAATGTACTGTGAAATCTTTGGTTTAGCATATATTTTACACAAGATCCTGCTGAGTCAGCCTTTAGTCAGCTCCTACCCAGGATGCAAGATGAAAGAGAAATAGTGATCCCTGTTTGTGGAAGCATTATTCATAAAACTTCTGTTTTTTGTCTCAGAAGTTATAATACAAGTAGTCAATGAAAACAGAGACTGCTCCCATTTTGGGAAGTGACCACAAGAGATTAAAATACACTTTAAGTATCTTACTGCTCTTTTAAATAAAACTGCAATTCTTTGGCTCCAAGACTGAATACTAAGTGTCCCTTTAAATTCAAACAATTCATGCTTGAATGCTTTTAGACATGTCATTTGCATTGTCCTGTAAAGCTTAGGCTGATAGTCAGAAAGAGAAACATAACATTTCTGTTGTCTCCACAGACTTTTTAATCTGTTGGCAACTCAGCATAGAGGTAAACGAGAAAATTAAAAATAACCAAAACTTCCAAACCCCACAGCTGTCTCCACCATCACTGGATTTTGTACACGAGCCACAAGAAAAAGGTAAAAGTAGGCAGACACACATACAGAGAACAGGAGCCCGGCACAAGCGCCGGGCCGAGGGCAGAGACGGTTCAGGGGGCTGGCCTATGAGGCCGCCGGAAGCAGGACCAGCAGATGCCGACTCAGGATCAGGGACTAAGTCAGAGGCTGGGTCAAGTTTGGGAACGGAGTCGACTTGCAGTGACCTGGGCAGGGGCCTCGGTGCTGGCTGTAGCAGGGAAACCGAGACAAGGTGGGGTGCGTGTGAAACAATGTGAGGAGGTGGGGAGGTGGGTGGTGACGGCTTTTTGCTGTGCCTGAAAGTGCTCTGGTCTGCCAAAAGCTAGGCGAGTTCCCCAGAAGGAAGACTCCTCCTCCCACCAAGGCCTCAATGTGTTTTCTGCCTCTTGGTGAAGAAACTCAAAGAGAGTAATATACTCTCCTGCTGGGTCCACTACCAACTGGTCCGTTCTGTCACAACTCGGGGATGTAGGACCCAAATGAAGGTGACTGAGTCAGCAGGAGTTCCAAACAAAAGTGCCTTGAGATGACGTTTGTTGTGAACGGGAGCTAAATAACCAATCTGACTTGAACCGAGTCTTTACATACAGACAGTGAGCTTACATGAGGCTGACGGGTTTACAAACTAAGTAAACATTAACTGAAGCACTTTGTCATTTCACTAACTGTACAGTCTTTCTTTTGGCTAACCTAAAGTTTAGATGTGGGTTAAATGTTAAATGAGTAGTGAACAAAGACACAAACTTCTGTTGTACTGTGCTTTATTTTTTAGACATTGATTGTAGCCAACTTAAAATAACTAGTGCCTTGCTTTTGTGAATAGTAGGTAGACTGTCAGACTGAATTTACAGCAAAGCATGCTGTTAAGGATTGGTTCTTTCATTGAGTTAACTCGATGAAAGAGGAGCCATCTAAACACCTTATCGCTGGGACTATACAATATCAATATACGGCCATTTAAAACAAAAACAAAATCAAAAAGTGAATTGCAAAAATCATAGTTTTGTTGCCCCTTACACACTAATGACAAAGCACCTATGCTTGTGTTATTTCACAACATTTCTTTATTCAGGAGCTACAACAATTTCACTTCAGCGATGCTTCATGAAGAAATACTTCTTAGAGTCACTGTGGATGTAGTTTATAGCCACGAGCCTTCACTGATCTCAGCTTTTTCAGAGAACCCGTCAACTGAAAAACTCCTTCTATCCAAAAACCTATCCAAACACAATGTATTTATAATAAATTACCATTTTAAAGAGGGCTCTGCAGACTTTTTCATTAGACTTTTTACATTGCACTTCCATAACACAGTAGAACGTTATATAACGTTTACATTATTGCTGATCAAACAAGAAGAAATGTAAATACATAAAATATTGTTTTATAATCTGAAAGCATTATGGTAACAACCAAAAGAGACCAAAAGAGTTCCTATTACACCGAGTCACACACCATCTAACCACCAGGCCTTTGTTTTAATGCATCCAGCGTGGTCAAATTAGGTCAAAGAAAAACTCTTTTCAATAATTTAGGACAACAGGCTGCTGCTCAATCTGCACCTAGCTTTATCAGTACCAGATATCCTACCGCTGAAAACTGTGGTGGGGCAGTGATGATGCACAACGGTAATCACAAGCTGCTCATGTAGAAACCTCCTAACCGGGCTGAAAACTTACCATCATGGCAGTTACAGCTTTCATAATGTACATGCCTGTGCAAAGGTCTCAGGCAACCTTTCTCTAGTTTTTTTGGTCAAAGCTTAAATGGGCCTCTAATTTCAATATTCATGTCTTTAATCGGATGAAATACAGAAACCTAATATTAGAGGATAAATCAATTAAATGGTTTTCCATTTATTGGCTATTTTTCAATAATAGGCATTGGTTATAAAACATAAATAAATATTGGTCAACCTTAAGATAATCCATCCATCCATCTGGTATCTATACCCACTTTATCCTTTGCAGGGTCACGGGGGTCTGCCGGAGCCCAACCTGACTCATTGCATGTGAAAGGTGGGGGTCCACCCTGGACAGGTCACCAGTCCATCACAGGGCCACGTACAAAGACAAACAACTGTGCACACCCACACCCACACTCACACCTATGGGCAATTTATAATGATCAATTAACCTACCACGCATGTTTTTGGAGTATGGGAGGAGGCCGGAGTACCTGGAGAGAACCCATGCAAGCACAGGGAGAACATGCAAACTCCACGCAGAAAGACTCCTGCCAGTTCGGGAATTGAACCATGAACCTTCTTGCTGTGAGGCAACAGTGCTGACCACTAAGCCACCGTGCCACTAAGCCAAAAAAATTTTGCTGCCCCTTTAAGATAATATTTATGCAAATGTTAAATGTTAAAAATGGGGTGACTTCATAAGCAAAAACCAGTATTTAATGTTACTTCCCTCAATGCCAAGCACAAATAATACTTTTTAAAAGGAGACCCATTTGTCCCATCCAGATGTTTGCAGTTTAAGAGAGCCAGGTTCGCGCTTTTTTCTGCTTGTAGAGATTAGAACATGAATACTATATTAGTATTTAAATGACATAGTTACACATCACTACAGTCTGGCTTTATGTGGCTACACATAAAATAAAAGGACCTCGAAAAACAATACAGACAGTTAACAACCTTCTGACCTCAAACTGATCTATAAAAGCACAAAAGAACAGTGAAGATCAGATCCAGAGACTGCCGTGACCCCACAGGGAAGCAGACTCCAGCGTGTTGACACAAACGGATAATGACGTTAACTGTATGTACGTACACCAAACTATAACCCTGTAGACAACATTTTGAATTTAATACAAACATTCACCTTACAAATAAAATCAATCCATCCATCCATCCATCCATCCATCCATCCATCCATCCATCCATCCATCCATCCATCCATCCATCCATCCATCCATCCATCCATCCATCCATCCATCCATCCATCCATCCATCCATCCATCTCTCCACTCAGGGAGATAGTCGTCTGCTAGAGCGACTCTAGACAGGTTGTTAATGGAATCAAAATACTAATTAGGATCTTTTCCATCTAATTGGGAAAATGTGTGCAACACAATATGAGTAAATCACCTTCTGCAAGTAGCTGGAAGAAGGAAGATGAGTAAACTCTCTCCAGTTATTTCAGTCTGTAAGATTCCAGGTAAAACCTAGAGAAAGCACCCATTCAGTAGCCTTTACACGACTGATCAAAGGCAGCCACATATTGATCTGTGGACGAGCAGCTCACATACTTGGAGCACAGAGAGGTTCACTTTCCTGTTGGAAACAAGTAGCCTGGCATATCAAAGAAACTACTATGACATTTTAAGGGAATTTGCCTCAAAAGTAACTAAAAAAAAAAAACACAGCACTGAATAACACATAAAGAAGAAAAACATACATGAATAACTTGTGTATCCATAGAGATTTGCCGGGTAATGGTTGCTCTCTTATGACTTCAGCAGCCACGATGCCCTAAATCAGCAGTATTAAAAAGTGAGCCGAAGGTTCAGAAGGCACCTATCTTTTTGATAAAGTGTAAAAACATTTTTATGAAACTTACCCATGGATTGCTGCATCAGCTGTTAAACTCCTCTGCCTCTCTTTGTGTCATCTGCAGTTTGCGCCGTGCAGCGCTCCAGGCTAAGCTTCAGCCTGGTTCACTTCCTGGCCGGGCTGCTCTGAGCTGCTGCTTTAAGTGTCACAACACCCTCCCTTTGACCACAAGACAGACCAGCTGCAGCGCTCATTCAAACGCAGACAAGCAGACAGACAGAAACAACATAAAAAGGAAGCTGATTACAATCACAAGCCTTTAAATGTCACCCACTTGCAGAATTAACTGTTTTATGGTGCTACACTGTTTTTCAGGACTTAGTGGGGTTTGTGTCGCTTGAATCCTCACTGACAGAAAAACATCACTGCCAACATGTATCATGTTTCACTGGTTGTACGAATACAGTCAGAACTTCAGTACTTCCTCTTTATGGTCTAGCAGGAACACTCCTTTTGGTCACAAAAGAACCCATGTCAGATTATAACCTGAGGCTTGCTGTTATGTAATCAAACTGACAGTGTGTGATAGTTAAACTAAATTTCCTTGCAGAGTAAAAGCAGTGAGTCTAAATCCCCAGCTGGGGTGTTTATTTTATGTGGCATCTGTGCAAGTGCTGGGCAGAACTGGACTGCTGTTCCAGTTGAGTTGTAGTTGGGGCTGGTGGGGTGGTGGCTTAAGTCCTAAAAATACTATGTTTTATTTAGAAAATTCAAATGAAAAACTAGAAATTCAGAAATGAAAAAGCCATGGCTCCACTTCCAAAATTGGTGGGCCACTTTGTCAAATGTAAATGCCTGAATGCAGCTTAGCAGTGTCTTGTTGAAAGATGCAAGGTCTGTCCTGATGAAGATATGGACATGACCAACTATGTTCATTCAGAGTAGTTTCTGGGTCCAGGGCATCCAGTGGTGATTTTTGCCCCCCGGCTCACAAACGTCTACAGATTTAACACATATTTTGATGACATTATGTAATCCAGATGACACATTTAAAGTCTTTAAAATTTCATGCCGATGAACATTATTCTGAAATTGTTTAACACTTTGTAGTCATGGTTTTTCAAAGACTCGTGAACCTCTACTTCAGAGACTGAAGACTGTCTACAATAGAATATCATAAATTAAAATGAAATAAATAAATAAATACATAAAATATAAATAGAAGAATAAATACATGATAAAAAAATAAATACAAAACAAATAACATGTAATGTTACTGACTTAGACAGGAGAAAGTACAAGGACAGAACTGGGATTAAATTAAACTGTGATGAAACCACCTGTGAGGGCTTGTCTAGTGGAGGGCCTTACTGTTCAGCCTATGTGTGTCCATATTTTGTACAGAATTATGATAATTCAAACATTTATGAGCAATTAAAAAAAAAGCAAATTTAAGGGAAATGTTTTCAATAGTCATTTCAATTATCTTTCAAATCTGCTCAAGCTTAAATGGTTGAGTCTGTGAGACAATGTCACGATTCGCTGAGCTAAATGTAGCTCCGATGCTTCAAAAACAGCATCCTGGTCGCACAGCACATACATCTGCAATCAGTCATTACAGATCCTAAAGCTCTGTATTTAAATCCATCTGCATAAACCTCTTTGGTTCAGAATTGCCACAAAATGTTTAAGCTCTGGTTATTGAAGTCTTATGGGTAAGACTCTAAGTTAAGTGCTTGTGCCTGCTTCATTCCTCTGTGGGAAATTCAGGATACACAGATGTCACGTGCATCGTCAGTCATCCTCAAACAGCCCACAAAGCTTATCCAGTACCAACAGATTATATAAAATAAAATTCTGTTGGTAGCAATCATGGACAGTTTTGCTTATTTAAATTAAAGTTCAACAACATAATTCCAAACAGCGAAGTCAAATCAGTGCGCTTCTACCGTTTAGTGTCTAAGTTTCCTGAAGGAATCAATGCACACGTTTTCTTTTTTATTCTTGAAGACATGTGACAGTCCATCCAAAAGGCTTCTTCAAAACTCCCCACCGGTCAGTTTGAACTGAAAGAGCCCTTTGGAGGAAAAATGAAACGCCTTCAAGAACCAGGTGAAGGAAGTCCATTTGGTTTGATTCAAGCTGTTTATGCTTTATGTTGCTTCACCAAACAGAACAGTGGAAGCCTTTTTTTTGCTAGACGTTTTTTAACATGTACAGATTTAAATAACTCTTTTTTTTACAAGCATTTTATGCACCACCACAAGTATGGGGGCTTTTGGCAAAATCTAGTCAAATGTATTCAGATGAAGCTAGGTATTCTGATAAGTATCACATTTATATGAAATCCTAAAGTCATCAGTTTACTTTCTCAACCGAAGCGTCTCACGCTTGGCTGCTCTTGGCATAGGGACAATGTACACCACTTCCTTTCTGTATGGGAGTTTTTCAGGGCATTGCTGTTGCAATGTGCAAACATTTTATTGCTTAAAAACAATTCTTTATGGAGCTATGTGTGGGAGTTACCATGCAAAGAGTGATTTGCATGTTGCAGTTTACTTCTACAGAAGTGACTTAGGGGAATGAGATTTAAGAAAGATGTAGGAGTATGTGCAAAAGTGATGGGTGTTCAGGGCGGTGTGTGGTCTGTGATATATCGCAGGTAGGAGGGCAACCTGGTGTAAAACATGCTTTGGTTCCCTAATATTATACAAATGATGAGATCAGACATGTTTTAAATACAGTGTATAATTCATGCCTGCTTTTGTTTAGTCTCCCATCAACTAGGAGTCTAAAAAGAACTTCAGCACCTAAAAACCTCATGTGTAATAATGGGTCAGTCACTTTCTCAACCAGTGTGAAAAAAAGCCTTCCATTATTTGTATATTTTCAACCTTAAGAGTAAAGGAAAAAGGACAGCATGACCAGTTCGGACTTAATAACAGAGCTGAAGTTTTTAAATAAAAATCAGTCTCTTTACTGAGTAATTTTTACTCACTCTTATATCATCATTCAAAAAAGTTGCAATATCCCCATTTTTGATTCTCTTTAGCAAATAATTTTGTTACTTTTTAAGATAATAATAAGGGAAGACGAATCGATCGATCAATCAATCAATCAATCAATCAATCAATCAATCAATCAATCAATCAATCAATCAATCAATCAATCAATCAATCAATCAATCAATCAATCAATCAATCAATCAATCAATCAATCAATCAATCAATCAATCAATCAATCAATCAATCAATCAATCAATCAATCAATCAATCAATCAATCAATCAACCTTTGTACAGCACTTTTAAAGCAACCAGAGTTGACCAAAGTGCTTCACAATTAAATCAAATAAAAATGTGGACTACAAAAGTACTAAGACACATACAAACTTAATATTCAATTCAATTCAATTCAATTTTATTTATATAGTGTCTATTACAACACAAGTTGTCTCTAGACGCTTTCCAGAGACCCAAAACATGACCCCCGAGCAATTATTACATAAACAACGGCAGGTCAAAACTTCCCTAGTGGAAGAAAAACCTGAAGCCAAACAGTGGCGAGGAAAAACTCCCCTTTAAGAGGGAAGAAACCTGGATCAGGACCTGGCTCATGAGGGGGGACCCTCCTGCCGAAGGCCAGCCGGGTAGAGCAGGAAATAAGAAAGAATAGAGACATAGAGACACCGTCAAAGGTACAAGATAGGATACATTAGTAACTGTCCTTGGTAGTCCAATTAGACTTCTGTGAATATGGGTGATATATGGATAGACGGTGATCCAAGGGGATGAGGACTGCAGGTCGGGGTGTCAGCAAGCATCCAACAGACATCCACACAGACAGGTGAAGGCAGACACTGGGATGGTCAGAGGTGGGACTGCAGGTCAGCAAGCAGCTCCTGAGGCCCTGATCCGCAGGACATGCAAAGAAGAGGAAAAGAAGGGCCAGACAAGCACAAAAAACTACAAGAACAATGGACCACAATTATGCTTATGGGATACTGTTAATAAATGAGGGTTGAGGTGAAGCAGAGACAGAGAAGGCAAAGAGAAACAGAGAAGGTGAAAGGCACCACTCAGTGGATCATGTTTGTGCCCCCCTGCAGCAGAGGCCTATAGCAGCATATCTACACCAAAGCTGTTTAAGATGAGCTGCTCTAATCTGGTCCTGCAGCTGCAGCTTTGACTACTGGGCCTGACACATTAAGGTACTAAATATACACTAACTATATGCTTTATTAAACAGAAAATCATGGGTAAATCATTCCAGTAAAAAATCCAGTTAAAAAAGAAAAAAGTAAAAATAAATGTTAATATGTGCTAAATGCCAACCCAAACAGGTGGGTCTTTCTTTTTCTTTTGGATAAGCAGAGTAACAACAATACGTTACTCTCAATACGTGTTTTATTACGTAGTACCAAATATGCAAATCCAACTAAAACATGTCTGAGTGATCAGCAAGACTCAAAATCAAAATATTCATATAGTGCATTTACCACTTACCACTTTAGAAACGTAACAAATTCAGACATCCCGATTAAGAGTCAGAAAAATGGAAAACTAAAGGCTTTAAATCTAACGTTCTAGGTTTATGAAACCAAACATCAAACACAAGTTGAATCACGAGGTACTCATGCCATAGTAATGCTTTATCTGAGTTTAAAATCAGAGTTTCCTCCGTCCGTCCATCCATCCATCCATCCATCCATCCATCCATCCATCCATCCATCCATCCATCCATCCATCCATCCATCCATCCATCCATCCATCCATCCATCCATCCATCTGGCAAGAGGTGGAGTACACTGTTGACAGTCACTTTCCATGATACACAGGACCCATCCATCCATCCATCCATCCATCCATCCATCCATCCATCCATCCATCCATCCATCCATCCATCCATTATCTATACCCGCTTTATCCGTTTCCGGGTCTCGGGGGTCTGTCGGAGCCTATACCAACGCATAGTAGGCGAAGGCAGGGGTACACCCTGGACAGGTCGCCAGTCTGTTGCAGGGCCACATAGAAAGACAAACAACCAATCGCACTAACATTCACACCTGGGAGGAAGCCGGAGTACCCGGAGGGAACCCACGCAAGCACGGGGAGAACATGCAAACTCCACACAGAAAGACCCACAGAATCGAACCAGGAACCGTCTTGCTGTGAGGCAACAGTGCTGACCACTAAGCCACTGTGCTGCCCTACACAGGACCCTAAGTTACAAAATGATCCTCATTGAATATCAAAACAGAAAATATGAAACACATGTTGAGATCATAAAAAAAGAAAAATGTTACCAAGATTGTAATTCAGGTTTCTACATGTTTGCAATAATGCAACTGTGAACAGCACATTTCTTCATGTGATTATTGTTTGCTTTGATTGTGACCTTATTTTGACTAAATTAGCTGTTTTCATGGCAGTTACTTATGTGTGTGTCCTTAGAGTAAATTATAACCGAGTATTGTTTCCAATGTAAACATACTAATTGACTTCACCTTTCAGTAAAGCCTGTTACTGCCCAATCCTTCTTTAGTACACGCAAAATTTAGTCTATGGTTAGACACCTCAAGTATCACAGGATTTGACTTTGTATGTGAAAAATAACATATGTATTTGACACATATTGCATATTGCACATGTTGCACAGTAATGATGTCTATTTAGAAACTAATAATATATATATATATATATATATATATCAAAATATCTTACAATTATTTTCTGATGATGGCATAAAACTTTATATAAAATTACTGAAAAATTGGTAATTTTTTTGCAAAGTTCTATGAGACGTTGTCTTGGCTTTAGAAATGTCAACCATCTTCACATGTGGCTTTTAAAGAAAGTATATTTGGTGCTTACTTAGCAGTCTTAAGGTCATTTCTGTGGGTGGGGGGAACCAGGTGTGTACATTAGTAAGCTTGTGGCTGAATATGTTCCACGTAAACAAAAGGATGTACAGCACAACTGACAACTTCCTGTGTGTTTGTAGAGCTGATGTCAAAGAATTATTTGCATTGTGACGCTACGTTTTGTTTTAGTTTTTTTTTTACATAAGAAATTTTCACTTAACACCCCAACAATGAGCTTTCCAGACAGTTTAAATGTCCTGTGAAATTCTAGACAATTATTTTGATTACATTACCTCAGTTCATTGTGGTTTATATATATATATATATATATATATATATATATATATATATATATATATATATATATATATATATATATATATATATATATATATATATATATATATATATATATTCACATATGGCCTCCTTGGCCATTGATTGCACTTCCTCTTTCTTCTTTGGTTAAAACATAAATAGTGGTCTTCTTTATTGGTATCCTGGCAAAACCTGTTAACAAGTATCACTGCGAATGATCAACATGAAAGCAAACAATATATGAGGAATGGAAGGTTCTGCTAAAAATAAAGTTTCTTGTGTTTGCCTGCTTGTTTATTTTAATGCCTGAGTGTGAGAGTTTAGTAAAGGGGATGTTGCTGTTTCCTCTGTAGTGACAGTAATGAGCAGCGATCCCACGTGTCACGTCTCCTCTCCCCCTCCCACGCTTCTCGCAGAGAGGAACACAAAATGCTATTATTGTCACTGACAGGAAGCAGACTGAACCACGACATCTTACTGAGCCCGCTCTGTTCGCATGCATCTTTTTTCTCTGACTTAACTCTTCCTTTCTGCTGTTTGAGCTCCTTGTTTCTCCCGCTTTCTTCTGCTTTGCTGTCTAATAGCTTTCAGTTTTCTAAGTTTTTATCCTTTGTTTTGATATCTCCCCCAGTACAAACAGTCTTTAATCCTTGTTTCTTTTGCCTGTCACTTTTCTTGTACAGTAAACTACATGTGACGTTTCCTTGACATGGAGCTACTTTTGGTAATTTCTTTCTACATCATTCACTGTATCTTTTCACTGTTTTATTCTTTGCACCAGGTTTATTTTGTTTTTTTTTCTATAGGAGCTTTGTTGCTTTACTTTACCTTTGTGTCTTCTTCGATACTGTGCTCTGCAGTGGGTACCTGTACGTGCACTACTACTACTTTGCGGGGAGCACCTCTATCATCAAGAAAAATAACTAATCAGCCAATCACATGGCAGCAGCTCAGTGCATTAAGGCGTTTAGAGATACTCGGGAATCAGAATCAGAATAGGGAAGAAAGGTGATTTACATGTTTTGAACTAGGTATGGCTGATATGTAAGGGTTTTGTAAAAATAACCATTTGTAAGGTTAACAGAGAGGTGTCTCAAACAGAGAAAACATCCAGTGAGCAATACTTTTCTTCTGTTTAGTTTTGTTTAAGTAAAAATGCCTTGAGGTCATACAACGTCAACAAAACACGTATTACAATCAAGTTATGCAGATGAGCATCTTTGAACATACACCACATCAAACTGTAGCATACGTGTTACAATTCAGATTTCTTTTATAGCTTCTATTAAAATACAGTGGCAGGTAAAAAATCCCCAACAACAGCAGAAGATCATGCCATTCTCGTCTGACCTCTGACATTTTTGCTGTAAAATGCGCTTGCTGGATGCTGAATTACAACATTTCCATATCTGATTTATATCCATATTTAAGATAAAGTTGTGTTCACCTGTTGGTATGGTTAATTCCCTGCCTGAGATGTGCCGGACGTGCTGGCATTTTCAGAGTATGACAGGTTTACCCCACACACCTCTGTTCTGCTCCAAAGTCAAACAGAGAGCCCGCAGAAACAGAAAGTCAACTGTCCGAAAGATGTTTCCAATTATTAAAAAGTCCCATAACACTGAAACGGTGAAGAAATGTTTTGAACCTGAAAGTAGGAAATACATTCACACAAGAAAGATTACTATAGTAACTCAAGTTGTATTTTAAAGACAGAAACACATTATGAAAACCGATATTCATTCACTGTGATGGCCTGGTAACATGCCCAATGTGTAACCCCCACTTTTCACCAACAGCTGGGTGGTACCCCAGCAGATCCCAGCAGACCCTAAATATTTTATTGAGGGGGGTATAGATGATTGATGGTTGGATGAATATTAATTTAGCCTCTGTTTTTTGAATGACATGGTGTAGGTACGTGCTGCCCTCGGGTGGTAAATCCATTGCAACAACAAAATAATATAATTTACAACTGAAAATTCAAACCCAGAAGTAAAACAATAACACCATCTAGCAGTTACCCAGAGGCATCGCAGACAACCTGTCCACAACTTGAACACAGCTCTATACGATGTTAAAAACCTTTTTCTGTTTAAAAAAAACAAAAACAAACAAAGCAGATGTTAATATTAAGCACAATAAAAGAGAAAAGCTAAAACTTTAGTTTTAAACACTGTTAATATATCAATGAATGTAATTCTGTGTACTACACAGGAAACGGAAAAGATCAGGAATTACAAAACGGTTTGTGAAATAACACCTACACTTTGTTTATCATCTGATCTCTTCTGTTGCCAGGAGAAGCAAATGCTACTAAGTAATGGACATTCATGAGTTTAATCTCAGACAACAAAGAGTCTTGAGAGGCTAAATACACCAGGACAAATATATTTACTTCAAGTTTCAGAAAAGTTAATTTGCAGTGACGAAAGAGAAAAAAAATACTCCTTTGAGTGTTTCAAGACAGTGGAAAGTGTAAATACAGACAGCACTACTCTGTATATCTATAACTCACTCTTTCAGTCTTCAAGGTCTTCAAATCAGCTGCATTAAACTTAAATAGAAGACACATGAATACACAAATGCAACTGTACTGAACAAACACAAAGCCAAACTAGGACACAGACATGTACAAACTAAGCCCACTCTTACTACTTCTACATCAGCCAAATAGTAAAGCAGCAGTCAGCTTGGGTTTATCAAATGCACTTGATTATTTGTTTATACAAGTGTGAGCACCCTTACAAAAGTAGAGGTCTGTTCTGGAGCATTTTAGTGTTCAGGATATTCATAAACCTTCAATTCTAAATGATAAGATGAGCTAGCAAGGACAAGCCAGCCCAGCTAGGAACAATGAGAAATAAAGTGGCAGGGAAAGGAGAAAAGACGGATCAAATACTTCCAGGGGCTCAGAGCACAAGGGTGCAATCAGTTAGGCAATGAGGGGACGAAGCAAGAGGCAGAGGAATGAAAAAAAAACTCAGAATAAAGGAATAAAGGAAACAGAAACTAAAATTAACCAACGAACCATGGCAAGCACAATGCAAAGAAGGGTTAAACATCACCAATTATCTTAGAGATAATCAATTGTAATGCTCAGAAAAGTTAAAAATCACCCAAAATCAACAACCAGGCTCCGCAGGCCTCAGTTATGATGTTAAATGTTCAAGTTCATGTAAGTACAGTTACAAAAATGTGCACAAGTATGGTTTGTTTGGAGGTTTAGCCATGAGAAATATAATTTTATTTAAAAAGTACATGGTAACACAGTGCAATGATGTACCTGAACAGGCAACCAGACTTACGGAACAATATCCTTTGGATGGATGAGACTAAAGTGTAGATGGTTAGGTTAAAATAAGCACACGAAACTTGTGTTTAACCCTCTTCTATACACAGAGTTATATTTGGCACAAACATGTCATTCCAACTGTCAGACATGGTGATAGAGAAGTGATGATTTGGGGATGGTTTGCAGCATTTGGACAAGGTCACCTTGAAGTCATGAAGCTGCCACCTATCTGATGGCCAAGCTAAAGGTTGGATGGGAGTAAACCATGCAACAATGATCCCAAACGGACCAGCAAATCTGGTCTGTTTGGGATCATTGAAAAAGAATAGCTGAAAAGGGCAACTATGGCCTACACAAAGACCTAAGAGAGACCCAAGACAGCTGCCACCTCAACAAATGCTTGCAAACCTCAGTAACAAGAAATAATGTTATAAAGAGGAGCGGCTCCATGGTATGCTGAAATACTTTTAATGTAATCCAGAAAACAATTACTTGAAGTTATTGCTCCGACAGATGGTTCTACAACAACTAAATTATGGTATCTACCGAGGTTTTCACACTGCTTCTGCATTTAGATTTAGTTTGGATATACAACAAAAAAAAAGCAAGACAAAAAAGGAGAGAAATACTCATTTTTAATACTGCAGCTACAACTGAAACATTTCTTAACATCTACCTCATGTTACAAATCTTTTTTTTCTGCCTTGTGAGGCATATATTATGTCTTTTTTCACAAATTAACACAATTTCCTAAGGTCTTAATGAAATGTCTGTGACACACTGTGACACGCCAGAATACCACAAAGAGACAGTGAGACTGTTGCTCTTGTCAAGCACGTCTCTTTAACACATGCAAACAGCCTCCCAGACAGGAGCCCTGCCACTAATGAAAGAATATTGCGCTGGAACCTTCCAGAACTACAGAAGCAAACAACGCACAATTACTATTGCCACGCTATAACACTTCTCCAAAATGACGTCTCAGTACTTTCATTGCTCTCTCTCTAGTACCACCATCCAACATCTCCTTCCCCTTAAAGGACCACCCCAAATTCACCCCACATATATATATATATATATATTGAGCCCCAAGTAGCCAGTTCTTGTCTACTCCCCACTATGATGCCCCTGTTCTCGGCTGTGTGTTATTTGAAAGTCATGCTGAAAAGATAAAAAAAAGGAAAGATTATATTATTTATTTTTTGACTGTTTCATGGCTAACCATGAAATTTCATTGGGAACAACCATATATCGGCACGTGTGGCCTTGTACAGCTGCTCTGAGCTCTTTAATTAAACCTGCAGGAAATAAGAGCTTAGCTGAACAGTTACTTTCACAACTTTGTTAAAAGTGTGAAACTCACAAACATGTTACTTACAGTAAAACGAAGTTACCTTGATAAATTACTCATACCCTACATAAAAATGATGTAGCTCCTAAATGTTCTTTCCTTCACATCTCTCATGTGCCCTGTTTTTTTTCTCTTATAACATTTGCTAAAGCTTTTGGGGAAATGGAAAAAAAAAAGGCAACAAAGCACAACTAAAAAGCCACAACTGATTAAAATAGAAGCACTGTGGAGCCAGTATAGAATCAAATAAAATGGAAAACACAATAAAGTTCACTAAGAAAAGACAGTATTTCCTCCTATGAAACTTTAACATGCTGGGTTATTTCTGGAAACAACTTTATTTCCATCTAATGTTTTGGAGGCGGAAGGGTAGCAGAGGTGGGGGTTGGGGGGTCGCAAATGTTGCCACTGTGATCAACACAGCAGAAAATAATACAAATACTATAACTTTAGGAAAAATTAAGAAACAATAAATAGTTTTCACAAGCTTTTGTTTTGAAACAGCAGACACTTAATTTATCAGAAAAGCGGGTTTAAAAAAAATATCTTAAACTTTAAAAACTGTTGAGGTCATTATAACTTGTGGAAATCTGAGTCTTCACCAGCATCCCAGAAACATGATTCCACACACTTCTGCTTGTGAATTAAAAAAGGATTTAAATACCTGATTTCAGGAGTGGAAGAAACTTCATTTCAAAATAGTTCAGATGTTGTATGAAATCTGGACAGAATTAAAATGCAATCACCTGAAAATGTCAAAAGCCCGTGTTGTGGTAAGAAGAGAACATGGAAATAATAATGACAAAAGTCAGTTTGAATGTGTCATTTAATAATGTTCTTTATATGACAAGTGGAGCAGGACGTAGTGCAGGGGTCTGAGGTGGCAGGAGTTCTAAAACAAAAAGTATTTTATTTAATTAAAAGTGCTGTTGAGCAGGAAATAAATAAATAATAAATATTTTTTTTCTGCTCTAAAGTTGGACATTTTAACATGGGAGTCGATGGAGATCGACTCTCTTTTGCAGCCAGCCCCTAGCGGTCAGGCGAGGAACTGCAACAAAACTTGGCACCACATGACCGTGAATGCAGAAGTAAGATAGTTGGTACTTGGACAAGATATACTGACAGGGCTGACGAGACACGGGTGTAAACAATAAGGGCAGATGGGCACAAGGGAAGTCAACAAGAAAACATCAAGACAAAGACAGGCCTCTGAAGCAAAACAGGAAGTGAAGTACTTAGAAACAGAAGAGGTCCAAAGCAAGAAAACACCAACATGATACAGAACCCAGAACAGAACAACAAAACTAACGATCCATGTATGACAAAAGTCTATAAACTCAAAACCCCACTACAATAACTTCACACCATAACAGCTTGTGTGGGATCCCTTCTTCTCCTAACCACAGTCCATACATTATATCTGGGAACTGAGAAGATCAGTTGCTGGAGTTTTGGGAAAGAAACGTTTTCCTCTCTTCAGCTTGATTTTGTGTCTGATTTAAGATTACTGTCATTACATGATAGACCAAATGTTTTTTTGTTGGTGAAAAGTCATGTTTGTCATGGATTCGGTATGTGGTTTACTCTTGTCTTGAGAAACTATGAAAGGTCTTCTCTGAAGAGAAGATGTCTGAATGGGAGCATATTGCTCCAAAAAATACCTTTTAGCATTGAGGTTTCTTGTCAAGGTTTCATTTAAAGGTTTCCTTTCCAGGCACCAGTGCACCTTTATACCAAACACTGAAGCAGACTTTCACAATGAGTGCTGATAAAAAGCTTCTCTTTACTTTGGAGGGTGTGGTATCCATGGCTTCCACAGGACATAGTTTTCCACATTGCCTACACACAATTTTCCACTTTATGGAAAAAAATAGATTTTGGCTTATTTAGCCCAGAAAAGATCACAGTATTTTTAGACAAAGAGATAAAGTTTCTTGGCACGATAGAGCTTTTACATTCAATTTTCAAAATAACAGTAAACTGTGTCCTTGGATAGTGATTTTTCGGTTTTTGATATGGGAAAGGTGGGAAAGAGCCCAGGGGGCACCCTACATGTAGATTTGTAATTTATAATTGCTAAAGTAGGTTAAAATAGAAGGCTCAGAATGATACTAAAAGGAGGGTGATTCTTGAGCCATAAGGGAGTTGAAGTAAAACAGTTTAATCTTTGAAAAGAGCAGGACATCCATCACTAGAAAGTATCATATACAGATGATGTGTTGGAAGAAGAACAGGAGGGAGGGGAGCAAGGTTTCATTCTCTTATCATGTCCTCATCACACCACAAATTGCTTCCAAATTAAGTGTTCATCATTCATATAGGTTGGGTTCTATACCTACAATGTCACATTTCGTTTAGGTTTTTGTGAATTCATAGAACACATATGAATTTGAATAAATTAACAAAAAATTAAATGTTAATCTGCATATAAAGGTGAAGTGGTATATTACCAGTCATAATGTTAGGTTTACAGTTTTGGGGTGGGGTGGCATAGCCCAGGGCCTAAAATAAGCCAGAACCGCCCCTGTCTGTCAATTGCTATTAAAGAATTATGACTGTTTTTTTCTGCCTCTCTAAGATGCTGTTTTTATATCCAATCTAGTCAAAGACCTATTGCCAGTTAGCCTAATTAGGTGCAGGAGTTTTGTAGTACAACATTAGAAATACCTGTTCCACACTTAGTATTAGTAAAGGTTTATATACAGCAGTTCATTGTACTGTTGAACTCCATGCATTGTTTTTAGATTCCAGGTCAACCCTAAGGTGGCACTGCTGTCCCTTTGCAACACCTAAACACAGACGCTGTCATATAGATGGGTGTTTGGCTTAGTTTTATGTGTGACATCATGGAGTCTTCAGCTAATTGCAGGTTTGGTTTAAACTTCATGTTTAAAAGCAGTGATGACAACGGCCCTGATAAGACGTCATGAAAATGACATGATGTGACAATTCAAAACCAGGGGTAGAAAAAAAGAGAACTTATGACTGGATCAAGAAATCGCATCAGTTACTTTCACATATTGAGATCCTTTCAATTAAAGCTTAGCACAAACGCTTCTTGTCTAAACCACTGCAGTCAGTTAGGTCTGTGCAAGTAGCGAAGAGTTTAAATTTATACTATTTACATCTTTTCATATGAATCCATAAATAACTATGTCGTCAAAACCTATCATAAGATTCTGAAAAACTAATGAATGTAAAGTGTAGTTATGAAATATTGGAGAAGGGGCAGGATTAAATAAGTTTTACTTCTTCCTACACCTTTTTCGACATGTCAAACAGGATGTATGTGTGACATGCACACACATACATTGGTATGTGTGTGCATGTATATAGGTACGTATGTTTAGATAGGTTTGTGGGTAGAGATTTACTTTTTACTTTTTATTTATCTATATATATTTATTTTCAAAGGGTTCTATATGTTCAAAATGTGTGTGTATTCACGTGTATACATGTACAAATGATCGGATACTGAGTATGTCACTTGTCCAGTCTTGTAAAACTGGAAAATGTTGCACGTATGCTTTTTTCCATTACTGTCATAGATATTCCATTACAGCCCTGGATGGACTGGTGACCTGTCCAGGGTGGACCCCTGCCTTTCGCCTACTATGCGTTGGGATAGGCTCCGACAGACCCCCGTGACCTGAAACGGATAAAGCGGGTATAGATAATGGATGGATATTCCATTACAAGGGAAAGAGCGTATTGCAGGTCTAAATGGCATTATACCTTTGCTTTAACTGATTAATCAAGGGATAAGTCGGATTTATTCCATGTCTTAAAAAGTCTATATACATCTAACTTTGCTCGTAACTACCAAAAGTGAATTACACACAAATTATGTTTGACATTAAATGTTCTTCTTGGACAAGGCATCTTTCAAAGATGCGATCATGTCTGTCATAAATCATAGAGAAAGATCATTACATTGTTAAAAAAAATGATGGGTCAAAAAGTGCTTTCATTTCCCCAAACTGTTACCACACAGTTTATTTTTATGTGCAACGTTATTCAGATCCGAAAGAAATTCAGTAATTTCTCACCAGCACAGTCACAAATGAGTTTTCCAATTTCCACAGATAAGTCGCATCAATGTCAACAAAACAACATGAGACTTCCAGGACCAGTGGGTGAAAGTCTTCTCAGAGGAGGAGCTCACACATCCAGAGAAGGATGTTTTTGACTTTGCCGTCTCTACAACAGAGACTCATTACTGTCTCTGAGTCGACAGTCAGGTACAACTTATGAAGCATACAGTAGGATGAAACATTTCCTTTTTTAATACTATAGTTTTGTTGTATGACAAACCCCCCCCCCAAAAAAACATTTAGCTGCAGTGAATCTTTTTAAGGCAAATGTAAGTTGACAGACACTCCTATCCACACAGACACACAGGCCCTACATATGCACAACGCCAAGTATCTCTATCATTCAATAGTTTGTAGATCAACCCTAAGCATAACTTGAAATAATAGTTTCCTGCATGGCTTTATCAAATTCTCACATTTTTGTGGAGTTTTGGCCCATTCTCCTTTCCAACATGCTTCTGTTCATGGAGGTTTGTGTGCTCCAGGCCAGCAAGCTGTCAAAACATCTGCTTTTATAAAGGTCTGCATGTGTGTTGATGACCTCTTCATCGAGAGCTGATAGTCAGCAGCCTCTGGCTGGGGGTACTTAGTGGGGCCATTGTGATTTCTTTTCCTTCTGGCTTCATTTTTCTTAAGTAAATAATGGCACTTTAAAATATGTATGACATTGTTCATCTCAGGATGCCTTTCTAAGATGATTTAGCTGTGCAATGGTTAGATCCTTTTACATTACATTCAAAATAAAAAAGAACAATTTTAACACATCCACAAGTGCACATGCACACATAAACAAGTAATACAAAAATCAGAATACAAGAGAAAATACTAGTTATTGTACATGACTGTAACTGAGAGAGAAGAAAAGTAACTATGAAGGTAACAGCTGCCTTATCCGGTGCAAAACTCCTCCATCCAACTGGACATTTCAGGGAAAGAAGGCAGGAACTTCCCTTAGCAGAGACCAACCCGTCACCATTTTGTCAGCAGACATTTGAATATGTTCTTGGCACAGCAGCAGTTTTTGGAGAAGCCACACCACGTCTATTTGGAGCTTCCAAGAAAAAAAAAAAAAGGAAGGAATGCCAGTCAGACCCACTATCAGCATCAGCTGGGTCACCAGCAACATGTCAAATCACCTGTCTCTGTCTAGGCCTCTTCTGGTAACAAACATGCCACATAATATGAAGACTTGGACTGAAACTAACACCCAAAAAAAACATTGTGTCATTGAACGTGACTCACATTTCACATGCATACCTACATCTGAGACAGTGGATACCGTCTGGAAATGACTACAGAAAGAGAGCTCATTAAATAATTGGCCCAACTGCTCCCCCACCTGACCAACTCCATGCTGGACCGCTGCTTCTCCACCACCTGTCTAACACAATGATGGGCTTTACAGAGAGAAATACAGATGTATCAACAGGTTATTCAACTTATTGAGGGAACAGCACTGAATCACAGTTTCAGATATGTGGACATGCAAACTGGAGGATTGGAGGACTTCCCAGAGACAACATTTCCTCTGGACAGCAATATCAGGTTCACAAATGAAGATGCAAAAAAAAAATAAAAAAAATCAAACTGCCTTTTTTTAACTGCGCTGTGCACATTGAGAGGGAAAGAAGTCTCAAAACTGTGGTATACTGGTAACCCACCACTATAACCCTTTTCTGCTTTGTGACTCACACCATCTACTGGAACACAATCTGTCCATCATCAGAACTCCGTACCACTGGGCGGAGACTATTGGCCTGAGGCAGAAAACAAAAACACCAAGAAAACACTTTAAAGTTGTGGGTACCCAAACTATGTCAAGTCATTTAATAAATATAAAAAAAAAAAAAAAAAAAAAAGTCACAACTCGAAAGAGAAAAGAAAAACAGTTAAAAAAGCATTGTCCATGCATATACACTCAGCAGCTTTATTAAGTACACCTAGTATGCCTGATAAAGTGTCCGGTGAGTTGCATGTGAGCGGTTTCTGAGAACTACAAAGATCTTCACCAAAAGCAGCATCCAGATGGGTTTCAGACCAAATGACATCCTCAGACATAAACCAGTTTACCTAAAGAACAGAACATGCACAAAAACTGGGAGGCATAGTAGTCAAGTACAGCGTCGCACATACCTGTATACATTAGAAACTTAAACAACTACGCAACCGAATGACAACACAGGAGAGCCAGGACCTTCTGTTAAGCCTGAGATGTTCATCCGGATTTAAAGGATAAGGGACAGTTTCTTGTGAACAGTAGTGTACTGATCTGGACAGAAAAAAGCTGTTTAAGTTGCCTTGATGAGTGAGAATCTACATCAGCAAAACACTCAACTCAGAAGATTCCTGATCTGTCAATCTGTTTTTAACAGACTAGTGTCCAAGGTCTAACCCTGCCTTTCATCCGTAGTGCGCTGAGATAGGCTCCAGCAGACCCTCATGACCCTACATTGGATGGATGGATGGATGGATGGATGGATGGATGGATGGATGGATAGATGGATGGATGGATGGATGGATAGATGGATGGATGGATGGATGCAGACAGTGTGGGTTTTAAAACACTGCATTGACTATAAGTGACTTCAACTTCTAATCTACTTTAGATTGAGAAGATCACTTTGTAGAAGCTTCAGGCTCTCTGTCCAATATAAGGCAGAATAAACTAATTAGATGTTGTGCTCTGAATACATTGAGCTTGTTGTGGTGATTTAAAAAAAATCTTTGGACCAAAGATATTTGGCATTTAATCAAACCTATTTTCTATTTCAGTCAAACTTATTTGATTTCAAATCATGTTGGAGAGAAAATCAGCGCAAAGCATTTATTTTTCTACTCAACAGCATATTATTCGAGCTACTATCAGTCAAACCTTGATGTGAACCTAATTGTATTTGTGGTTTTCTTCCTATGCTGTGTGTAACAAACTGTTAATTTAATAAATTTGTTTTGACTTATTTAATGTTTGTATAAAGTCCTGGTATTATTCTTGGAGGCAGAGTTCAGGAAGTAGCTGTGCTTAATTAGGAGGCAGCTGCTAGTGCTGGTATATGATTAAGAATGCAACATACTTTTTAAGTTCATTTATTCTTCCAGGAACAGATGTTGTTAGAAAAAATATATCTTTGTGATCAGAACCTGTAAGGTCAATAGAAATAAAATGTAATCAAGTATGAGGCAAAAGGCAAGTAAGCTTGTTTCAATGTTCACACATTATTTTTATGCATTCATCCTTTTAAAATGCTAGCTATAGAGGAGTGGGTCATGGGAGCACCCTGGAAAATCTACATCCCGGTATTGAATTTCCAAGGAAGATTGCTAAATGTCAGTACATTACATGTAAGATCGCTGAGGGGTCTGCACCTTTATATTCTAGTCCAGGTTCTACAAAAACCTTCACAATGTGTTTCACTCATTCACACAGTTAGTGCTACTATTATACATCCAATTTACATAAACTAGCACTTTTTTCTTGTACCCAAGCAGCAAATTTCTAACCTTCGAGTTGAATCCAACATGGAAATAGTACAAATTGCGGTTTCTCCACTGACCTCTGATTGCTGGTTTCAGAAGTGAGTCCATCTCCACCATCGCATTAAAGATATTTTTCTAACATGTAGTGGGTTAAGTTCTCATGTTGCATGTTACATAATCTCAATCATACTTACACTCCTACACTGATGCTGTCATTAAAGTTTTTGGAACAGCTTTGATTTTATGCTTATTCAAATTCCTTGTTTTTTTTTTCGTTTTGTTTGACGAATGACTTCTGACATCACAAAACCTTTCAAGTTAGTGTTCTTTCTGTTTCTGTTTGTCCTTATTTAACTTGATTTATAACAGACTTTTCTCTAAATGCAATTCTTGTGCACTTGTTTCCACGTTGTTAATAAAGTAATTAACTCTGATTTCACTCAAATAAGAACGCTGTAACATTAAGTGACATCTTGCTTATACAGTGTTTATGGGGGGAAACTTGTCCACAGTCTGGCAACACAAAGGATCTGAGCTGCTCACTCACATACACAAAAGGTGAAGACTGGAAAAGCAGTTAATGGAAAATGTGTCGTCATATGTGCAGTGACATGAACAAAGGAAAATTATAACATGGAAACAGGAAATTATTTAAAATAAGACACTTCTGGGCCTCTCTTTCGCTCAGTGTGTTTTTTTCCTCCCCTTCCCTTTACCAGAATAGTGTTGGTTCACGTACAAGTGTTGGTTAAGTCTAATTGAACGAGTTCAGTGTCATATTTGTTTATTCAGATCTATATTTATTTCTCAGTCTCTTAAAAATATACAGGTAATAGTAATTACAGGGACCTGGTTACTGTAGAGGTTTTGGTGAGAAAATGTGCATTTTTGGGTGGTAGTGTTGTATGGGATTTTCTTTTTAAATCAAAAATGTGCTGTGCCTCAAAAACGGTTATATAACACTGGTCTAGAAATATACTGATGTAGGTTCTTCCATCGATAAAGTCCATTATTAAGGTAAAAGCCCATAAATTAGGCAACCTGCCTTTTGGCCAGTTTATGGACTGGGATAGGATCCAGCAGATCTCTGTGACCCTGTATAGGATTAAGCGTGTTTAGAAAATAGATGGATGGATGAAGTTTTCAGATTTTAGCCATCATCAGGCAGTGGTGTGAAACTCACCTGTCTAAGGTGGACAACGTGGAAAAGGCATGAAAACATTTTCCTCACTGCATTGCAAGAAAGGATTACGTTTGTGAAGGGGGCTGATGTTTGGCCTCAGAGAGAGGAAGGCAGCCTATGATGACTTTTAGTTTGCATTTGTGTTATTGTATATATATATATATATATATACATTTTTTTTTGTTGTGTTTTACTGTTTAACATAGAACTAGGTCAATAGAAAATATGCTGTCAGTCTCTCATATGCAGTAGTAATTTAGTAAAATTCTGTTTACAGTATAAATGATGATCAAATCAGTGGCGAAAAATGATTGCAGTAGTAAAAGAAATGAATAATAATAAATGACAAACAAATGTTGGTAGTCTAAGGACCTTAACGTGCTAATGTTACTCTTTGCAAGTGCATTTAATATGTTTTATACTCAGTGTGCTTTTCTTGGCCTGCACCTCGCGTGTGTTGCTTGTTCCCGAAAGTTCAGTCAAAAGTCCACACTTCATAATCAGACTTCCATGACTGAGAACTGCACACATGACAGACTCAACAGGAACGTTATGGTGTTCTGTATTGTCACTGGGGACCTTCAGAAGTTTCTCATCATCATCTTATTTTTGTACTTGTTCTTGTCAAACAAATGTGCAATTCAGCGGCTCGCACGGTATGTCCATGTGGATATGTGGTCTCTTCTTGGTCAAGCTCTTAAAATATTTGGCCTACCACAGAAAACAAGTTAAAAACCCCAGCTCTTGTTCCACAAAAGACCCCGCCGCTCATTAACCTTATACATTTACATGCGCACCCTGAAACATTAACGTGTCCCAGCTAAACATGTTCAATTCAATTCAATTTTATTTTATGTATATAGGGTCTATTACACAAGTTGTCTCTAGGATCTTTCCAGAGACCCAGAACATGACCCCCGAGCAATTATTACATAAACAAACACAGGTAAAAACTCCCCTGGTGGAACAAAAACCTTAAACCAAACAGTGGATAGAAAAACTCCTCTTTAAGAGGGAAGAAACCTTGAACAGGACCTGGATCATGAGGGGGGACCCTCCTGCCGAAGGCCGGATGGGTTGAGCAAAAAAAGGGAGGTTAGAAAGAAAAAATGGATTTGAAGCTCTATGATCTTTATTATGTCACAAGTTAGACAAAGTCATTTTACTACATGCATGTCTGTACTGATCTTCAAAATGGTCACTCTTCATCAAAGTGTGGCAGAACAACAGGTTGGCTGCTGCTTAACCATGTTATTGTGGCTTTTACAATATTTTTTTGCAGCGTCAGATGATTTCGTACCATTTCTGCCATCTTCCCATCAGAACTCCCTTCTTTCGCCACAAATAGCACATTTGGAAACCAGAATCCATACTATAACCTCCGCCTGTGTGCTCAGACTCAGAATGAGGTTACTGCAGGTCAGCACGTCCAAAGATCCCCAGAAGCGGGCTTCACGTTACACTTGAGTGCCCATGTATGGCCACTTCCTTCCCCAGAAACGGGGCCTCTTGGCTTTGCTTGCTTGTGAAGAGTGCCAGTTGCTTGGTACTCTGTAATTACTCTACGTGGTTTCAAGATGGGCTGGAGTTTCAAGAAACCCATGGCAGTGTTAGTTCAGATATAGAGAAAAATTCTGAAACCATGTTTCAAATTAGTGCTAAAACATATGTTTCTTTACGTTTAATCAGATGTTCACATGTAAAGGGGAAGGCCACGTTTACACAGGATGTTCGTGTACGTCTCAAATGTAGAGTAAAGCACACTTTTTTGTGACAGCTCGTGAGAAATCAAGCACACAGCTTACCAGGTGCTGATTTTCTTTGAACAAAAGTTTATTCTATGCTCAACGAGAACCTTTAAAAAAATAAAATAGAACAAAAAAGCCCTTATAAATAACAAGTGTATTTTACCAACATGTGCTCCTGGGTTTAAAACAAAAAAAAGGTTACTTTCCCTTACATTCATCTTTCAGGTCTGTGAAGCATGGTAGTTTGGTAAAATATTTAAACTATTATAAATATATGACAATACAGGGATTTTAATTCCAATAAAATGCTTATAAAAAGATTGTATTCACTAAATGTTTTATCCTTTTCGGTGTTACTGGGCAGGGGTGGGGCAGAAATGGGATGTTGGGAGGTAAAAATGTGCCGTCTTACTCTTAAAGGCAGAGTTCAGGCGCTGCCAAAACGGTCCATGGTCAATGACAAAGCGCGGATGAATGCACCTCAACTTGTTTTGAATGTCATTTATTCATTTACAACAGAAAGCCTTCCCAAACCATGGAACAATACATAGACCAGCTGGGTTGAAGCTGAGTCACAGTCTGAAAGTGGTGGTTTTACTGTAAATTCCCAAACGTTTCCAAGACAGTGTTTCGTTTACAGTGTCTAATACATAATTACATAATAAATGTATTATTAATAACAAGTTCTCTTGCCTTGTGGAAAATGACAACACACTGCCTCGTACTTTATGAGCTGAAATGTTCAGGTTCACCCGCCACATTGTCTTCACACTTCTGAAGAAGCTGGAAAAAAACAAAAAAAACCCTTTGTACCAATTTTGTTGTAAATCTTTGAATCAAATGAAAGCTGTCTGTGACTGTGTGGGGTTTATATAAGGTCAGTTACAGGTTCAGAGGCGATGCTGCCTTCTGAGGTCACAGCACAAATTCTTGAGGCCAGACTGGACATACATTGTACTTTTTGTGTCTTCATGACATGCCATGATTATGCCGTCTGGAGTCCCCCGCGCCTTTTCCGTTTGACTGCACAAACATGACTCCAAACCTGACCGCAAAATATATTTTCATTCATATACGTCGACTGAAATTTACAGCTCTCAACAAATTTATAATTCTTACCCAAAGTCATACTGCTGTGCCAACATGCCACAAACCCTTTTTACTCATTACAACGTGTTTGTCGGTGGTCAGTCAGTCAGTGATGGATGAAATGAAGACTTCTCAGTTCTTTGCTGATCAAACAGACAGTTTTTCATGGAAAGAAAAAGCATGTTGGTTTTAAAACAGATTGCAGTTAATATGTACATAAGAATATTTTCAGTGGGAAGATGAACTATTTTAACAGGAAAACAATGTAACTATGTGCTGGCTAGCCAACCTATAAATAAGAAATTAGATTTAGCCAAAAACAATGTTGCCAAAAAAACTGTGCCAAAGCATTCTGTGAAGATCATGTGAAGAAACGACAAACAACAAAAAATAATATAAAACACCCTACTAAACGTGGAACATCAGCTTAGGCAATGAGTAATTGGGTTCTGGGAGTTAATGGCTGTGATAAAACACTTTGTCTTCTTTGTGTTTGTTGTGGCTTTTTCCTTGTACTATACACACACTGATTTTTATTGAATACATCATTTCTCATTATAATATTTGGAAAAGAAAGAAGCTTGAAGAAGCTATTCAGTGTTAATAGAGGATAATAAAAATAACCCACGTTTTCTGTTCAGCACTGTAGCCAGGCTGACAAAGAGCCACAACTCTGTTGAGCCGTGCATCCCTGCAGCTCTCAGTAGTGAAGACTTTATGAGCTTCTTTAGCAATAAAATTGTCAGAATTAGAGAGGAAATCGGCCAGGCCCTCCCGGCAGTGGCTGTGGGAATTTCTTCAACCTCGGCGACTCCCTTATGCTCCGACCTGACTCTAGACTGTTTTGTTCCTGTTGACCTCTCTGAGCTGACCTCAGTCGTCAATGGATCTAAATCATCCACGTGTCTGTTAGACCCAATCCCTACTCGACTACTCAAAAATGTTTTCTCTCTGATTGGACCGACAATACTGAAACAGATCAACTTGTCCCTAGTCTTAGGATATGTACCACAGGCTTTTAAAGTCGCAGTAATCAAACCATTACTTAAAAAACCCTCTCTTGACCCAGACATTTTAGCTAACTATAGACCAATTTCCAACCTTCCATTTATCTCTAAAATTCTGGAAAGGGTAGTTGCAAGCCAGCTGTGTGAGCATTTGTATAGAAATGATCTATTTGAAATTTTTCAGTCAGGGTTCAGAATGCATCATAGCACAGAAACAGCACTGGTTCGAGTCTCGAATGACCTTCTTATGGCCTCAGATAATGGGTTAGTGTCCATACTGGTTCTGCTGGACCTCAGCGCTGCTTTTGATACTATAGATCACAGCATTTTACTGCAGAGGCTAGAGTATGTTGTTGGGATTAAAGGGACAGCTCTAGATTGGTTTAAATCATATCTGTCTGATAGATTCCAGTTTGTTCATGTTCATGAGGTTTCTTCCGTACAGACGAGGGTCTGCTATGGTGTCCCGCAGGGTTCAGTGCTAGGGCCAATCCTGTTCAGTTTATACATGCAGCCCTTGGGAAGTATTATCCG
The DNA here is from genome assembly GCA_014839995.1 of Xenentodon cancila. Taxonomy (NCBI): domain Eukaryota; kingdom Metazoa; phylum Chordata; class Actinopteri; order Beloniformes; family Belonidae; genus Xenentodon; species Xenentodon cancila. The sequence continues at coordinate 21,676,300 of CM026215.1, read as the reverse complement.
GAACCACGGCATTAATTTTCATTGTTATGCTGATGATACGCAGCTGTATCTGTCTATGAAGCCAGATGAAACAGAACCATTAGACAAACTTCAGATGTGTCTTAAGGACATCAAGGACTGGATGTCCAGAAATTTTTTGCTACTAAATTCTGATAAAACAGAAGTTGTTGTTTGTGGTCCCAAACAGCTTAGGAAGGGATTAGATGGTCTTGCGATGGCCTCCAGTAAAACTGTGCGAAACCTTGGCGTTATATTCGATCAGGATTTGTCATTTAAACAGCATATTAATCAGGTTTGTAAAACTGCGTTTTTCCACCTCCGTAATATCGCAAAGATCAGGAGCATCCTCTCGCAGAGTGATGCCGAAAAACTAATTCATGCGTTCGTATCTTCTAGACTAGATTACTGTGACGTGTTGTTGGCTGGATGTCCAAGTAATTCTCTTAAAAGCCTCCAGCTGATCCAAAATGCAGCAGCGCGAGTGCTGACAGGAATCAACAAGAGAGACCACGTCTCTCCAGTTTTAGCTTCCCTCCATTGGCTCCCTGTAAAATTTAGAATCCAATTCAAAATTTTATTACTGGCATATAAAGTCCAAAATGGCCTAGCGCCGCGATATTTGCAAGACCTTATAGAACCGTACGTTCCTAATAGAGCTCTCCGTTCTCAGGGTGCAGGTTTACTCGTAGTTCCTAGAGTATCGAAATGTAGATTTGGAGGACGGGCTTTCTGTTATCAGGCACCATCACTCTGGAACCAACTTCCAGTTTGGGTTAAGGAGGCTGATACCACCTCCACCTTTAAAACTAAACTTAAAACATTTCTGTTTAATAAAGCATATAGTTAGTGTACATTTAGTATCTTAATGTGTCAGGGCCAGTAGTCAAAGCTGCAGTTACAGGACCAGATTAGAGCAGCTCATCTTAAACATAGCTTCGGTGTAGATATGCTGTTATAGGCCTATGCTGCAGGGGGGCACCAACATGATCCACTGAGTGGTGCCTTTCACCGTCTCTGTTTCTCTTTGCCTTCTCTGTCTCTTCTTCACCTCAACCCTCATTTATTAACAATATCCCATAAACTTAATTGTGGTCCATTGTTCTGGTAGTTTTTTGTGCTTGTCTGGCCCTTCTTTTCCTCTTCTTTGCATGTCCTGCGGACCAGAGCCTCAGGAGCTGCTTGCTGACCTGCAGTTCCACCTCTGACCATCCCAGTGTCTGCCTTCACCTGTCTGTATGGATGTCTTTTGGATGCTTGCTGACACCCCGACCTGCAGTCCTCATCCCCTTGTATCACCGTCTATCCATATATCACCCATATTCACAGAAGTCTAATTGGACTACCAAGGACAGTTACTATTGTATCCTGTCTTGTACCTTTGACGGTGTCTCTATGTCTCTATTCTTTCTTATTTCTTGCTCTACCCGGCTGGCCTTCGGCAGGAGGGTCCCCCCTCATGAGCCAGGTCCTGCTCAAGGTTTCTTCCCTCTTAAAGGGGAGTTTTTCCTTGCCACTGTTTTGGCTTAAGGTTTTTCTTCCACTAGGGGAGTTTTTACCTGCCGCTGTTTATGTAATAATTGCTCGGGGGTCATGTTCTGGGTCTCTGGAAAGCGCCTAGAGACAACTTGTGTTGTAATAGACGCTATATAAATAAAATTGAATTGAATTGAATTGAATTGAATTGTAGTTATGATTTTATTTGTGTATATATTAGAGAACAGACCTGATTGCTCATGCTTTTAGATACACATTTTAGCACCAGGTGTGAATTCATTCAAGAACCACCATCGGATCTTTCAGCACACATTTTAATTCAAGGTCTGAATGAGGTCATAGATGCAGCTATTTCTGTCCATCAATCTACAAACAGTTTGGAGTCCACGTCTTTAACAGTCGCTCCGGCTCTCTATAGTTTTACTTATCAAGTGCATGTCAGATTCGTGATCTTTTAGTGTTGGAACTCCACTAATGTTTCGATTTAGCCTGTCTGCAAATCCTGAGCTGAACTGACTATCGTAGAAGTTGGTCTCTCTCCATTTCTGACATGGAACAATTAATTGTATCCACTGTGCCATAGATACTGAGTCAAAAAACCAGTAAATTCATTTTTAGAATAAAAACAAAATCCTCAGATAAGTACCAGCAAATACTTCTGGCTGTGAAAAACATTGCATTTGGTTAGAGCGGAAAACTCCCACTGCAATGTTTCCCCTACTGTTCACTTTGGAGATTTATCTGTCATAAAGCCTTACGCCGTACTAACAACCCTCACAAAAATAACTGCAAATGAAATCAATGTAGAGAAAAACTGAAGGAAAAAAAACTCCACTGACACAGCAAACATATTCGTTTGGGTACACAAACACATCACAGGCAAGAATTTGTGGACCCTGGTTTGATTTTGCAACCGTTTCTTGTGCATTCTGTAAATAGGCTGTGCTATAATGTGCATTCCTAACCTTTTGAGCCTTTGGTTTTATTTAAGACGACAGTTTATTGTTAGGGAACATAAATATGAACAAGTGCTGTCAAAAGAAAGTTTGTTGTCATTCATCGTCTTTCCATCAATACCTGGTGAGCTCAGCTCAAAATCTCCGAGCCAATTTTTTTTGTCCCAGGCCAGCCATGCACATGACACATATCATACGTTCAGCATCTGCATCAACTGTTCTTCAAACACCACGCTTACTTTGCAGAATTTCTGGAAAAAAAAAACCAACCCTACAAGCTTGCCTCTAAATAAAGTAGAAAGGATGTGGTCTAAAGAGCCATTTACAGCTGGCTGAGGGTGGAACTGAATCAGTTTGACAGTTAAATCATAACTGCAGTCTGTCCTTTACTGCAGTCATGGCAGTGATGGCAGTGATCTTAGGTCCAGGTGGGGCGTACTTCTACTTTTTTAACAGTTTTTATTTTTTTTTAATAGCGTTACACTTAAATTTGAGACTCCACTTTTGATCTTAATTGCTGTACAATTCCACTTAGAGTCACTGCTTTTAAGGTTTAGTTATTAAAAACTGTGTGGTTACAAAAACATCCTGGCTTACTTTGAAAACTGAAATTCTAATATTGTCTGCCACATGCAAATCTGTTTTGTTTTTTTTTGTCTAATTAGGTAGAGTCCTGACCCCTTTGCAAATGTGGAAATGGGGCCGAATGCGGTGCAGACATAAAATAATCCTCCCTCTGAAATAAGTGACTTTGAAGTGCTGTGTGTGACAAACAAACATTTACAATTTCTATCCACCCACCAGCACAAATACAATGATTAGCATTAAAAATGTTGCCATGATACTTGGTTATATTTAACCTGAATCAAGTGTATTCAGACATGATGTTCTGTCTATTAAATAGATTTTTTTAAACTTTTGGCAGGTAGTTTTTTGACTACAGTTAATATTTGAACATGGTTAGGGATTAGGGATTTGTTTATAATTAACTCAAAACATTTATAGGCCAGTAGTCATGTGATTTAAATTAAGGTCACTTAGCTACCAACACTGACATTATAGGAACATTTAATTAAAACATGTTCTTACATCCGTGTCAGGGTGGGTTTAATAGCAGCTACTGTACATAATAAGGCAGTTTACAGCATTAAGGTCGCAGAGGGGTTTGAAGGCTGAAGACTGTACAGTTTAACTCTATGTTTCATGTGCATTTAAGGGAAAAGGTTAAATATGCAGTTGACTGAGTTATTTTAAACTCAGTCTTACTTTAACTTTGATGTGTTATTTGTTCAAAATTCAAAGGCAGTGGAAGGTAAAACAAGTACATTTCAATAAAATAAATGTACAAAACTGCTGGGATATAACTTTAATATGTAGTCACCAACCAGCTTAAAATGAGACTCTTAAAGCAGCACAAAGGACTTTCTTTGGATTTTTGTTTCATTTGAAGGGGTATTTACTATAGAAAGTGTTGTCTAACATTTCCCTCCTCTCCCTACTACAAGCAAAAATCAGCCAAATTAACTTTTGACTGTCTTAGTTGCGTTGTGAAACAACCGCACGTCACTTCGAGTACCATGCCACGTTTCAAATATGATGAATCACTGATGAAGCTGAAGCTGTCAGAGACCTACATCTTAGACAGTTCTTTGATCCTTGTCAGAGTTTACACTACCCCAAAAGAGCCGGACTTTCCAACCAAGCAAACTCTGCACTTTTTAAAACGGAACACGCAGGTGTAACTGCACCCTTGGCAAACTGCACCAGGGTTCACGTACATGCAAACCAAGGTCAACGTTTTCAGGAAGACCAGATTTTGGTGGTTTGGTCCACACCAGTTTGGATAAGCTCCCGAAATGAAGCGGACCATTTAAAGCAGACCAAACAGCTTCTGACTGAGTCTTGTTGATGATAAAGGAGTATGAACTGGTGGATGGAGATCTGCTGAGTCAGGAAGTGGAGGCAAGGCTGTGGGGACAATCTAGACTGAAACAGAGAGAGGTGGGACAACAGGCCATGAAATCATGGTTTCAAGTTAGCACTTGTGAAGTTAATGACGAAATGGTTAGACTCATTTTTTTTAGGTGAACTGGTCAAAAAGAACTCCACCCAAGAGAAAGATTATGGCAATCACGAGCAGCTGTCCCTAAATTCATCATGGTGTTGATGATGTGTTTAAGTACTGTAAATGTCAATGTTTCTCACACTAAAAAGCTGTTATTTTCACTGCCTGTGTCGTCATGGACTCTGGTTGTGTAGATAGTTCCTGACACTTAACTCCACTCGTGACATCAGGTAAGATTTTAAAAGCAGACAGTAACGTGTCTGCACAGTTTGTTTTTCTGCATGTCCAGAACTAAAGAATTTGTAGGTGAAGTAGGTTTCTGCAGGAAATGTAGGAACTGTCAGGCGCACACTTTTGTAGACATACACTTTGTGTGTGTGTGTGTCTGTGTGTGTGTGTGTGTGTGTGTGTGTGTGTGTGTGTGTGTGTATTTTATAATGACGTTGAAATATTTGGGTTCAGAAATGTGAAACTGTTACTTGTTACTGTGATTCCTTTTATTGCAAGTTTTTGCATGAATATAAGATGTTTTACATAAACACATATTTATTTGCCACCAGAAACTACAGTAGATACTACAAACATTGTGCATTGCTCACTTCTGCCCAGCATCAAGATGAACCTACTCTTATTTGAACACTGGAATTACTTTGTGCCCATGATGTAATCTAATGTGTGGCTGTTTGCTTAGCCAAAGCACACTCCTACACATAAACAGAGACTGACTTGAATTTTCTTGCAGCTTTCAATCAATTTGATCAAAAACCTTTATATAAGTCAGGTAAAGATTTGGAGATCACACTGCAAGTGTGAAAAGCCTCATCTTACAACCGTCACAACTGCAGATCACAAGCTTCACGATTTTTGTTTCGAAAGGCAGGGGTACAGGTCGCCAGTCCATCGCAGGGACAGACAACAAAGACAGACAACCATGCACGCTCACATGCACACCTATGGGCAATTTGAAGAATGATCAATTATTTTAGTATGCATGTTTTTGGACTGTGGGAGGAAGCCGGAGTACCCGGAGGGAACTGCACACAGAAAGATCCACTGGGCCAGGAATCGAACCAGGAATCTTCCTGCTGTGAGGCAACAGTGCATATGGAGGTACTTGTATGTATATATATATATATATATATATATATATATATATATATATATATATATATATATATATATATATATATATATATATATATATATATATATATATATATATATATATATATATATACCTCCATATGCCACCATAGCCAGCTCAGGTTGGCTTCATATATGTACTATATATGCTCCCCTACCGTGATGATCAATGAAACCAATGAGCTGTTTTACAGCAAAGTAACAGTGATCCTGGAGATGCTTGGCCAACATAGCAGTAACACAGAGGGGCAAGAAGGAGGGAAGTAAGCCAATTGTCATAACTCCAGAAAGAGGCAACCAAAAAAGGTGTACCCACAAAATACAGCCAAATGACTACATCTGAGGCTCCAGAAACTGCCAAACAAAAACTCCAAGTCTTGGCTGCATGACGGAGGAGATACACAAGAGAAAAATAGGCCAGGGTAACAAGCCGGCTGTTCTCCACTAATCCAGCTAATGTTTTCTCCCAGTGGCGAAGTAATACCACACAGGCTAACCCACCAAGGCTGGAGACTGAATAATGCTGGAAAGGCATATTGGAAAAGGAAATATCACATAAAAGTGAAGCACAGTGGTTAAAAGATCTAAGAGCTGACCACATTAACCTCCCAGAGCAAGACCCAGTCACTATCACCGTGACAGATATCCAAGACAGAGTCTCAGCTGCTAAGAGATAGGACCACCCTGAATGGCTGACCGAGGGGCGAACAGTCCTGATCCTGAAGGGTCCCCTGAAGAGAACAGTCCCATCCAACTATCCGCCAATAATCTGTCTCTCCACAATGTGGAAGCTCCTGCCAAGCAAAATAGCAGCTAAGATAAGTGGACACATGGAACAATACATGACATAGGCACAGAAAGGCATTGGTAAAAATACCAGAGGAGCCAAACACCAGCTGCTGGTTGACAGAACTGTCCCCCGAGACTACAAGACCAGTCAGATAAACCTGAGCACTGCCTAGATTGATACTGAAGGAAAATTATAAATTATTACCTTCATTTATATTACATTTCAGGAATGAGTAAAAACTCAATGTTGCGTATCATCTCAGGACTGTGCTTCGCATTGTCAGTGTCACAATTCTGCATTGATTCAGGATTGTATAAGAAGGAGATGTACGCAGGCGTGTTTAGATCTCATCTGTATGCGGGCACTTGTGCATGTCGGGATCTCCAGATGCATCTGTACGGAAATAAACGTGAATCTCTTCCTACCAATGTACTCGGGGAATCTTTGATTCAACAATACCCAGGACGCCTGTGACTCAATGCGGCATACATGGATCCTGGGATGACAGAGGCTGTACAAGGTCAACAACACGCTTGCCTTCATTGCTAATTCAGTGAAGCTGTGGAAGACCACCCTTGAGACAAAGTTTGAGCCAATTGCGCAAGTATCCATCAAATGTGGCATATACCAGTGACATGCTGTGTCCCTTATTCTGCTCTGCATGAAGCTGAATCCCGTCAGCCAGTAATCAACAAGACTGGTTGGGGTTACCAACTTAGGAAAAGGGGCCACAATTAGTCACCTCCTCTACATGGATGATGCTAGGGGCAAGCGAGACACTGACTCACTGATCCACACCACTAAGGTGGGACAGTAGGGACATCCGAATGCCATTCGAACTGGAGAAATGCAGCCGAATGGTGACAAAGAGAGGTAAGGTAGCCTATACAGGGGCCTTTGCAGTCCCAGAGGGCAGAATAGTAGATGTTGAGGAGAGCTACAAGTAACTTGGAATACCACAGGCAAATGAGAATCATGGAGATGCCACGAGGAAGGCTGCAACAGCCAAGTATCTGCAATGAGTAAGGCAAGTTCTTAGAAGCCAGCTCAATGGGAAGAACACGATTAACAGCTATGCTCTGCTAGTGATCAGATACCTTGCTGGGATAATAAGCTGACCAATAGAGAAAGTTCAGCTCACAGATGTTAAAACATCCAGACAGGATCCAAAGTGCAGGCTGTGCAACTCACAACTCTTTGTCAGTTAAGCCAACTTATCTAAGACAAAAGCTGTGTTGCCACATGACTGCAATGAATTAACTTTAGGTAACATAAGCAAAGTTTAAAGCATTGTTGCTTTGATTTACCTCTGGACAAATGTAGACATTGCTGATTTTTTGGACATTAAGTTGGCAGTTTAATCCTAAGCAAATATTTAGCTCTGTTTTGTTTGGATTTAGGAAATTGAAAAAGATAAACTCCGTTACTCATCCTCTCTAAATAACTATCATAGGTGTCATCAGGCAAGAGATGAGCCACAACCATCGCCAGGGCAATCACGAGGACAGGCAGTTCTGAAACATAAAGAAAAAGTTACAAAACCACAGTACAACTCTACTGCCAAACATTTGGCATCTGCTACAAAATGTTTAAAAAAACAAAAGCCTTATGTGCACATAAAGTGAATCTTAAGTATCATGATCCGACTGAATAAATCCATGCTCCGTTATACTCTTTGAAATTATTTTTTTCATTTTGAGATTCACGGTTGCTTTAAAAAACATCAGTTTTGTTCACTCTACACCCAGCTATAATTTCAGACTGATGTCTTTCACCTTAAGTTTTGTTTAGGCTGCAAATACATGGGACTAAGGGGAAATAAAACACATAGTGGCTGGTAAAATAATAAACTTAGAATCAGATGTCTAAACAATGAGAGAAAAGCAGCTACGGGACAGTTCTTAGACATGTTACAGTCACTTTCAGAAAACTTGAGAGACAAATACAGAAACTTTCACAGAAGCAAAAGGAGGTGTGAACTCTGACAAACTGGTTGGGGGAAGTAGGACGGTTCTTTTTTCTTAAATGTCTCTGTGTGCATGTATTTTTGTGTATTTTTACTCAGCAAGTACAGCGCATAATAAGCTTAATTTGAATAATTTTAATTTGTGGAATAACTGCTTCCAACTCACCTCACAGACATAAACGTAGACATAATATTGTACTTGTAAGCATTTGATCTACCGATTTATTTATTTTCATTTATTTACTTCTATAATCCCTGCAAGAATCCTTCTAGTATGCTTCAAATTATAGTAAAGTCCTCAGTCAAAACACATTTCTCTCTTCACTTCAGACATCTGACAACAAATGACTTGATATAAAAGCAGCCTCAGCCCTTTTTTTCCCACCTCCTTTCTTGGAAGTGACTGAAAAACGTAAACACACATGACGCTCAGCCTACTCACGTTGGTTTCTGAGGGCTGGGTTGCAGCTGTTTCTACATTCCCCACCTTTCTCTCTGTGTGTTGCTGCAGCCACGTGCTAACTGCTGTAACATGTTTAAAGACTGCTTTTATTGATAAAGGAAATTACTGCTACAATATGTAAGTCACGAAATTAAACACCAAACAGTGTCTTTCTATAGACACTGGTCTAGATTTCTAATATAATATAAATAATCACTGCTCATCATGTCACGGTGCAGTGTTCCACAGGGAAAACCCCACATCCTGACATTTCCGTTAATATTATTGTGATATTTTCCAGGTTAAAATGTTTCAGACCAGTCATGCCCCTAAGGTAGCCACCTGAAACAGTTCAGCAGTTGGTCCACCTAAACGGGTGGACCCTTTTAAAGGGCTCAAAGAACATTAGAGACGAGGTGTTGTTTTGTTTTCCAAATTCCCTAAATACCGATCTGATGTGACCTGATACCATCTGGTGTAAGCAACTCCAGTCCACAGAGACCCCATCCCACAACCCACAGGGTCCAAAGGACCTATTGCCAACATCACAATACCAGACACTTTAGGACAATTTCATAGTTTCTTTGTCCAGACTCAGACCGCCCAAGCCTCTTTTGGGAGGACAAGGAGGACCTAATTAAACAGGGGCCCATAATGCTGTGTCTGAAATACAAATATACACACATGAATTTTAACCCTGTGCTGGTGTCTCAGGGATTTGAGCCTGGAGGAACTAATCCAACACAAATATCGTACTCTCTTAAAAAAGAGCAATAATTCTTTGACTTAACGGCTGTGTGCTTGAGTATGGACAATGGTGTACACGGTACTTGTTACAATTCAGGACCCATTGCACAACAGCGAGTGCCACTTTGGTGTCAGAAGTGGGATTCGAACCGACGCCTCCAGTCTCTCATGGAGGCGTGGGTTCAAATCCCACTCCACCACAGCCGCATTGACCAAGTAAACATAAATGTGAGTCTTGCAGAGCTGCTGGTTCGACAGTACAGAATGAGACTGTGATCTCACTGTGTTAGTTGCAATGCTTTTGCCATTATAATCCTCAGCACAGCATTTATCACAATCAAATACACATTTACTGCCTCATAGTGGTCAATTATTTGTTCAAGTATTACACATAAACCTGGTTTATTAGATATTAATCAATTATTGGGGTCAGGGGCTGGTAGGAAATCTTGTGTAAATATTAAAATGATTCATGGTCACAATGGAATGGAAATTAAATGTGTGAAAATTACATGTTTATGGAGAGTGTCTGCATGAGGCAAACATTTATACCTAAATTTTAAATGAGGAAAACACTTCTTTTTTGTGTGTGTGTGGTTTAGTCAGGTCATTTATGGATGTGTGATTTTTTTTTTCTCAGTGGAAAATAAATACCATAGAGTCCTGCTTGACTTAAAAGAAAAAAAACAACAACAATAAATCACTGCTTTTGCTTCGGGGAATCAGCTTTCCAGTCATCATGTGAAATCCCTGTGAATCAATCCCAGAAAAAACAAATACCATGCAGTCAGACAGGCTTCCACAAAATCACAAACGCACAATTCACCTCACTTCTGAGATTTAAGTTTCATCCATGTGACTGCAGTTGCACTGAAGATACTGCCTGTCAACTACTGTTTGTCCATTTTCTTTTTCCTTCATTTTCCAAAGCACATCAACCTGTGGACGCCACAATGAGGGGTTTTCCAGCAGCTACTACTGCAGTTTACATAGTACGTTGGGAAAACAATGGATGGGAACCTGCTGCTAAATTGAGAGTGCCACAATGATACTGTATCACACACCACAGAAAGGTTGTATATGTTGTGAGGCAGGGTTGTTGATTTTAGGGACTAAATTATATCAGCATTATTCTTGGTTCCAAGATGAGGTTTTACATTGCTCGTGCATTTTTACTGCAAGTACAACCTTACTCTGTCCTTGTTGGATCTGCAAATCACCAAAATAGTTCGTAGAGAGATAAGCTGCAAAGTACAGACTATTTACAATTACCAGTAATAATTTGTGCTCCACAGTGTATTAATTTGGATACTAATGACCATACTTTTATCAGACACCCTGAGTATTTTGTGATCATTTTGCAGTTTTTTTTTTAGCCTCAAAATTCTTTTGAGGTGTGTATGACAACCATCAACAGATAATGTTCAAATTTCAAGGCCCGTAAAACTGCAGTTGTGTTTAAAGCTGTATTCACCTGCCCCACCTATTTTCATTTCTCATTTTGCCGTTATGTCTTTTTCATGCGTTCTTCCTTTTCCACTTCATCTCCAGCTTGTAACCGTCTGGCCTGATGAGAGTATAACCACAGCTGACCATCTTCACAGACAAAAATACACCATGCAGCCCCACCCTAAGACAAATATAGTGAAGAGCAGTCAGGAAATTGCAGAGATGGAGACTGTTTTTAGTCAAAAAATATAGTTTCCTAATGAATGGAGCTAAATTGTATGCGATGCAATGAAAAATAACAACTTCATGAACTGAATTGTCCTACAAAGCAAAGTGTACTAACTCCTCAAACACTGAAAGTTACAAAAATGACTTCAGTTTTTACAGCCAGCTACTAAACATGTTGTGGCTAGACTAGTTTTAATGCCTTCTTAGAAAGAACATTTATTTTGAGAAAAAAAACAAAAACAAAAAAAAAAGAAACTTGACCGCTGATTTTTCCAAAAGCAAAAGTGCAATATTTTTAAACAAAAGATGTTAATCCAACATTCTTGTTGTATATCATGAAAAATCATGATGTTTTAAAGATAGCTTTAATGTTTTGTGGTTTTCAAGCTGTGAACGTTGAAATTGCTCAGCAGTAAGCATGAAGATCAAGAGTTGGTTTTCATCACAGTCCTGGTTTAACCACAGAGTGTGTTAATGACATAATGACCTGCATGACTGAGAATTTGCTGCTACTAAATTAAAAAAAAAGACTGAGTTTGTTGTCTTTGTGCTTGAGGACTTCAGAAATAGACTGTCTAGTCATTTAGTAACTCTGGATGGCACTACCTTTGCATCAAGTACTGCTATTTTTGACCAGGATTTGTACTGCCTTCTTACACCTTCATAACATTGCAAAGAAAAAACAAACAAAAAAAAAAGGTAAAATCCTATCTGTGAGTGATTCAGAAAGGCTGGTCAATGCATTAGTTTAAGACTGTACTACTGCTATTCCTTAATTATCGAATGTCCTAAAATACTCTGAATAACCTTCAGGTGATCAAAACAACTGCACATAGAGTTCCTGTGAGGATTAGCAGGCCAGAGCATATTTCTACAATCTTAGCTTCCCTACATTGGTTTCTTCGAGGACAGAATTTAAAACTTTAAAACCAAACAAAGTCATACTTTGTTTCTACTGCACAAAAAGAGGTTGCAATGCTCCAGTGTCATTTAAACATGGGAATACGATGTGTGAGCATCCCTTCACTTTCAGACAGCAGGCTTACTTGTGGTTCAGAGAGTTTCCAACAGTAAAATGGGAGGCAGAGCCTCCAGTGATTAGGTTCCCCTCTTGTTGAACCAATCCCAGTGAGCATTTGGGACAAAGACCATCCCTCCAACTTTTTAAACTAGTTTCAAAATGTTCACTTTTGATAAAGCTTATAGTCAGGGCTTTGTCATGTGCCCTGAGCCACCCCTTTACTTATTCTGGTTCCTGTCTGACTGCTGGTGAACCAGTTATGATACACTACTCTATTTCCTCTCTCTGTTCTCTTTATTCTTCTTATACGTACACATCACTAGTACTTGAATTAACATGGTTCTCATTTTGGTCTCATCTGTGTTCCTTGGTCTTCTATTTTTGTCATCTTAGACTCCCTACTTGTCAAGGCAGATAACCACCCTTCAAGAGTCCGGTTCTGCTGGAGGCTTTTCTCTTCATGTCAATTATGTGTTTTCCTTCTCACCATTGCCTCATGCTCACGATGGGGGTTTGCTCATGTTGAACCAGATGACCACACTGGGTGCCACTCCTGTCAGCTGGGAACAGGAAACCGGGGCTACAATTTGCACAGGCTCACCAAAATTGGACAATAAAAGATTAGAAAACATTTCCTGGTCTGATGGATCTTGATTTCAGCTGTGGCATTCAGATGGTACGGCCAGAAACAACATGAAAGCATGGATTCATCTCCCTTGTATCAGTGGTTCATGTTGTTGGTGGTGATGTACTAGTGTAGGGAATATTTGGGCACCTCAATACAGATTGAGCATCATTTTAATGTCTTGGCCTAACTGAGTACTGTTGTTATCCGTGTCCATTACAGTGCTTTCTGATGGATCTCTGTCAGATTATGGTGTTTTAACCAACGTGCTGTATGTTTGAATGACACTACAGAACTACAACCTCTTTTTGTGTGGTAGAAACAAAGATAAACACCCAGCAGGACACTAGCCAATATGATGTGAACATGTTGGTTTGGGGTAGGGCTGTGGATGAGCTGAATGTCATTCCAAAGTTTTCTTTGTGACACAAGCCGTCCGTGTGGTTTCTAGCACCAGTGCCACCCACCACAACAGTCTCTACTGAACGGTAAGATTTGTCAACCAAAGCTATGTTTTCCACCAGACAACCCCCTACACACACCACTCTGCAGACGCTGACTGAACCCAGTTAGTCTGCATTCAGTGACTGCTGAAACTTACATCCTGTACCAACAATGGGTAGGTGGTAAGGGGCAGTCAAAGATTCAAACTTACACAAAATCTTACAGTGACAAAAGTTATTCAGAATGGAAAACATTCAGCACAGATACTAATTGCTTCCAGAAGTGGACGTCTCTGCAAGCAGGACGTGGATTCCCCAGAGAAGCTGAAACCAAACAACTGCAAAAAAAACAAAAAAACCTACGAAAACTGTATCTCAGATTCTTCAGGCCTCAGTTGCAATCAGTCAGAACTCATGTGTTTGTGATAAAATCCATGTGATAAAATTCAAATACAAAGTAATCCCAAAGCCTCAGTTGTAAAGTACAACTCCGACATCCACACTCAAGTGTGATTTGTGCACACAAACACAGACCCTCATAAGAATTTTAATAAGTCATAAACACATATTGTCTGCTGTGATATCATAGCTCTTACCCAGCATTCCCTTCAAATACAATTAAGCAGATTGATTTCAACAAAACCGCTGGCTTAAATCAGTCTACAAAAGCAGGAATAGGTGCTGGTTGACATCCTATTTTGATCTAATCTTGCAAGTGTGCAGAAAATGGAACCACAAACTGTAAGGAACTAGAAAATAATGCCTGTGGTGTGCTCTAATGAAAGAGGAACAAACTCTGAAATGACTCAAACGTATTAAAAAGACTGGCTAGGCTGCTTGCTAATTGGTGACATAAGTCCATAAGTCCACAGGCTCGAAACCGCAGAGCAGTCGGACCAGTGAAAGTGTAGATTCAAGACTGGAGAAAAACAAAAATGTTTTTGATAACAGCTGCAATTGATATGATGAGTTTCAAGCACCAGGACTAAGATGTCAGACTTCTAATTACTTTGTGGCGTCATCACATTAAACACAGACAACCCATTTTCTTCATGATGCATAGCTGTTCGTAAATGCACTTATAAACTAAACAAATGTATATCCATGAACCTTGCAAGTGCATCATGTTTGGTTTTATTTGCTAAAGCTCTTTATTTTTGATCAAACTGCCAGCTATTCCCTTTGGCTTCCTGGAGTATATCAATTATTCCCCCACAAAAAAAAAATTTTTTGGCTTAGTGGCACGGTGGCTTAGTGGTTAGCATTGTTGCCTCACAGCAAGAAGGTTCCTGGTTTGATTCCCGACCCAGTGGGTCTTTCTGTGTGGCGTTTGCATGTTCTCCCCGTGCTTGCGTGGGTTCCCTCCGGGTACTCGGGCTTCCTCCCACTGTCCAAAAACATGCAGGGTAGGTAACTTGATCACACTAAATTGCCCGTAGGTGTGAATGTGAGTGTGCATGTTTGTCTGTCTTCGTATGTGGCCCTGTGATGGACTGGCGACCTGTCCAGGGTGGACTCCTGCCTTTCACCTGCTATGTGTCGGGATAGGCTCCGACCGACCCCCGTGACTCGGAGACGGATTAAGCCGGTATAGATAATGGTTGGAAACTTCACAAGTTTGTTGTTTGTTGTGGGAGTGAATGATTCTGCACTCTGGCTTAACATTTTCTTTCTTTCTTTTTTTAATGCATTGCTGGCATCAAATTTAATAAAGGATACATTTTAAATTTGTCAACATTTCACATAATGTCTTTGCACTATTTAATTGTTCATGCAGACTGATCATTTAAATACTAATGAACTACCGTTTCATAATAATGAATAATTCTACTAACTGCACCATTCAGCATTGTGTTTTAAGCTGTTAGATTAGTGCAGAAGGGTTTATGGTTAATCTAAATTTAACCACAATGGTAGCAGAAGGTTCAATTCATTGCTTCAACCTCATGAAGACATTTTTTGTTGAACCTTGTCGAGGACATTTGTTGACGTAGCAAGTAAGTTGCAGTTACTCACAAAGAGCTTTTGCAGAAAGACTGCAGAAGCTCTTTGTAAGCATCTGTATGATGTTGAGTTAAACTTAAATCCAGCTCCACCACAGCAACATCCATAACATTAAAAATGACATCCTCAGGCTCCAAACTCAACAAAACACATAATATCTCGTCTGAAATACCAGCCAAACCAAACAAGGCTTAGTTATTCTGTGCTGATGGTAATGATTGCAGACAAGAGCTTAATGTGTCAGTCATCAGGTTGTATATAGAAGTTTACATGTGGGCAGTCCTTATTGTGTTTTACAATCCCCAACCACCTCGGCACACATCCAACACACGCACGTTGTCTTCTGGCCTAATTAGAGGAGGAATGTCTGAAAAAGGCTGCTGGGAACCACCCTGAGTTCTTCACACAGACAGGAAGCTCAACGTGCACCATTGTTCAGACGTGTAATTCTGACCTGGACCTATTCTGAACTGCTCTATCTGAGAGCGTGCAAGTCTCGCCATAACAACAGTGACACTAAATATTTTAAATGTACACTTTCAATTAGTCTTTAAAGATAATGGGATGTTCAAGTGAAAGAAAAACAAGATGATGTATTTGTGCATTTATTTCAAGTATTAAGCTTCAGCATTTATGAACATAATGTGAAATAAAACACTAATGGGGCAGTGCAGGAAGCGTTTACCTTCAGAGACCTATTTATGGAAGAATTGCAACAGAAAATATTTCCATCCATCTATCCTTAGATCATACTTGAACTGGAAACTTTGATGTGAGGTTACAATTATTTAAATGTACCTGTTTCTTAATTGCCTGCAGTTGTGATGTGTGATGTGCATGCTTGTTTGTCTGTTTCTGATCCTGTGATGTACTGGTGACCCTCCAGCAGATCCCTGAGACCCTAACAAAGAAGAAACAGGCACACATGACGGATGGATGACATGTGTTTAATGTCATTTAACTGAAACAAATTACAGTTAATGTCAGTAGGATCACGCTTCTTGTGTTCAGACTAACAGATCCAAATAATATTGTTGAAAGTCACATTTGTTACAAATGTAATAGCTTTTAATACTATTAGTAAAGCAGACTATTAATACTAATAGTCTGCTTTATTTTTAGATGAGGTACATGGTTGAGACTCAGGGCCAACCACTTGACTCCATGCTCAACCGTGGAACCAGAACTACCCTATTTTTCCAGAGGGACCACAACTCCACCAGCAGTTTCTGGAAACTCAGGATACAGTACAGCTTCAACACTGCCCTGAATTAGACGTGTGTCTGCTTTCGCTTGTCTTTAATTCATGTGTCTACTTCTCTCTTGTTTTTAACATTCTGTAAAAAAGTCTATGTTCCTCATAACATAAAAACCAACAACTTCTCCATCTGTTCGGACACCAGCGCTTTTCTTCCTGGAGACAGAGATCCTGTCTTTGGACACCAGGAGGATGAAGCTTTGCTCTCTGGATGACCTCCTGCAGGTAAGTGTACTTTATGATCCTTCACTGAAAGAACGAGTCTCTGTCCCGGATTTGACCGTTGACTGGCCTTTCCTGTTTGTAAATATTCCAGAAAAGGTCCTTTGCTACCAGGAACTCTGCAGATAAAGATGCTTTTTGTGGAAATGCTGAAAGGAATGCTCCAACTTGACGCTGCTCAGCGGATGACGCCCCAGCAGGCGTTGGAGCATCAGTTCCTCAGCCTGGACCACATAGCCAGCATGAACCTGCTCAGTTTCCCTTCTGTTTCCAATAACGTTGATGCTGGTCAGTACCTCAGGAGAAGTCAGTTACATCTTGTACATCTAACTTGATGTGAGTACAGTGATGATTGAGTTTATGGGATTGATTTGTTGCAGTCTTAAGTCCTGCTTTGAGATGATGGAGTTCTGTAACATGACAATCTCGAGTTCAGACAGCGAGAAAGTGGTGAACATGTCATTCTCCAGGACATCCAAACCTTCATCACCCTCCTGCTGAGAGGGACAACCTGGTGGAGCCTCAACACGTAACCTCTCATCCATCCCCCAACACAGACCAGAAGTTCTCTCATGTCTGGTAGAGAGAGCGTGATGAGGAACACAAGGACATGAACGGGACTAGGAACAGAACTAAAAGAAAACATACACAGAAAAACAAAATAAAGACATTTGTCAAGTCAGAGTTATTGACCTTCCTGCATGCACATACTTAATGCCCCTGTATAGATCACAATCCACCTACAAATGTGCACATATTTTGTACCCTTTTTATCATGCCCTCTGCAAACCTTCATTTATTTATTCATAAAGGGTTATGGCAAAACACCATGTAAATTCTGAAACTTATAAATAACCTTGCTGACCAGTGGTTCTTTAATTAATGGTAAGCATGACCAAACAATAAGATACATACATACATACATACATACATACATACATACATACATACATACATACATACATACATACATACATACATACATACATACATACATACATACATACATACATACATACATACATACATACATACATACATACATACACACACACACACATACATACATACATACATACATACATACATACATACATACATACATACATACATACATACATACATACATACACATATACATACATACATACATACATACATACATACATACATACATACATACATACATACATACATACATACATACATACATACATACATACATACATACATACATACATACATACATACATACATACATACATACATACATACATACATACATACATACATACATACATACATACAATAAGACTTGTTTTCTGATAGAAATCGTGGTGCTTAAAAAGTGTCAAAATCTACTATGCAGCTTCACACATTTGTCATAATGTTTACACTATATTTTTATAATAGACAGGTACCTTCACAACTTTCTAAACCAAACCAGACATTAGGTGACATGTACTTCACAAGTTTGAGTGTTTAATAAGTGGAAAGTCCCTAGCGTCAACAACTTTATCAGCTAGATTTACAAAAAAAACCCAAAACCAACAACTGTAAAATGCTACGATTCGTCTAAACTTTGGTGTGCTGTGAGGTGGCTTTGATCCAGCCATCTCACAGCACACCCCTCACTGTTAAACTGTACTGACGTTATTTCTGTCTCAGTAAAGCGTTTTTCAAAGGCAGGTGCCTGCAGGCATCTTCTGGCATAGAAATACCAAACTGTCTGCGCATGATGATTTGTAACCCCAGCACAGCCTCCTCCTCCCCACCTTTACCCATAATGTACAACAGCATATTTTCATCTTTCAACCTTACTTTCATCATAACAGTGTATAAAATATTCATAATATTAAAAATAATTGTTGGCAAAAGCTAAATCTTATTTGTAACCCTCTAAACTAAGAACATAAAAACAAAGTCTGGGCAACTTGCAACTAATGTGCTATATATCACACACAAACACATATACAAAAGAGTTATATCATCCCACGTAAACAAGCAGCTTTTTCCAAGGACACTGGAAGAAGGACACTGCAGCCAAACCTGAAACGGGAAGTGAACGGACAGCTGATCACTGTGGAAAATGGAGAAGGAGAAAAGGAATAATGCCGGCCGCTGTTTGAGTTTGTATGTGTTCAGTTTGAGAAGCTTTACTTGGCACCAATCACAATGGGACGTGACCCCCCACCCCCCCACCCCCACCCCCCAAAATTTCAATTTTCAAAAACAGTTTTTACTCAAGTTTGTCTCCACTTTTTGGTTTCATTGGTTATGTTACATTTTATTTGGAACATGAAAACAATGTCTGCTTTAAAATCATCAACATCTACCCAAATGATGCTTTTTGTTGTTTTCTTTGTTGTGCAGCTCAGTTTTGGTGCCAATATAGAAGCAACCGTTTTTATTTAAGAGCTTTTCCAGCTGATTAACTCTATTATTGTTTCTAAACATTGTGTTTGTGCCGTAGCAAGCCAACAAGCTGGCTGTTACAGAGAGGCAGTCTCAGTCAAATAAAGTCAGGGCCGACTCGGTTTCACAATGTATTTATTTTCCAGCCTCAACAACCGCAGTGGATCCAGACTTTGTTTATGGAAAATGCAAAAATCAGACAGAAAAGACCCAAACTGTGGTCGGTTTCATCATTATTTTAGCTCAGTCAGTAAAACAATAACAGATTGGGTTTATGTCACTTGTTTAGCTAAATTATGTGACTGAAAAGTTTAGGATTGATTTTTACCCAACGCTCTCTCTCATTACTTACTATCACTCTCTCTCTCTACACTGCAACATACATACATATATACATATACACACATTCATACACACACATATATAAAGGGTTGCGAGGAGTAGTTTAGAGCTTGTTTTTTGAGCTTGCAGCAGACAATGACAATTTTGGTGTTGCGACTAAAGAAATTATTCACCTTATGAGGATATGGAACAGATAGGTAACGGTGCAAAGAGGAATACAGTGGTTAAGTGTGAATAATGGGTGTGATCATGTACTTTATTTCTCTTTAAGGCCCTGTAGGTCTTTATATATGTAATTTCACATAACTATCATGAAAGCATTCTTCATAAAGAAGAACACTGTGAATATAGGTCCATATATTCAAACCCAAATCTACTCTGATAATCACAGTGAGTGCAAAATGTGACAAAATGTAAACGATCCCAGTCTGATTTCTTAAAGGTGAAAATGAGATCACTGTACTTAAATGGCCTCCAGAGTCAAATATACACCAACTATATGCTTTATTAAACAGAAAATCATGGGTAAATCATTCCAGTAAAAAATCCAGTTAAAAAAGAAAAAAGTAAAAATAAATTTTAATATCTGCTAAATGCCAACCCAAACAGGTGGGTCTTTCTATTTCTTTTGGATAAGCAGAGTAACAACAATACGTTACTCTCAATACGTGTTTTATTACGTAGTACCAAATATGCAAATCCAACTAAAACATGTCTGAGTGATCAGCAAGACTCAAAATCAAAATATTCATATAGTGCATTTACCACTTACCACTTTAGAAACGTAACAAAATCAGACATCCCAATTAAGAGTCAGAAAAATGGAAAACTAAAGGCTTTAAATCTAACGTTCTAGGTTTATGAAACCAGACATCAAACACAAGTTGAATCACGAGGTACTCATGCCATAGTAATGCTTTATCTGAGTTTAAAATCAGTTTCCTCCATCCATCCATCCGTCCGTCCGCCCGTCCGTCCGTCCGTCCGTCCATCCATCCATTTATTCGGGATTGGGTCACATGGGAAGTAGCCTGATCAGGGAAGCCCAGAACCTCCATCTTCCCGGGCACTTTGTCTAGCTCATCTGGGGGGAAGTCAAGATGTTCCCAGGTCAGCTAAGCGACATAGTCGCTGTGTGCTGGATCTCATTTTTTCTGTCACTACCCACAGCTTGTGACCATAGGTGAGGGTAGAAACATCGACCAACTGGTAAATTGAGAGCTTTGCTTTTTGGCTCAGCTCCTTCTTCACCACAACAGGTCGTTGCAGAATCCACATCGCTGCAGACTCTGCAACGATCACAGCTATTGATCTCCTGCTCCATTCTTCCCTCACTCGTGAACAACTTTGAAATGTTTCACATTATTGCTCTATTTGATATCACAGTTAAATCTACATCAATGGGAAGGTTGTCCGATTCTGCAAATATGATGACTGCATACTCAAAGACCCAGTATCTAAGTAATTCATATTTTTTTTAATATTAGTGAAAAAAGGAGAGTCTAAAATGAAATAGATTATTTTTCTGCATAGATCCCATTTGGTGGTTGTTACTAAGACATGTGAAAGTGAAGCACTTTCTTCTTCTGGCTTTTTGTGTGAATTTTCCTTGTGAAAAATTAAAAAAAAATATACAAATGTACAATGCAGAGATATACACGCAGACTCTGGGATAGTCCTTATGACAGTGGGTTTCTCACTCTTGTTATTTATGTTCCACTGTCTGCCCACCAGTGTTCCAACAGATTTATAGTCTGGAAAGTGTGTGAGAGCTTTTTTTTCTTCGTAAATGGTTAATTTTCCACATTTGTATAGATATTTTTAAAGTTGCCTTCGGTATTTAAAAAAAGCACTTTATAATATATTTCTCGGTTGCCTATTCTCACGTCATGCTTCTTATTTGAGACATATATACATTTTAAACACTATTCAGCGCTTGTCCCCAACTCTTTGACACGTGGTTGTGGCTGGGGTTTGAAACACTCTACTAACTGGAACGTGACCACTCTGAGTGGTCGTAAAACACTGAAGCCCAAAAGAAAGTTATTGCTTCTCCATCAGCATAACAACCACATCTAGACCACATCACCCATCACCCAAGAATATGCAAGTGCATATTTAAATTTTATTATATAAAATGTGATAGATTGGTGTTCTATTAAACATTTTGCTGCATTTTTTTATGAACACACAAACATCCTGAGTTTGCCGATTCAAAAGAAGGTTTCCACACTGAAGCAGTCACAGTGATGAAGGACGCTTACAAGCATTTTACAAGATGCTTGAAAAAGAAAAGGACAAATGACATCAGCTTTACAATGTTAGTGTTTGACTGTTTTTGGTTTTGCAATGAATTTCTGTATATATATATATATATATATATATATATATATATATATATATATATATATATATATATATATATATATATATATATATATATATATATATATATATATATATATATATACATACCAACATGTCATATTTTTTATTCATAAATATTTTTTCACACCTTTGCATGAATCAGCTATTTTTTTTTTATTGTGTCCTGATATATAAAAGAAAGAAACAACTGTTACCACAGAACATCTGAATATATGGCACATAATAGAATATAATTGCAACTCCCACAGGATAAAGGCTCTTGCACACTGCCTGATGCTTGGCCGTGTCAGACAAAAGATGGGCAGCATGAAAGAATATCTGTCATCGCTGTTTCGAATTGGTTGTCTGACCACGTGAGTGATGGCACGACCACAGTCACACTGGTCTTGCGACCGTCGCTGCCAGATGTGACCTTCTGGCTGTGCCTGAAATGCTACGACTTCATTTACTGACTAGCCCATTAAAATGGATCTTGAAATGACATATTAATTTATTAAAACGTTCTTTGTCGCCACTTATCTTTAAAGCATTTCGG